>OX276459.1:18915584-19330584 GCA_946251905.1 Cryptocephalus moraei
GCATCCTTAGTATTTTGCGGCTCTGGTGGTAAACTACGTTTACGTTTTGGAACCTAAAACAACAATATATATACACATTTTGTAAGACATGTAAATTTCTTGGACTTTTCAGGTTGCTGCAACTACTGAGGAATGGGTAAAAGTAATGAAAGATTTTTATACTTTTTGGAACTTCCCAAATTGCTGTGGCGCTATGGATGGCAAACACATCGTTATTCGCTGTCCTGAGAAAACCGGTTCATATATTTATGATTATAAAAAACATTCAGCACAATTTTATTTGCCATTGTGGATGCTAATTATATCTTCGTATATATTGATGTCGGCACCAATGGTAGGGCGAATGATGCATTAGTATTTACGAAATGTACCTTCAATGAGGCTTTGGGAAACAATCTGTTAAATATACCTCAGGAAGGGGTGTTTGTCGGAGACGACGCTTTTCCTCTTAGGACATATGTCGTAAAGCCTTATAGCAACAAATCGTTAACTGTGGCAGAAAGAGTATTTAATTTCCGCCTATCTCGAGCTCGTCGATTATATTATCCGAGAATGCTTTTGGCATACTGTTTCTCGGTTTCGAGTATATAAAAAACCAATCCCATTAAAAGCAGACCTCTGGAATACTAGTAAAAGCGACATGCGCTATTCATAATTGGCTTAGACAAACTTCTAGTAGCAAAATTCCATACATTAGTAATGGACTAATTGATGCTAAAATATGGGAGGAAGGTAGGATTTTACCAGGAACATGGCGGCAAACACAACATGATGGCTTAAGAGATATTACACTTGTTACAAGTAACAACCACAAAAAAAAAACGGCAGCTGCTGTACGCGATAAATATGCAAAACAGTTTTGTTCCCCTTTATTGCCATGAATATTTGGTCGTATTATATGTCACCTGACGTATTATCCACCAGTTTATAGTCAGCTGACTTGTTTCTTTCTTTAAGATATTGGGTTTGCTATAATCTGAGAAATTTTCAATCGGCAGGAAATGGCTGAGTATTTTTAAGGCGTGCGGAAGGTTACCGCTGCTTAACTCACCAATCTAACCGCAGCTGACGTACACGGAGCTTCGTGATAGTGATATAAATACTCGGATGATTTCAACACTCGGATGATGCGGAATCGCAATGACGAAATACTCGGATTAATCATCCTATTCCGAATTACCATCAAGTGACGTGACAATGTCACGAACACGAACTACGAACTCACGAATACGAACATTACGAACGATGGCTGAAGCATCGGGCGATTCGAAATCGGTTATTAGAGTATTTAAATTAAATGGGATAATTTCCTTAAAAAAAAAATGAATGCGAAGATGTAGTAGATCGTAGGTCTTGTAATTTTTTTAATAATTTTGCTATACTAAAAGGGCCCAATTCCTTAAGGGAAACGTTAAATTTTCGATGCTTCTCATCTCTGGAAATTATACTGCTCAGCTGAGAAAAATACCTTCTCTACCTTGGTGTATAATATAGTATAACAGCACTTCAAATCATTATTCTAAAATTTCTGTTAAACTTATAAATGTTATAAAATAAATACTTACCTAAAATAAATGTTAATATTAAAAAAAATTCTTATGAATTGACAGTATCAGCAAGTGTTCCTCTCGAAATAACTGGTACAGATCGGCAAAAAACATCCAAAGAATAATACACCAACGATTTCCATAATCTAATATTTTTGAAGGTACTATCTGTAGATAAAATTCACAAAAACAAAATTGGAAATACATTATTGATATAATAAAAAAATATTAATTAACAAAAAACTATGAAAAACTGAACGCTATATTGACACACTTATAATATTAATGTGATTTCAATAAATATTCCATAGTCTGGGGAGATATAAGTTTAAATAGAACTCTTCCAATACTTTAAATTTTTTTCCCAGGCAGAGTTTCGTTCTATTATCACCGTTATAGTTTCCTTAGGTGTCCAAATACTCAAGATACATTTTGTTGTCTTAAGGATATGTAGAGTGCATTGGATTTGGTGATAATATTGGTGTTCCTCATTGACACATATGTCATTCTCTTCATCGTAATATAGCACATATTTTTTATTGTTCCTCTGCTTTTCAGATAAAACATCATCCCTGAAGGAATAAGGACACTTAATTTCAACAATCGTGTCAGTCTCTGCTAATCTATCAGGATTAGCTCCCAGAAAACCAGAATTAGTTAGCCACAAACCAGTTGTTTCCACATCCAACTCGTGGTGAGCTTGTACTGCTGCAATAGCAACCTTTTCATGACTCATTCCCCACTGAATGGCCCTGATCCCATCAAGGTTATAAGAGCCTGTAAAATAGTAATAAAGCCTCTTAATACATTTTTAAATTTTAGCAAACAATGTTTTTTATGTGTTTCTCAAAAATATGTCTCATACAAAAGTTTACATCCAAGAAAGATTGTCCAAAGTGCATATTACTTAAGCAGAAGACTGTGACATCAAGATTGCATCTACTCACCAAGAAGAGTGTTAAATAGGCTGTCAGGATATCTCTTGCGCTTGCAGGCAGCTATCACGAGTACAAAATTACATGGCAGTTATAGTCCGGGAAATATATACCGAAAATTTACCATTTCAAACGGCTGATTTTTGGTGTACAGGTATTATAAACATGTACAAGATGATATTCTGTTTCCAAAGCGTCGAATCGATCCTCACATTGTTTAACAGTGATTTATAACTGTAATTTTAACGATATTTTACGTTTTTCACTTATATTTTTATTCTCTCTGATTTTTCAAGAAAAAAGTTAAGTACTTTCTTATGCGCCTTCAAAGGACCTACAAAACTAGGCTCAGCACGAAAACAAAAATTATTTAGGTCAAAAGTTATCAATAAAAAAACCATTGTTTATGCAATATTAAGTAAACAATTTTAAAACGAGCTACTATCACTGCCCCTTCTCGGCGTTTCGTGCTGCTGGGGACAGCCAGGACAGCTTAAGCTTCGCGTACCGATGCGCCCAAAGCACCGTTTCCCAAATTTTAGCAGAAACTACCAGAGCACTTGTTGCAAAACTGAAGCCAACATATGTGAAAGCTCCATCGAATGCAAATGAGTGGAAAAAAATGTAAATTATTTTTGGGAAGACTGGCAGTTTCCTCATTGTGTCGGAGCGATTGATGGGAAGCACGTCCAAATTCATGCCCCAAGTCTTCAGGAAGTGTATACTTCAACTATAAAAAAACGTTCAGCATTGTTCTCCTTGCTGTTTACGATGCAAAGTATAACTTTATAATAACAGACGTTGGTGCCGAAGGCTCACAAAGTGATGGCGGAGTTTTCTCCAATACGGACTTTGGTATCGCCATGGAAAGAGGAGAACTGGAATTACCAGAAGCTGAACATCTACAGGGGACCAATGTTGCTTGCCGTATTTTATAGTGGGGGACGCAGCATTTCCCTTAAAAACATTTTTGATGAAACCGTATGGTGGTCGTAATGTAGATTTTAATTCTGCTGTTTATTACTTTCGATTAAGCAGAGCCCGTCGTGTAGTAGAAAACAGTTTTGGGATCCCAGCTGCCCGATGGAGGATTTTTCGCAGAGCTATCACAGCCACTGAAGATAATGTGGTCCAAATAGTGGATTGTGCAATTTGCTTGCATAATTTTATCTTGAAAACTGGACCACGACACTTGCAAACAGAATATTGCCCTGCCAATTTCACTGACTTTGAAACCCCAGATGGAGCGATGGTACCAGGGGAATGGTGAAACATGGTTGAGGGCGAAAATGGGGCGATCATTGCAGAACCAAGACTTGGAGCAAGAAATGCTACCATGAAAGCCATAAGACAAAGGAATGTTCTGCGGGATTTTGTTAATGGGGCAGGTGCTTTGCCCAGGCAAGATGACATTGTCCGAGTTCGTCTAGGAATGGAGCCTTCTCTAGCCTAAACCTTTATTAACTTATTAGTTTCTTTTTTGTTTTCATATTAGTATAGTATTCATAATAGTAGGGTTCTTTGAACTCTCCTCTTCTTAGCAGTTGCACTGTCTTACCTTGTTACACTGCTTTATTGTATTTGTTTTATTAGTATTTATATTTCTTAGTCTTTTCATAATATTTATTTCACATCATATTTGTTAGTTGAAGTTTCCTTTCCTTTTCCTATACATTTATATTTACTTCATCCTGTGTTATAACTAGATGTAAATTGTATACTGTATATGTGTAACTGTACTGTAACATGTATACTGAAAGTTATATAGTTTAAGCATTGCATAATTGGGTCTTTCCATAAATAAATAAAATTAAAATTATAAGATTATTAAGTTAAAGTAATGATACACCATTTTTCATTATAAATTTATTTTCTGATTATTTGCATTTTTTACTTTAAATTAACTACAAGGATGACTCCTCGCATTCCTGAATAAAGGCCCTAAACTTTCCCCGGAATTTTACTTGTAATGCAGGATTTTGTATGTTATCCAATGCTGCGACAACACTTCTTCCGATGAGTTCGTTGGGGTTATCCGTTTTCTTTGTTATGTGTTGATTTAAATTATTTAGAGTTTGTTGAAATAAATGGGCCGTTTCATCTTCTTTCGGTTTTTTTTGCCCGACCAGTGGCTCCCAAATATGTTAGAGAACCTCCCACATCTGCTTTCGCCCCGCTACTTATTGCCCTCTTTGCTTTTGGTAGCCGAGGTGTTGAAGGCGGTGATATATCACCTGCCACAGTACTTGCCAAAAGAGGCACTTCCTCTTCTCCTACCTGAACAAACAATTCAGTGAGCATGTCCATTATCGATGATGATGATGTAGGTGTTGTTGATGACGATGAAGGTCGACATCGGAGCATATGGTTCCCAGAGCGATTGAGGAATATTTCGCGAGAGTATCTTCGGACAGTGACTGGACGAAGGAAATTTCAACGTACCAGAAGCAAGTCCACTACCAAACAGTCATATCAACATGCCATACTTTTTGGTTGCCGATGAAGCGTTTCCCTTAAAACAGTACATTATGAGGCCATATGGTGGACGAAACTTAAGTGAAACGCAGAGAATTTTCAATTATAGGCTATCTAGAGCTCGGCAAGTCATCGAGAATACTTTTGGAATTCTTGCTGCTCGATGGAGAATTCTGAAAGCGACAATAAACGCGAAGCCTGACAACATTGACAAAATTATTAAAGCTGTGGTAGTGCTTCATAACTTTTGTCGGAATGAGGCGCTAGGCCGAACAGGTGAAAATATTTACTGCCCTCCTGGGTTCGTTGATTCAGATGAGCAACAAAATGGCGTATGGAGGGAAGAACAAGGTCCCTTAAGAGCAGTAGGAAGAATGGCAGCAAATCATGCAAGACGAGTTGTATGTGAAACGAGGAATGTTTTAGCAGACTATTTCGTGTCACCTAGCGGTCAAGTGCCTTGGCAAAGTACGGTCGTCAATAGGGGCTTGCATTTTCAAGATTAGGAACTGTCCGTTCTTTTAATGCTTTAGTTAGGATGTATTTATTGGGTTATTATGTATTACGTATCATTTGGATTTGTTATTTGGATATTTATGTACATTTATGTAATTTTGTTGTAATTAATAGTTAACATAGTAATATGTATTAATGTAAACTTCAACACCTACCAGATGAAGTACTACAATTAATGTATTATGCATATATCTATAGTCTATTAAATTGGGGACTTGTAATCTGGGGAGGTGCATGTAAATCTGAATGAACTGTTTGACTTGGTGCTTTTTCACTACTTGAATTAACTGTTAGAAAATATGCAGATGAGAATTGAACAATTATTACAAAACAGTTCTCTCTTCACTATATCACAAATATGTAACTGTAACTATAAAATTACATTATAATTACTTATCACACTTGTATAAAACATCACCCCTTATAATCAGAAAAAAAAACATTTTGCCAGAGTATAGCAACTTAATAAGCAAAAATAATAGTATATATAACAACAAACTACTTCAATGAAGTACCGAGTCAATGAATCAATTTAATATTGTTATAAAAGTAATGTGACAAAGTTTGTTTTTACAATATTGTCATAAATGTTACGAAGTATTACTCGTCTGACTCTACAATCTGGAGCATTTGTTTCCTCTTCCTCCTCGCCTCTTCTTCATCCATCATTTCCAGTCTTGAATAAACGTACTCTGCAAATGTATGGTTAACGTTTTTTTCCCCCATTCTGCCTTGAATGGCACTGCAAATTTCCTTGGCAGTATTTAGCACTTTGGCTATTTCGTCATCCCCCTTCTTCTTATTAGATGGTCCTAAAATGCAAGTGAGACATTAAGGCTATATCCTTGAAATATCACAAACTGTTTCAGATTCTTAACAAACCAATCAACTAACCTGTGGCGGAAGTTTCTCTCCAACTTGGACCAGCTTCGCCCAACATCGGAATACATCGCTGGCGGCGGTGTCGATGTTGGAGACAGGATTGTGTCTATGCTGCTCCACGACGCAGCAGACATGGGTCTTTTCGTGCCCTGCTCAACTTTGCTCTTCACCTTCTCTGTTGCTGAGTATGTTCTGTAAAGAAGTATGTGATCAGTTGTGGAAAAAAAGTGCTTTTGTTGGAATAACTTCTGTCCGCTTTTCTGGCGATACATTTACAAGAGGGGCAGTCAATTGGTTGATACAGTTTATTCACATTTTCACTACAGTGAAATTCCACTGGAACGCCAAAGGGCTGTGCCCAAGATTTACCACGGGTTTCTTGTCTAGTGTTCAACAAAAATGAAATCGTTTCCTGAACTTACTTTCTTCGTTTCGTATATTTACTATAAAAAGTCATCCTATGAAAATAGGGCCAAGTACTATCTGACGCCTCGCTGCCCGATGTACTTCTATTCCTTTCTTTTACATATCTGTCCCGGACATTTTTTCACGCCTTCATGGCTTCCTCCACTAAAAACAAATTATATTGCATATACTTATCACAGACTCAATTCATGATATAGTTTACCACTTGTATGTAAAACAGAAGCTATCTCCTTCCACGCCTCTGCTTTTAACTTCACATTTTTATAGTCCTTGTGGGACAGATCATAAATGTAGTCATATTGTTGTATGATCTCTAACAACAATTCTACATCTACCGCTGTAGGGACCAGTTCCTCGGTTTCCACTGAAAAAGACATACAATCATCATCAAGAAGAAAGTTGTTTTTTTTCCTGTTTACCTTCCATCTCAGTACAGATGAACAAACAACAAATTGTTCGTATTATCTAACTTTATCACTATCACTACACACTACACTATAACTAATAATCGTCCCTATCGTCTACTATATCCGCTATATCCCACACTGAAAAATGTCGTCTGTTCAAAGCACCAAAAGCAACAAGAAAAGCACGCTAATCACACCACAGTACACAGTCCACGTCCAACGTCCACAGTTCACAATACAAAGAACCAAAGAATCAAAGAAATCCTCACCTAACCTCAACGTCCTCAACACATCGGAGTTTCGTAAACAAAGCCACGTGACTATTCCGTGACTTTCTATTGGCTGCATAGGGTTGCTACGGTTTTGCTACGAACGGCGAACGGCAAAATATAAAAATTGGTCATCTCGAACGGCAGCGTAACGGTGAACGCCAACGCAAACGGCGTTTATAAATAGACACATTCGATTCCATTCGGTGAAGTTTGGACTCCAACGCAAACGGCGAGCGCCAACGCCAACGGCAAGTTTATAAATCCAGCTTAAAGGATTTTCGTTTGACTGGAGCGTTTCGACGGCTATACCTGGTTGAGGCAGTTATCGTTTCTTTATCAATTTCGTACCGCTACCGTCCGTGTGTTGGATACACGTGCATACCTAACCCTCTTCTCGAGGTAAGAACCACATGAAATACCACTCTCTTTCTAATTTGGGACAATCTGTTCCAATTCAGGGTTTTTATTTCGAGTCCCGGATTTCGAGTTCGCATTCCACGTTCGGATTTCGACTCAAGGATCCAGATCCCGTATTCCAGCCCGAGGCTCGTCCCTGTCCCGTATACCGACCGAGCTGCAGAGGTCTTCCGTTGGAACCGGACACCACTTCGCCTGGTCGAAAGTTACCTTCTGGCACGAACCACCTTCCCGAGTCTACCGAGAACTATCGTCACCGAACTAAGCGGTCGAGTAATTATCAGGTCGTACCTTTCTTTATTCTTAGGTCGTACCTTTCTTTTATTCAATTAGTGGGAGATATTTTCCCTCATTTACTTATCTACGAGAAGTGCACCATATTCAGCTAAGTTATTCCCTTCCTTTATGTGCTGTGACTATTTGAGGTATTTCTCACGTTATAACAGGTTAAGTTATATTACATTCTATGTATTAGGTCATATTTCATTCTATTATGTATTAGGTCATATTTCATTCTACTATGCACTAGGTTATATTTCATTCTACTATACATCAGTTTGCTTGATACCTTAAGTTATATGTCACGTTACTAAACGGGAAGTCACCGATTATCCCACCTTTCTCATTATTTTTTGTACTTTCACTGTCTGGTGATCCGATGTTGCATTTGCCACACCCTTTGGGTCTTAGTTAGGTGTTAATAGAATAATTGATAGAATTATGTGTTTTATTGAACAACCCCACATCACACTGTAATACCGTTTCCAGTGACCCTGGGTGGCGCCCAATTAACTCTCTTACATATCATAACAACTAGTTTTTGAATCCGACCCACGACCTTATGCTCACCGGTGAACAGCTATCGTAAGCTGAAGTGTATGTATTCATACGCCACAATATATACTTTATATATTTATTATATTCTATATTTTCAATATATATATATATGACCAAATTGCCAAAGTAGGCCGAAATGCCAAAGTAAACCAGGTTTACGGTAGTAGTCGCCAACATTACCATGTGGAGCATTGTATAATGGAACATTTTTAAGGCATAATTGTATATCTTGATGGTCGTCATATCATTGAATTGAGCGGCATACAAATCGACACATCGACGCCAGTGAAATCTGTTAGTATCGATAAACGTGAATGGACTTTTTCTGAAACGTGTCGTTCTAAATATTCCTAATATGGGGCTTGTCGGATATTTCCGTAACCACTCCATGAACCTATTACTTTTCGATCTTTCTTTACTCCCTCCATCTTTGCCACGCTTCGAGTCGCCTGCGTCATCAACTTGTCCAGTGTGATCTTCATCGGATCTACAGGGGTATCACGAAAACTGACCTCATGCTCGCTTTCCTCCACCACTTTTTCTTGTCCAAAGTAGAGACCTCAGTCAACGAGTACGTCTAATGGAAAGGTTCAAAATATAGTTAAATAATAGAACTTGATTCATTTTCAATATGCTCACCTCCAATTTCACCACTTCGGAAGCATACCCTTCGTCCGATTTCAACGTATATACACTATCGTCTTTCCTTTTGGAAATAAAACAGCATATTCGTCCACCATCCCTCTGTGACTCGGTCGCACCAAGTAGTGCATCTATGTTGTCGTCGGTCTCTTTGGATGGCGCTGATTCTGGTGCAGCGGAGGCGTTGTTCGGTGCAGGTACAATCGTGCAAGATGTGGACGTGGTCTTCGTGCCAGGCGATGATGGACAGGCCTTGAGTGTGTCTTGTGTTAACTGCTCCTCTAACTCTTGCAATACATTCGGATCGAGCTTCATAGTAGACAACATCATGTACAAGCCTTCGCTTTGTAGCAGGTCTTTGAAGGCGTCCAACGAGATTGCGCAGTCTAACCCTTTGACGCCGGATTTTTTTTTTTATTCCTGAATAACTTTTTTTGTCTCAATATTATTAGTAGGGAGTTGATTTGGTAATATATTATTAACAAAAAAATAATTTTATTGTAAAACAGGTTTTAGAAGGTGGTTTCACACTGACACCAGTGGGCGAAGAACACGTAAAAAAAATTGTAATGAACCAAAACTAAAAAATATTACATTTGTAGCTTATTTCTTATGGAATTCCAGGAAATAGTTTTTCTTATCATTGAGACATAATCCAACGTTACTTCTGAAAAATAAAAAAAAATGTACCACTTTACATCATTACTAAATGTTTACATTTACCTAGAGCACATCCACTTTGTTCTATGGGGTACTACTGAAGTACTGCAATGGGCACATCTTGATGTACCATGAACGGGCATATGAGCACAGGAATCATACTTAATTTCTTGCGGAACAACGACCTTGAATGTATCGACGCCAGAAGGCCGCCCTTTTCTTCGAGTGTTTTCTTCAGCGCCAATCAGTCCCATGATCCCGGCAAACTAAAAATTTTTTAGAGTAGAGAAGCAAAGCGGGTATCAGACCACTTGTCGTCGTAGAAGGCCCCCAGGTGGTCCGAGCGACCCCAAAGTGGAGGTGTGGGTTGTTGATGACGTACCGGTCTTGTAGACGTCCCCCAGGTCTCAGTAGGTGTCCGCGTACCCCACCGGGGGGCCTATGCGGGTTTCGGGCCAAACCTCGTCGTAGAAGGCCCCCAGGTGATCCGAGCGACTCCAAAGTGGAGGTGTGGGTTGTTGATGACGTACCGGTCTTGTAGACGTCCCCCGCGTACCCCCCCGGGGGGCCTATGCGTGTTTCGGACAACTCCTCCTCGTAGAAGGCCCCCAGGTGTTCCGAGCGACTCCAAAGTGGAGGTGGGGGGTTGTTGATGACGTACGGGGATTGCGTGCGGGTATCACACCTCGTTGTAGATGATCCCCCAGGTGGTTCGAGCGGAGGTCGGACGCCTATAGGTCCTCGAGGTACCGATCGCGCCATCTACGTTCGCGCTCGTGAACGTCACATGTTCGAGATAAACAATCCTGCGCGATTTGTACCGTCTTGCCCCTCCCTATCAGACCGCGAAACTTTACGATGAAGATCTCTAGGTATCAAAGAGGTTCTCCGCGTTCGCGTGTGTGTGAGAGAGAGAGAGAGAGAGAGAGAGAGAGAGAGAGAGAGAGAGAGAGAGAGAGAGAGTCCGATGTAGAAGGTATCTTGGTGCGACTCGTAGGTGGGGGAACTGCGTACGCGTTCTCGCTCAGCTCTCTAGCGAGAGGGGGGAGAGGGGGAGAGAGAGAGGTTTTTACCTGACTGCCGTCGTATCTGAATATTTAATCAGTTATAAATTAAGGTGCGATCGCGAGTAAAACGTGGAATTTTTGGTGTCTGATGTAAGTTAATTAAGGTAATTGGATACTAAATTATGCAGGTAGGTAGGTAGATGCATTCCTTTGAATTAATTTCGATTGCATTTTTTGCAAGTCCCAATCTCTGAGACATTAATTTCGTTGACATATGTTGGGATCTGATATAAAGGTTTTAATGCAGATGCATTTTCCCATCCTTTATACTAATGGTGTGATTTGCATTTTTTTGCGAGTTGTAATCTCTAGGCCATTAATTTCGATGGCATATAAAGGAATTTTTGCATGTCCCAAAATCGCAGGTAATATATTTTTGTGAAATGTAATTAATTTGACCTGTTGCATTTTGAAACAAATAAATGTAATCTCTTGCCATCCCATTAATTTCCAAGGAATTTTTCTGTGTTCCAAAAATCGCAGGTATATTTATTTAATTTGCATATAATTTTGAAACAAAGGATCCTCCAGGTATAAGTTTTGATTCTAATTTCACAGTCATTCTATCGCCAAAATGTCGTCGAACACCTTCGAAAGTTCTCCTACTGGTATGTGTGTTAATTGTGTTTTTTCATTGTGTGTGTATGTGTGTTTTTTTTTAGAATTAGATTATTTTACACATGCCCGGCAATATTTACCGGTCCATTTAAGGGTGAGTAATTATATTTTAATATTCCCAACCAAAATTTGTAATAATCCACGGTTTTAGACTAGAACAATCATATTATTCTTTGGCGGTGTGGTATTAAATATCATACCGCCAAATATGTATGAATTACCGCCGTTAGCGGGGAGGCAGCTCCTCTATGAAATTTTTGAGCCGTTTGTGGCTCTATGGATAAATTAGTAAGTTTGTGTTTATTTAAAAAATAAATTTCAACTAATTCAGTTAATTTCGAAGGAAATCCATGGAATATATATATATATATATATATATATATATAGAGTAATAAATATTTTAAAAAGTCACAATCTTTGCTCTCTCCCTCTCGTTACTTAGGTTTTTTAGAAGCGAACTCCCATTTTTCGAGAAAAACAGTTTCTTCCAAAAAAAATTAAAACACTTTATTTTGAGTCTGGGAGAAAAATGTTACTTAGGTTTTTTAATTTACCGTATAGATTCAGGTTTAACACTTTCAGGTAGATAAATTCTAAGCAACATTTCTTGTTAAAATTTCCCGAATAAATAAAATTGTGAAATAACTGATCGTTACTGGAAAAGAATATGTAACAAGTGTCAAATACAATACAGAAAATAATTTTACAGATGTGAGTAGAGAAATAGTTCTGGAACGCGTTCCGGTTACTCAAAAAAAGTTCCTGAACGGTGTACCGGTGCATTCTGATCCTCCAATACTCTAAAGTAAGTTATGTTGTAAAAGAGTTTTAGGATATTTAGCTAACATTTTTTAAAGAATCATAATGAAATTTGATCAGTTGACCCAAACTCTCAGTCTAGCTCATTAATGTATCAAATCGGTCTAGCGGTTTCAAAATGGTTGCTTATTTATTTTCAAAAATCAAAAAACTTTTATTTCGTGTCTGAGAGAAAAATGTTACTTAGGTTTTTTGTTGCTCTTATAAAAGCGAATTACATTTGAATGAAACATTTTTCGAGAAATGTACAGAAAAAAGTTTTTTTCTAAAAAAATTAAAACATTTTTATTTCACGTCTGAGAGATAAATGTTACTTAGGTTTTTTATTAACCTTATAGAGGCAAACAACTTTTGTATAAAACACTCTTTCTAGAAATGAACAAAGTTATTTTTGTCAAAAAATAAAAAAAATATTTCGCGTCTGAGAGAAAAATGTTAAATGTTTTGTTACCCTTATAGAGACGAACAACTCTTGTATAAAACATATCTTTGAGAAATGTACAGAGAAAAAGTGATTTGCAAATATTTCAAAATTTTATCTTTTGTATTTTTTCATGTCACACATTCATAAAAGTACCTCAAACGTAAATTCACAATATATGCGTGTACTCTCGATGCGTGTTTTTTGTCGAAGGATAAGACAGCTCTGTTAGGTAAGTGGAAGGGGAGCATGCGTGTGAGTGAATGTGGTGGGGTTGGGGTATGACTTATATAAGTAACTCCAGGTGAATATATTTTAGTTCCAAGCGTTTTTGCCATCTACAGTGATCTTCCTCTTTTACATGTGAGTAATTTGGTTAAATAATTTTATACGTTTAAGGTTTTATTTTTGTACATACATACATACATACCGACATACATACATACGTACGTACAAACATACATACATACATATACGCATATCGACATACATACATACATACGTACGTACGTACGTACATGCAAATAAATTTTAATTTCTTTAATAATTTTAAACATTTTGAAGGAAAGGGGAGGTGTATAGTTTAAACATTATTATCCCAACATATTTCAAAAGTATTATCACACTTTACCTAATAAATTTTTACTTTTAATTAAGGAAGACTGATTGTATTTTAAATTTTGATACATTTCTATTTAAAGAATCTGAACATGTTCTATTGACGTCATTTCTACAATTTCAGTTGCAATCGTATATCTCGACCAACCCGAGCGTCCTATATATGTGAGTAAATTTTAATTTGTTTAATAATTTCAAACATTTTGAAGGAAAGGGGAGGTGTATAGTTTAAACATTATTATCCCAACATATTTCAAAAGTATTATCACACTTTACCTAATAAATTTTTACTTTTAATTAAGGAAGACTGATTGTATTTTAAATTTTGATACATTTCTATTTAAAGAATCTGAACATGTTCTATTGACGTCATTTCTACAATTTCAGTTGCAATCGTATATCTCGACCAGCCCGAGCGTCCTATATATGTGAGTAAATTTTAATTTGTTTAATAATTTCAAACATTTTGAAGGAAAGGGGAGGTGCATAGTTTAAACATATATTTGATATTATCCCAACATATTTCAAAAGTATTATCACACTTCACACAATAAATTTTTACTTTTAATTAAGGAAGACTGATTGTTTTTAAATTTTGCTACATTTCTATAAGCATCTATTTAAAGAATCTGAACATGTTCTAAAATCGTTAATGTATTTTATAGAAATGGATCTGCAGAGTTTGAACAAAGTCGCCAATGTGGACCAAAAACCAAAATTGAAATTAATCTCTCTAGAACTGGACAGACCGTATCCAATCCTATCGGTGCGAGTGGTGCAAGGAAAATTCGGGGAAACCATATTAGCTGAACTTGAAGAAAATGTCGTCTTCTTGCCATCACGGGTAACTGCATGTTTCAAGGAAAACCTCGACAAGTTTCAACCGCATAAATATGCTATTTTATGCAAATCTAGGGAAATCTTCGGCAAGAACGAAACGATGAATTTCAACATCGTGCCTACTACTGGAACTCAATAAATAAAGGTTAGTGCATTTCAAAGGTGTGTTGTGCGTGTTGATTTCATAGCAAATGTTTCTTTTGCAGATTTCCAATATTTTATTATTAATATTAAGTGTTCATTTTATTTTAAGTTATGTCTAATGTACACTACTAGGTAGCTCGATTTCATAGTAAAGTCTCCACGGTAGAAATTATTCAAAATGAATGAACTCGATAGTACAAGTGAAAATATTATAAAAATTTTTGAAAAAGTGTGGTCAAGTTAACCTTTTAAATTTGCAAAACATTGAAAAATGGGTTAAAAATGTGAAATTAAATTTACGTCTGTTCACTAAATATATGAAAAATGCTGATTCAGTTGGCCTCAAACGAAAAATGTTTACAAGTATCGGTCACCTTAGAAGATTTTTAATTATTTTAAATAATGAAATCATACGAAAACGGTATGTAGGTGGAGGTATTATTAAAAATAAACGTAGTGATAGAATTCGATGGGTTGATTTACAATCGGCTTTTTCAAGTAGGATTCGTTCAGGTCTGATTATAAATTTAAAACATAAAGATATATTGCAGTTTTTAGGAGATTCATTGTTTTTGTTAAGGACTAGATTGAAAAAAATTTTAAGAATACATCAAACCATTAAAATTAATGTCTGTTTTTGTGGTGAATTCATTAAAAATTCCGTTGATGATGATCAACTCATTGATTTAAAATATTTCAATACACCTAACGTCGTTGTCGATGTGGGTACTGATATCAGCGAATGGTTTCAAGATAATGTGGTGGAAAAATTATTACGTAAATTAGAAGAATTTGCAGAAATGCATTCAGGTTGGTCGCTTTTGAGGCTAATCTCTCTAGAAATAAATATTAATAAGTTTGAACAAGGAAATGGTTCGTCATACATCAAATTACCTGAAAAAATTGAGAAAAAGCGAGCTTGTGTAAATGTGAAAAATTTTGATAGTTTTTGTTTTTGTTGGGCGTTAATTTCAGCCCTATACCCAGTCGAGAAGCACTCTGATCGAACTACATCTTATCCTCATTTTAGTCAAGTATTAAATTTGCGAGATATCTCGTTTCCAATAAAAATTAGTGATGTTTCAAAATTCGAAAAATTAAATGGTTTGTCAGTAAATATATTCGGTTTGGAATTGGATGTGAAGAAAAGTTTTCAAGTAGTACCCGTACGATTAACGAAAGAAAAACGAGATAGACATGTAAATTTGTTAATTATTCAAAATAAATATTTCCCTAAAACTCAAAATTATTGTGAGGATGATGATGATGATGATGATGGTGATGATGAAAGTGATACTCTTATATATCATTATTGTTGGATTAAAGATCTATCACGTTTAATATCATCTCAAATAGGGAAGCATAAGGGTAAAGTGTTTGTATGTGACAGGTGTCTAAATTATTTCAGCACACAAGAAAAATTAACCCTTCACACTACTAATTGTCAAAACAAAAATCATTGTAAAATTTCATTTTCACATGAAAAATTTATAGAATTTAAACATCATGCATATAAAGAAAAGGTTCCGTTTGTACTATATGCAGATTTTGAATCGATATTAAAGCCATATGTAGATTCACAATCTAAAACTGCAACAAAAAAATATCAAAAACATGAAGCGTTTAGTGTCGGATACTATTTTAAATGTGCTTTTAATAATTCATTATCCTTTTACAAAAGTTACCAAGGTCTCGACTGCATTACTTGGTTTACTAATCAGTTAGATGAAATTGCAGCATTTGTGCACTCGAAATTAAAAAATGTGGAACCTTTAAACACTATAGTAAATTTAAAAGATGCTACGGATCATTGTCATATATGTGAGAAAAAATTTCTTAAAACTGATAAAATTATAAGGGAACATTGTCACCTTACTGGTAACTTCCGGGGCTTTTCTCACAATAACTGCAACCTTCTATACAAAAACTCATTCCTCATACCAATTTATTTTCATAATTTAAGTGGATATGACGCGCATCACATAATAAAAGACATAGCTAAAAATAGTCGGGTATCACTTTTACCAATCAATCACGAAAAGTACATTAGTTTTACTAAATACGATGAAAAAACCAAAATTAAATTTCGATTTACAGATTCGCTACGATTTTTAAGTTTTTCTCTAGATAAGTTAGTTTCCTTTCTAAATGTCTCCGATTTGATTCATTTAAAGGATGAATTTAAAAATGTAAACGAGACACAGTTCAAATTATTGACTAGAAAAGGCATTTTCCCATACGACTACATCGATAGTTATGAGAAATTGTTGGAAACTAAATTACCTCCTATCGAGTGTTTTTACAGTAAATTGAATTGTGAAATTATGAATGATGTCGATTATGAACATGCCGAAAAAGTTTGGAAAGAATTTGATTGCCAAAATTTGCTTCCATATTCAGATCTGTACATGAAAGTTGATGTCATGCTTCTATGTGATGTGATGGAAAACTTTCGTGAGCTTTCCCACAAAACCTATGGTTTAGATCCGAGTCATTACATAACACTACCTGGATACACTTGGGATGCGATGTTGAAATATACAGGATGTCAATTGGAAACTATACAAGATGTCGATATTCTAATGTTTGTCGAGAAAGGTATACGAGGTGGCATAAGTCAATGTTGTAATAGACAATCGATCGCTAACAATAAATACAGGGTGGTCGTGATATAACCTTACAAAAAAATTCTGGGTCATTGGGTGGATCCAACAATTCAGAAAAACCCATATTTGGTAGGTCCAAAATGATGCAGAAAAATTAACCTCTATCCACACTCATTTGACGCCACTGACCACAAAAATAAATACATACATATTTAACCAAGATTTAATTGTTAGTTACCTAGTTACAATAAATTGACAATTTGCTTTCAAATTTGATAGACGTTTTCTTTTGCCAGTGATTTACTTGTCAGTTTGCATATATCAGTTTTCTTTTAGATGTCGTCGCCTTTCTTGTTTTCAGTGTATTTTTTCTCTTCTCTTATAATCATTTTTGTACAAGAAGTCTATAAAACCAGTCTTTTTCAAGACTTCACTTGCGTTTGTGTTTGCAGTTTGTAAGTAAATAGCGAGTTTCCTGGGTTAAGACACTGACGGATAATCATGATTGTGGTTTTAGGTTAGAATCTGCCGATAAACACAATATTCAACAAAGAACAACGATCTCAACTTTAAACAGCAAAGGCAACGTCAAGTTTATAAATCGGCTTTAATAAATAACAAACGAAAACCAGTGTTTTTTTCGCATATTTTTGATTTGTAAATTTCATTTCTACCGCAAATTCAAAATTATTGAATTTGACAAATGTCATTCAGTTTACTAGTTGGTACAGGTACCGATTATCGTTACTAGACAACCAAAATCACATTTTTCATCCTGATTAACTCATTGGCGTACAGCAAGTTTTGTACAAATTTTCAATTATTTTTATCTCGAAAACGAAAAGACTTTTACTAGATGTTTTTTTCGTATATGAGTTCTACTCATCGTCACCCATTACCGGTTTTTTTTTTGTAAGTTTATATCACGACCACCCTGTATATGCCAAATTTCGATCCTTCAAAACAATCAAAATTTATAATGTATCTAGATGTCTGTAATTTATATGGCTGGGCCATGTCACAGCAGTTGCCATACAAAGATTTTCAATGGATTAATGACGTAGATTCTTTTGATGTTACTAATGTGCCCGATGACTCACCCCTCGGATATTGTCTAGAGGTAGATTTAGAATACCCTACAAACATTCATGATGCCCATCGTGATCTCCCAATGTGTCCGGTACATCAAACCCCACCAAATTCTAAATTACCAAAGTTATTAACGACATTGGAAAACAAAGAAAAATATGTCCTGTATTATAAAAATTTAAAACAGTGCCTAAAGCATGGAATTAAACTTAAAAAGATTCATCGAATATTAGCATTCCAACAATCTTCATGGCTTAAATCATACATTGATTTAAACACTAAATTGCGAAAGGAAAGTAAAACAGATTTTGGCAAACAAATTTACAAATTTATGATTAACGCAGTCTACGGTAAAACCATGGAAAACATTCGAAAATATCGTATAGTAAAACTTGTAAATAAATGGGGAGGGAGGTACGGTGCTAAAAATTTACTATCTTCACCAAATTTCAAAAATAGAACTATTTTTGCTGATAATCTAGTTGCAATCGAATTAAATAAAACAAATCTCATATTCGATAAACCTTTGTACATTGGTATGGTGATCTTAGATATATCAAAAACTTGTGTTTATGATTTCTACTACGGATACATGTTGCAAAAATTTAATGAAAACCGTTGCAAATTACTCTACACTGACACCGATAGCCTAATATATGAAATATGTTGTAATGACATCTATGAGGAGATGATTAAGGTCGATCTAAGTAAATTTGATACTAGCGACTATAGTCCCGACAATAGGTATGGCATACCACTCGTTAATAAGAAAGTTGCGGGTTTGTGGAAGGATGAGTGTAATGGTAACATTTTAACACACTTTATAGGACTTCGCTCAAAAATGTATTCATATCAGACTGATGGAGGTGAGACTTGTATAAAAAAATCAAAAGGGGTCCGACCGAATGTAATTAAACAAAAAATTACTTTCCAAGATTACATTGATTGTTTGGAGAATTTTAGTAGAAAAATCGAAACACAACAGTGTATTCGATCGTATGCTCATGACATATTTTCAATACAACAAACTAAAATTGTACTGAGTGCGTTCGATGATAAACGGTACATTCTACCTGACTCTCACGACACGAAACCGTGGGGCCATTACTCTATTATGGAGATAGATTAAAGTGTGTGTGTGTGTGTGTGTGTTCGACCAATGTCAAAAATAAAATTATAACTATTTCAAGAAAGTTTCAACCACATAAATATGTAATTTTATGCAAATCTTAGGAAAAAACATGTTTGTACAAGTTTGAGATGAGTAATAATCAAGTTTCAGCATGAATATTATCCACAGTGACGTATGCTTTCTTGCAAGTTCCAACAAGTTTCATCTCGAGTTCCACAAACACGTTCTATAGCGAATTCATTTTGCTGTATTTTATAAATCAAAATGGTTCGCAGTAGATTTGAGCATGTGTTCACGAATTGTAAAAGATTTCAAAATTTGTGTAATGTAACTTGTAGTAGTAGAAGAAGAATTGGCCCAATTAGCCTGGACACAACACAGTTGCCGAGAAGTGTTGGAAGAGGAGGAGGAGGAGGAGTAGGAGACGTCATCATGAACCCGGAGCAGCAGCTGTAGGAGGAGGATAAGGAGCAGGAGGACGAGGAGGAGGAGGAGGAGGAGGAGGACGAGGAGGACGAGGAGAAGGAGGATGAATTGAAAATAAACTGTAACAATTATGGAAAATAAAATATTGGAATATCTGTTTTTTTTTAAATTTACTTCGATTCATATTTGCAAAACCTGACTCTCATTATGAAATCTCTCTCTCTCTCTCTTTCAAGAGTTTAGAAAGTAAAATAATACACAAATAAATATTTTACAATTTATTTAAATCATTCAATACTTTAACCTTATTATAATACAATGTTTCCTTAATACATAAACTTTCTATCTCTTCTTCTTCTTCTTCTTCAGCCGTTACTCGTCCACTCCTGAACATAGGCCTTTCCTAGCTCCTTCCACTGATTTCTGTCCTGAGCTTTCTGGTACCAATTTCTATACTACTTTCTATACTACTTTCTATACTACTAGTTATATCACAATATGCAATAATTGCATCTTCACTATTCGAAATCTTCCTCAACTTACTAATTAAATTTAAAACATTTTTATAATATTGTAAAAAATTAATTTTTCTTAAACTATCCACTTGATTATTAATAAATTTTTGATCTAAAGCACACAATTCCCGTACATTGTTTTCCGTTAAATACAACGATATTGAATGTTTAGAAACAACAATCATACGCACTTCGTTATATTGTTGATTCATAATTACAATATTCTCACCGCATATGTATCTCAGATGTGAAATTTCATCTGAACTTCTGAAATATCCATCGAGAAGCCAAGCTAGTTGATTAATAAACATTTTCCACTCATTAACGTTAAATTGTAGAGTGGTCCCATCGTTAATTTGTATGTTGATGGTGGGATTGAAATCTTGTGAAATACTTAGACCGACGTTCACGTTGAATCCACTGTTCACACATGAAAAACAAGTGTTGAGTAAGAGGCTGGTTTCGACTTGTTCAGATGCTGCTGCTGCTGCTGCTGTTACCGCAGCCGATTCATCTTCTTGTTCACTTTTTGAAATACTTTCATATAGAGCAACTAATTCACTTAAATCAGCTGATTTCTCCATGTCGTCGTCGTCGTACACTTGATGCTTTGACAATTACCACTCATAGACTGAAGTCAACATAGCTGAACGTTGTTGAAATTCGAAGGAGTGGGGGGTGTAACCTACTAGGGTCCTCCCTCCCTCCCTCCCCCCATCATAAGTTGAGAATGTAAAATACGAACACATTCTACAAGCGATTCGAAGCATCGATCCAAGAATCGTGTGTATTATCGAAACCGAGCCAACGCACGAGTACTTTGTTACCTTTTCGCCTTAAAACTTTTTCAACTAAATATACGTCTGGAGTTTTAGTTTTTTGCAATTCTTCCGTATAGAAACCACCTTTGATGGGTCGTCCATGGAGATCCTCCAACAAATACGTTATAGGGTTGGTTATTTGAACTTTTTTAATTTTAAATAATTCAGTGCTCCAATTTGGAGTGTAAGCTTTCTCGAAGACGTGCTTAACCTTGCTAATACGTACGAGGTCACCCACCTTAAACTTGCGTGAGCCTGTCGCAACCTTGAGGTGGGTATACACTGTTTTTATTAAATGTTTCTCATTTTTTGCGCTCAGAGCGTCGGAAGGTCGCATTTTAGTAACGGAATGTGTTTGATTATTATGTCTCCACGATCGTCGGTATGATATCGATCCATTTGAAGGTGCCATTCAAACTAAAGTATTTAAACAGTTTTTCTTTAATCGTTCGTATGGCTCGTTCAGCCATCGCAGCCTTCATATGAGTATAGGAATTGTAATGATTGATTCCATAACGTTCCATCAAGCTTTGAAAATGGACATTGTAGAAATCAGTTCCTTGATCAGATTGTACATTACGTGGTGATATTTTCGCTCGTTGTAGAATATCTCGAAAAGCTTTAGTCACTTCCACACCAGATTTCGATTTTAGTGCTCTAACCCACACGTACTTAGAGAAGCAATCTATGACTAGTAAAAAATATTTGAAATTTTTATTTACTTTCGCATGCATGTCTAGTTGTCCGAGATCTGCTTGCCACAAGTCGTGTAAACCTTTAATTATCGTGCGACGTCGAGGATACAGTTTCCTGGCCGGTTTGTGTAACTCGTTAACTAATTGAATTTTTTCAGCTGACATTATCAGGTTGTTAACGGATCTCCTTTTTTTCTTTTTGCCGATTTACCTTGCGAACTTGATTCTTGAATACTAGGATCGATACTGCTAGGAGAAGATGGTAGAGGAGTCGCAGGTCGCTTCGGAGCGTTACTACTAGTAGTAGTAGAAGTAGTAGTAGTAGGTGACGTTGTAGGTAGCGGTACTATGTTGAGCTTGTCTTGTAATAAATCGATTCTTTTGCTAAGAGTGTGTATCTCGACAGCATAAGGAGTTGTATCGAATGTTGCGAGAAATTTATTTTGAGCCGATTCTAATTTCTTAGAAAATGAATCCGCAACGAGTTGAATCTCGCTTCGAAGTAGGGCGATGGTATTTTTGATAGAGTCATCCACGTACTTTTTCAGCCTCGAATGTGAGGTGACGCCATGTGCGATGGCAGCTTTAGTTAAATTGATTCGTATATCGATATCATGAGTTTTTTCGGCAATGATTCGATCCACATAACCTTTAGTACAAGCGTCGGTATCTTCCGTAGGACTTTTCAGATTACTGATCTTAACGTGTTCGATATTAATATCACCCTCGGACGTACGAGATAAAATCGAATGACTGGAGAACGATGCCGCTTTACTCTGGGTGACATTGTGCACACCTCCCGAGCGACGACCGAATTTATCCAAACTCATCGTAAAACTGGGACGCAGATCACGTACGAACGCTTAATATATAACATTCGCCTCTCGGAGTTCTTCGATGATCGAAAGAATTTCATTATCATGTGATATGGTATTACCAGCTTCTTTGGATGCATACAAAAGTCTTAACCTGTCCACTAACTCATTAAAATTATCAAAGTAGACGTATTCGGTAGACTTTGTATTATAATGCATTTTGGGTAAAAGACCTCCACGTTTCTTACGAAAATTATATGGCGTTTCTGCAACTCTCGGTTTATTTACTTTTTTAGAGTCTCCTTTCGTGGAGTCGATTAAGTCTTTCTTGTTGGCAACTTTCTTGGAGGCTATGGTAGTGTCTTCTGCTTCAGCGTCAGTAAAATCATCTGTTTCATCATCATCAGCATCTTCTTTGTCAGACATCTGTGTACCGACGTTCGCAACAGGAAGCTCTCGAAAGTTTAAGCGTTTCCTTGGGATCACGTGTGGAGTTGAAGTTTTCATGGGACTTATCCATTCATTTTTAGGTTGTAATAGTGGTGGTGGAGGTGACGACTTCTCCAGTTTTGTCTTAACAGACTGTAGAGTAGGCTCAACAGGCGGTTTTTTTGTAGCTTCCACTAGTTCAGTCAAAGGTTTCGTTATCGGGGCAAACAATTTCCGCAACGTTGCATCATCTTCGGAGCGTCCTAGTTTGATAGCCAAAAATTTTTTTCGTACGGACCGAGACAGTTCCCGAACTTTTTTCACTCGCGCCGCCTCAGCATCGCTAAACGGTGGCCTCATGATTGCTATCGATTAATGAGGAGCATCCACCTTTATATATTGATCGAACCCTCTGCGATACCGACCAGCATTCAAATCGAAATCTTTTACGATAACGAGAGGAGTGAATTTTCTACTCCAACATTCAGAACACAATCGTTTAAAGTGCTCATAGCTCATATCTGGAGATACGTGCTCATCGAAAGCATGCCTCAAATTAACATCATCCTGTTTGAATAATACTATAACATTACAATTGTCCCGTATAAGTTGTTTTGGAACTTTTGAATATGTTTGACAGAGGTATGCCACATCAATATTCTGATGCCTACCCATAGAGAAATACGCACGTATCTTGTCTTGTTTTTCGCAGGCCACATCGTCAAATAAAAAGATTGAATTTCGATGTGCTTTCTCGGGATCCATGATAATTTCATTGTCATTGTACGCGAAATAGCCCATACCTTTAACTTTCTTTAACACTTCCTGTAACAGCCGATATTTTGGTTGATACAATGATCTCGAATATACGTATACGTTACGAAACTTTAAACCATTCTTATTGAAAAGTAATGTTAGAATGGCGTTCGTCTTGCCACAACCAGATGGACCCGAGAAAATAGCTCGAAAACAATTCGGAAGTAGTTCACTATGTTTTATCGGTGGCTCATCTTCTTCTCCTACAAAGTCTAAGTTGTCTATTGGTAGCGCGTGTGCTTGTTGAACTGCCCTCATTCTTGCAACTGACAGCGCGGTACATGACCACCACCTATAAATAGGGTGACACGATCGCAGTTATTATCACTTGTGATGCTAGTATACAAAGGTGATGGTGTTTTGAATACTCTCATCAATAAGTTACCCTTCGAATTACACATACCGGGTTATAAATTTTGTGGACCCGGTACAAAATTAGACAAACGATTGGCTAGAGGTGACCTTGGTGTCAATGCCCTCGACTCTGCATGCAAAGCGCACGACATTAGTTATTCGAAAAGTTCTTCTTTGGACGACAGGCATACGGCAGATCGAGAATTGGAGCATCGTGCTTGGGAACGCGTGAAAAGCAAAGACGCATCTTTGGGTGAGAAGACTGCAGCGTGGTTCGTTACGACCGGCATGAAGGCGAAAAGGAAGCTAGGGATGGGTCACCGTCCGGTTTCGTTTAGACGAAACGTTCTGAAACATATCACACGCATTTTAAAAACAACCATGAAAACCAACCCACGTATCAGCGCATCCGGTTTGAAACCGTCTGCTTCGATCGCATTACGAGCTGCTCGAGCGGCGGTTAGAAAGGCGGGAGGTCGGAAACGAATTCGTATTCCACGCATTATACCATATGAAAGTAAATCTGGGGGAATTTTACCTTTACTACCAATCTTCGCAGCATTGGGGGCACTCGGAAGTTTGGCCGGAGGCGCTGCAACGGTAGCGAAGACCACCGTCGATGCGAAAAACGCACAAAAGAAAATGGAAGAGCAACAACGTCACAATAAAGCGATGGAGGAGATCGGCAAGACCGGATCAGGCTTGTTTATACGCAAGTCCACCAGAGGATTCGGTTTGTACATCAAAAAGCAGCAGCATGGACGCGGATTGTACTTGAAGAAGCAGACAAAAAACTTTTAAAGCTACCCAATAGAGCACTATACGATCGTGAAATCATTAAATATGCAAATAAATTAAAAATTCCCTACTTTAGAGGAGTTTTTATGCGTGATTCTCTCCCAAAAACATCTAGACATAACGAGAGTGCCATCATCAATTTAGATACAAAAAATCATTCTGGGACACATTGGGTAGCGTACAAGAAACGGGGAAATGTCATCGAGTATTTCGATAGTTTCGGTAATCTGAAACCACCACAAGAACTCGTCCGATACTTTGGTGGTAGGAAGTCGGTGGAAATTTTCTATAACAGAGACCGTTATCAAAAATTTACTGCGAGTAACTGCGGTCGTCTATGTCTCGAATTTCTCTATAAAACGTGAGTATGGAGCGGTTCACTATTTAATCATGTCCGAGACATTCACGTTAAAGAGTCGTACATCAACGCTCTCCATAGATTTCCAAACGCCGATCTACTTAGGGAAACATTCCGCATACGGATTAGCTTTACTTGGATTCTATTCATATAACACCATTCCGAATATAGAGGACGGTACGAAATTCAAGTATTATTCCAAAGGGAACGTCGATACACCACATTTCATTACCATTCCGACAGGTACTTACGATATCGCCGATATCGAGAATTACCTTAAAAAGTTCCTGATACCTGAAAATAGAGTAGGCGACAGCGACGTCGATGAAGATATATTCTTTTTGAGACCCAACAATAACACGTTAAGGAGTGAAATATTTCTGCGAGATTACGATATCGATTTTCGAGCAGGGTATACCAGGATCGCCAAACTTCTCGGATTCACTCCTGGACTTTTATAAGCAGGAAAAGTGCACCAGTCGGATTTACCTGTGGACATTGTGAAAGTTCGAACCATACACATCGATTGTAATATTATCGGTGGTTCTTATTACCACGATCGACCGTCACACACTTTATACGAGTTTCCCATTAGCGCAGACCCGGGGTTCGCTATCGACGAAGTTCCTCGAAATCTGGTATATTCAAAAGTTACTCCAAGTGAGATAAGTAACCTCACATTATCGGTTCTCGATCAAAATTTTGAACTTGTCAATTTTCGTGGTGAAGAGATTCTCATTAGATTGGAGTTAAAAAGGTTGTATTAAAAATAAAAGATGGTCTTAGTCTTGAGTGATTACTATAAAAGAGGTAGTGTGAAGAGTACAACTACAGTAAGAAAAAAACGTTCGAGGCGGTTGAAGCAGCAGCAGCAGCAGCGACGTCGATTATCCCGATTAAACGCTACTTTCCTCAAAGCCATAGGATATGTTGTCCAGCCAGATTTTCGACCTGTATCCAAAACTTCAAAACGATGATACGATCACGAGTATAAAACGTCACACGTACTATCCATTCGTGAAATCCTATCTCAAGAATGATATACTCGAAATTACGGTGACGCGAAATGACGCTTTTCTCAACCTCTACGATTCCAAACTAAAAATCTATGGGAAATTAGAGAAGAAATCCGGCGATGGAGAGGTGACATTCGTAAATAACGCTGTCGGGTTTCTATTCGATTCCATGTCATATCTCTTGAACGGCATAGAAGTGGAACATGTGAAACAACCAGGTCTAGTGAGTTTGATTCGAGGTTATCTCTGCTATAATGACGATGATAGCAAACATTTGGATAAAGGTAGTTGGGTTTTTCCCGAAAAACCTACCGTTAACGCAGATGGAACCTTCATTTGGATCATTCCACTGTCACATTTTTTCAGCATATTCAACGATCATAAAAAGGTAATGTTCGGAAGGCACACTATTCGAGTAGTTAGAGCTCGTAACGATGACAATTGTGTTATGGTTACCGGAGTAAATACTACCTATGACATTACTATAACTGAGATGTTATTGAAAATCCCACACGTCGTTCCCAATGTTGAAATGAAACTGGAACTGTTGAAATCCATAAAAAATGATACTCCGCTCATAATCGCATTTCGCACTTGGCAACTCCACGAGTTACCAGCTCTCAATGTGGGTTCAACTAATGCCGTTTGGTCGATCCAAACGATGAACAATCAACATCCACCTCGATTCGCAATCATCGCGTTCCAGACAGATAGACGTGATAAGAAAACGGCAGACATTACAAAATTCGATAATCTTAACATATCAGATATATGTGTGAATTTGTCCGAGCGATATCCATACGAACCTCTAAATTTAAATTTCGAAATTAATGATTACGGTGAGATTCATGATAGTTATGTGGATTTTAATAATACCTACAAGGGTGACTATTTCGGTTCGAAGAAACCATTACTCGATATGAAAAAATTTAAAGATATGACACTCTTCGTGGTCGATTGCTCACGTCAAGATGAGCAAATTAAATCATCGATCGTGGACGTCTCCGTCGATTTTCAGGCAAGGACCGGATTCCCTGCCAACACAAAAGCTTATTGCATCATTATTTACGAAAGTATGTACGAAGCTACACCACTTAGTGAGATGGTGAGAAGCATCTATTAGTCTTAATCAGATCATCGAACATGAAGGTACTCCTAGTCGACCAGGGGCGTAACCAGGATTTATATTTGGGGGGGGATGAACAGTATGCCCGCCGGAAGCTAGTTGGCTAGCAGAACAGCCATGTTTGAATAGCAGTAAAAGCAGTTGCTACAATTCGCGATACAAATACGTAAGCAGTGGCTGCTGCTAAATGGTTATTTTATTAGAAAGGAAATTTCAGGATCAGGGGAAACAACTACTCCGATGGCTAATAGCTAATAACCCTACCTGCATTGAATTACACCCCTGATTTCCTCTCAAAAATTAACAGCTCCTAGTTGGACTTATTTTATTGTATTTGCCTTTATTATTATTACGATTTGAATGAAAAACCACCTAATTCTTGCAATAAAAGTCTTCCTTATAGATTCTGATACTGATTAGATTTTTATTCTTACAATTTCCTTCAAATAAGTAGATGTACTTATTACATTATGCAATACATTATAATATTATTCTTCTGTTGTGTGAGGCCGTAAATCTGCGTACAACTGCTGCAGGATCCACATTGACATTCCTGTGAATACTTAGTAGCGCCAACCCCGTAAGACGTTCGTTCGACATTGTGTTTCTTAGATAACTTTTTAACCGTCGCAATGTCGAAAAGCTACGCTCTGGAGTACAGGTACTTACAGGTAATGTAAGAAGAATTCTTAGTAACTTATTTATTGTAGGAAACAATGGTTGCTCACAATTCTCCAGAGTTCGGATGACGGAGGCCGGCCTTTCTTCTTTTTGGATTTTTAGCCATTTCGCTTTCCATACAGTAAATTCACCCTCAAACCCGGAATTATGTTCTGGCAAAATTGGTTCATAAAAACTGAGAAGGGTATCAAAATCCTTCGCTTCATAGCTGACGCATCGTTTCGGAACCAATTTCGCTAAAGAACTAATGATGGATTTGTGGTTTGTAAAACGTTCAGTCAAATGACTTATAACATGGTCCACGATTGGTACAAATGAAACCCGTCTAAAGTATTCTTCCGCCGTATCAGCTTCAACATTATTTCTGTGTGATTGTCGACCAACTGTACGAGGCACGGAGATTTCGTGGTCTTGTCCATTTAATATTTTGGCAACGTCGGAAGCGTTTGCAAATAACTGTGAAAAATGATCGGTAGCATTTTGACGAATCATGCTTATCACACTTATCACGTTATCTACGTGCTCACAGGCAATCGACAAATCACAGTCAACTCCTTGCAAGAACGTACACAGAGTAACCGTAATCTTGAAAATCTTCACTGCGATCTTTAGTGTAATCAAAAAATCGTTACATCTTATGGCTGCGATCAGTTGATTGGCTGCTTGAGATGTTTCGCGGTTTCCTGATTCTTTTAACTGTTCAAGAGCCTCCGCAATAGAGATCAACAGTTCATCAAACCTGATCACGCTGTCATGTTTTTGGACCCAGCGTGTTTCACACATGGCAATAAGATTTTGGTGTTTACTTTTCGGCATATTTGTCTTGATCGTTTCCTTTAGGACGTCGTTGCGTAGTGATGAGTTCCGAAAGAAATTCCCTATTGAGCTAATAGTCCCCAAACAGTTGGATAGAGCACGAACTTTGCATGTATCTGCAATTGCTGGATTCAAGGAATGAGCGCTGCAATGCACATAAAGAGCTAAAGGAAATTGTCTCCTAATCACTGCTTGGACACCATTAAAATTTCCGCTCATAGCTGAAGCGCCGTCATAGCCTTGTCCGATCAGAGTGTTGACGTTTATACCAAGTGTTTCTAAACGGCCCATAATAGTTGAGGCAATGCCTTCACCTGTGAGGTCTTGTACTGGGACAAATTCTATAAAATCCTCTCTAAAAATTATCTTGTCCGGATCTATATAACGAAGACACAGTGACATTTGCTCCGTTCGCGAGTTATCTGTAGTCTCGTCACATAATACTGAAAAGGCGAGCGAACGATTAACTCTGTCAACAATAGTATCTTCGATCACATCTCCACAAATTTTGATTATTTCATTTTGTATCTTAGCACTCGTGTACTGCGCGTTTCTTTGTCCAGTGCGAATGTGTGACTCTAAATGTTTGTCTCCTGCGTCAACACGAAACCGTAGAAGTGCCCGAAATGTTCCATCATTAAAATCCTTATCCTCAAGAACGTTTCCTGATTCAGAGTGTCCCCGCAAAGTGAGTTCCTGGCGTCCGCACAAAATAATCGTTTTTACGATAGATAGTAATTTGGCTTGATTTTCTTCCTGTTTTTTTGCAAAATCCGAGCTAAGTAGCTGTTGAATGTCCTTTTGTTTGCCATCGTAAACAGAGAGAAAATTATGTGCCATCTCTTGACATTTTAGATGATACTTCAACTTTGCATGGTGCCGGAAAGTCTCTTTTGCCTTTTTCCATTTTCGGAATCCTTTGTTTACCAAATGTCCAAGTTGTTGATGAGATCCTTTTCCTTGATGGTCGGCGACAAACAAAACGCAATATTTACAGTATACGCTGTCTTCTTTTTTTGAGTATCTTAGCCACTTAAACTGTTTTAGCCACGGTTTTTGAAAAGAAAGACGTAAGCCATTATTATTTACAAGTTGTGTAGGAAATCTAAACTCATTTGGTGGCATCCACTCGTGTCTCAAAATTATTTCTCTTTCCGAGTCAGATAAATTTGCTCCAATAAGTTCGGAAATATCTTTGTTAATTTTTGATGACAATTCGTCTTCTACAGGAACACCGCCAGTTACATCTTGTTTCAATAAATTACCAATACCAATAGAATTATCGACAACATCCTCCTCATCACAATCACCAGCAGAAGAACTTCCAGTTGGTTGGTTATTATTAGTATTATTCGAAAGCTGTGGAGGCAAAGACACAGAACTGACAGTTTTTGTCTTTTTCGCAAGAAAATTTATGAGCGACGTTTGTATTTCTTTTCTTTTCATGTTATAACCTGCAACAAGTAACCAATATTAAAATTGCTGCTTTAATTTCAATTCGTGTAAATTCATTCAGTGATAAGTAGGTATGACGTGTATAAAGTTGAAAAGAAGTTATAATAATATTAAATCAACCAACCAACCAATAAAGCTCCGAAAAACTTTGTTACCAATAGACCTGTCTCAGCAATATCAGAGAGAGATGGTTTATTAGAATTATGTATATGTTAGCAAAGGAAACATAGTGCATGCATATTTACTTCGTTTAGTAGAGACGGGTGTTAGTTAATCGATATTTACTTCGTTTTGATATTGTTTAAAAATACCTGAGATACAGTTTGCCCTCGGTTTGCGCGCGCAGCACAGGTAAACTGAGACAGGTCTATTGCGGAATTCGGAATGCACTTACCGAAAATACAGAATTATCTTGGCGACACGAAGTTCTTAATTCCTAAGTTCCACAAACTATTGAAACTATTAAACTTTTGTCGATTCAATCCAACCAAACGTTTTTGTTTACCAAATGAGACTGAGACTGACTCTGACTCGCCCGTCCCAATTGAATTAATGAATTGTCCGACGACGACGGCACGTGTCATGATCGGAAGAGTTCGGAAGCAGGCGAAGCAGCCGCGGCACACAAACGGAATAAGCCAGAATTGAATGCGCGAGTGTTGCGGGCCGGCGCAGTGACGGCGGCAAGGTTCGAACCCGCCAAAAAAGTACTTCTGGATTTTTGAAATTTTACAGATTTCGGGGGGGGATATGACACCCATATCTCCCCCCCTGTCTACGCGCTTGTAGTCGACATTCAAGGTTTTACGCTCACGAAGAATTCTTCACCGGAATTTTTCGTGAAAGAAATGGCAATTTATGATGGAACCCGCATGAATCATTACTTGTTCGAGGAACCTATACCCTACGATGACTTATCTAGCTATGATAAGAAGCAAGTTCAATATTGTACCAGACACATACATGGACTCCGATATACTTCAGGTTATGTACCATACGAAAAACTCAATGACATAATCATGGCTGACATTTATGATGCTGATATGGTTTACGTAAGAGGACATCAAAAGAAATATTTACTCGACGCTCACCTATACAATCGAGAGGATGAGAAGAAGAAGAAGAAGATGTCGAATATCGCCGTCGTCAACATCGAACACCTTCCAGACAGTCCTGATACATCCAAATTTCAATGTGACATTCCATTGTGTATGAATCATCAATCGAATTGTTTTTATATGTGTAGTATACGAAATTGTTATACATTATACGCTTGGTTTTTAAACTGTGTTCCACAATAAATAAATATATTGAAAATATTAGTTTCATTCCACAGTATTCATTCAAACATGGTTGCGTTCGGGTCAAACTTATTACTACTCTCGACAGTACTTAATAATATCCTATACATTTCACCACCACATAGTGCAAAGGATGTGTTTATATGTTTCGAGATGAACGCCATTTGGCCTGAAAACTGGGTGAAGATGGAATCCTTCACATACAACCGACACACATCAACTTTAATGGTGAAATTACCTGGTAATGCTACAGGCTACAAAATACGTGTCGTCTACCAAAATCGCACGTTTGAAGATTCGACATGGGTGAATCTAACTAACGTACACCCAACTCCAGTTTCGAACAATATATATTTTTTGACTTGGTACATCGCAGTCAGTGTGTCAGTGCTGCTCAGCATAGCTGGATCAACATTCGTCTACCTGTGCTACAAACATGGATCTTAAAGAATTTTTAATCGAATACGACGATGTACTTCTTTCGAGACATAAAGCTCAGCTTTACTATTTACAACGATCCCTAAATGCAGAATTGGAAAAGATGCAGACATCTATCCACGGACGTCATTACGTGAGCTGTCCTTGGGCATTGAACTGTAGCACGGATGGTCCGGATACTTGTTTGTGTACAGATCGACTACTTCACCGCGACGATATTAAAAAGGCTATGCAAAAAATTATGAAATTGTATGTTGACCTATATGGAAATACACGCAATTAAATTTTGACTTTGTTTTTTTATTTTAATGTAAACTGTCTGACAAGTTCCAACGGTTGAGTCGAATAATCCTATCCCACAAACCTGTTGAAACTTGAATGACGGTAGGTCAAGTCAAGACTTGACCTACCGTCCTTCAAGTTCCAACTGCTGAGTTGAATATTTCTATTCAACGAACATGTCGACACTTGAATGACGACAGGTCAAGTCAGTTCACTGACTTATTTTGATGTGAAAGCGTTGATGGTATAAACTACAAGTTTCGACAAGTTCCAACAGCTGGGTCGAATATTTCCATCCGACAAACTTGTCGAAACTTGAATGAGGACAGGTCAAGTCAGTTCACTGACTTCTATTACCACCACCACCACCACCACCATTGCCACCATCACCACATGAACCTTCTTCTTCATTCTCTTAAAAGTGCTCCTACTATTCACATCTACTACCAGTAAAATATGGAAGTGAAAAGTTTTTTGTTTGAATTCGGTTACTATGTAACACCTGCACATACGAAAGAACTCCTAGAGCTACACACTAAAGTTGCAACCAGAGAAGCAGAAGAAAAACGAAAATCGACGCATGGTGAACATTTTGTGAGCTGCCCCTGGTCCAGAGACACCACCATAGAGGGTCCAGATACCTGCTCGTGCACTTCCTGGAGATGGGAACGTGAGAGAATCGAGAAACACGTGAGGTCGATTATCGATATGTATTTGTACATCATTTCAAAAGCTGAAAATAAAAATTATTCTTGAAATGTTATTCATTTTTTATTATCTCTCTCTCTCTCTCTCTCTCTCTCTCTCTCTCTCTCTCTCTCTCTCTCTCTCTCTCTCTCTCCCTCTTAGGACCGCTATCATTTGGTGCCTTTTGCGGGCAGATGAAGTGCATTCACCTTTAAAATGTGTATTAGAACATATTTCGATATAACCGAAATAGCTCAGTTGGGAGAGCGGAAGATTGAAACTCTTTGTGTCCCGGGATCGAGACCCGGTTTCGGTAGCTGTATTATATTAAATATTGCAAAAATATTTAATGTAATACATAATTTTGATACTGAAATAATGGCTGACGATCGGACTCTCTCTCTCTCTCCTCCCCTCTCGCTCGGCACACGAACCTCTTCGATACCTAGAGATCTTCATCGTAAAGTTTCGCGGTCTGATAGGGAGGGGCAAGACGGTACAAATCGCGCAGGATTGTTTATCTCGAACATGTGACGTTCACGAGCGCGAACGTAGATGGCGCGCTCGGTACCTCGAGGACCTATAGGCGTCCGACCTCCACTCGAACCACCTGGGGGATCATCTACAACGAGGTGTGATACCCGCACGCAATCCCCGTACGTCATCAACAACCCCCCACCTCCACTTTGGAGTCGCTCGGAACACCTGGGGGCCTTCTACGAGGAGGAGTTGTCCGAAACACGCATAGGCCCCCCGGGGGGGGTACGCGGGGGACGTCTACAAGACCGGTACGTCATCAACAACCCACACCTCCACTTTGGAGTCGCTCGGATCACCTGGGGGCCTTCTACGACGAGGTTTGGCCCGAAACCCGCATAGGCCCCCCGGTGGGGTACGCGGACACCTACTGAGACCTGGGGGACGTCTACAAGACCGGTACGTCATCAACAACCCACACACACCTCCACTTTGGGGTCGCTCGGACCACCTGGGGGCCTTCTACGACGACAAGTGGTCTGATACCCGCTTTGCTTCTCTACTTTTTAGACTTATAGTTTTGCCCATATTGGAAGCACTAGACCTATGCTTGAAAAAAATATATGCATTTATCATGGACACATCAAGCAGGTACCAAAAAATCGATACCACCATTTTTTGGACTTTCTGTCCAATTCGTAAATTGATTTCAGCATGTCTAGCTTGTCAACAAATCCCATATTCCTGTTATAATCTATTACCAATTGTGGGCAATGAATGTTTTGGACAGAGCCATCTTTCTGTCTTCGGGTGGTACCAGCATCTGTACTGGGATCCGAATAATTAGTAAGAAAGTGAACACCCTTACGATCCATCCATTTCTTACTGACCCGCCAATCGGACTCTCCCCGTTTCATATTTTTATCATCTCGTATATCGTCAGGCAAGCCCCTTCTACCTCTTCTTATAGTTCCGCACGCATATATCATTTCCATTTGTAACTTTTTTTGGATGGGTACAGAGTTGAAATAATTGTCGAAATAGACATAATGACCTTTACCGACTAACGCTCGAGTCAAATCTGTCACAACACGAGCACCCAAGTCGTTCTCACTTGTCTCCTGCTTTTCCTGTGTATATTTGGAATTGGCACGCAAAACCAGACTCATCCGCTCGAATCCATACTTTGTATCCTCGTTTGATGGGTTTGAGAGGCATGTACTGTTTTATGCTACTTCTACCCTTAAATCTGATCATTGATTTGTCAATCGCTTGGTATTTTGAGGGCTTATACCTAGATGAAAATGTTTCAGATAACCTATCTATAACTGGCCGCAATTTATATAATTTGTCGTAATTGGGATACCCTCTTTTTGGAATAACAGCGTTATCATTTAGGTGTAAATTCCCAAGCAGCCATACGAATCGATCTCTACACAATATGGAGCTAATAAAGTTGTCTCTAAGAACATAATTAGCGGACCAATAATCGCGTAAACTTGGCAACTTCTTCATACCCATCATCATGTTCACGGCCAAAAATTTCCGCATTTCATTATGATTTGTCTGAACAAAAGATGATGCATTTCCAGATTTTTGGAGGGTATACAGATTCGTATGAAACACAATATGGTCAATTAGGTCCTCAGGAAAAACTGCTAGAAAAACCTCATGTGGTGCTTCTAAGTTTGCATCAATATGTGGTCCTGTCTCTTCATTGAAAGTTGAAAATTCGTTGTGCAATTTTTTGTAGATTTTGTCCAAACCGTATTTTTCAATTATACGGAGTTGCTCATTGGAGTTGCTTTATTGACCCCCCCCACCTGCCTAGACAATGACCGGGACCTAACCCCCCCCCCCCCCGTCTGTCTAGAGACCCCCCTGGACCTTGACAATGACCGGCGCCTAGACCCCTCCCACCCCTGTCTAGACAACCTCTCTAACCTGGGCTATGAGGGTTCTGTAACGGAGGTTATTGACCACTCCCGCGTGATCACATACCCGAATAATCTATTTCCCCAGAATCTCATTTTATTTTAATTAAAGGAAAATATTTAACACCTGAATTTATTTTTGGCTTTAGAAATAACATATAAATACACTTCAATTATAGATTGGACATATCTATGGGGAGGAGCCCTAAGCCACCGGAGCTCGGCACCGGCAAAAGTGAGGTTATGTACGAAAATTTATCGTCGAAACCCCCTTATCCTATACTACTTTTTGTTATTAATTTTTATCCCAATGAAATGTTCTCCTTTATATTTCTCATAATATAATTTAAACATTTTCATACATTTTACAACAATTTCATGAAATTCAACTGAAGGCGCCACTAATGCTATTTTTTCATTACCACTGTAATTCTTGTGTAACAAAAATAATTGTCTGTTTTTTGATAGAGTATTATCAGTAGAAGACTGAAAGTTTGTTCGACAATCACAACAGCGATATCTGTCTAAAATTTTTTTAAGTAAATATCCGGCGTAATACTTAACAGCCCAGTCTACTAATGTATTATAAGTATCAATTGAACTGTAGATCTGATTATCTAACATTTCGTCGTTGAAAGTAAAATCGTTATTTTCCTGAACGGTAACAGTCGATGTCTCATTGTGAAGGGGATATAAAGCAATTTGATTATCAGAATCCTGCTTACAATGTGAGGAAAGTGACGATTTCAATAAATTTGTCACACTTTGAATTCTAAATTCTGCTAATCGAAACGATTTTGCGTTTGGATTTAAATTCCATCCTCCCCGCTGCCTTATTATATACTAAAAAAAGTTTTCCAAAAAATCTTGATTCAATCTATTTGCTAAAATAAATTCAACCTCGTCTTCTTTTTCCCTTTCAAAAAGTATCAATATACCATTTAAGGTTTGTATCATACCATGGAAACAAGGCGGTCGAATCTTCCTTTTAAATCTTTTATTTCCTTTGGTACTGTACGTTTTTTTATAATCTTTGAAAATATTTCCTTCCCTTTGTTTAAAATATCTATAACGGCAATATCTTTGTCACTCAACGCGCAATGAAAAGATTTTTTTCAAATAAGTTTTTGCTATTCAGTGCGTCAAATAAATTATTTAAATCCTTCACAAACTCTGCTGTATTTAAGCCATCTCTTTTATTTAACAAATTTGATTTAACACAAGTTTTAATTGCAGCCGACATAGTGTTTGAAAAACTCAGAAGCGCAAAATCTACACGACATTTTTTCAAACAGTTGGGATTAATGTGGCGTTCTGTAATTTTTGTTAATGTCGTAGCTGTTTGTTATTATCAATGGCAGAAGTTTTTCTTATCACATCGAATGATATTAGTTTATTGTCCACTTGGAAATCTCCAGATAATAAATTATTTCTAATACTTTTAAATAGATGAGGAGCGTCAAATATGGAAATAATTTTCTTCCTATCAAAAATGAAGAATGGTTTTTCGTTCGTTACTCCTAAGAGTTTTAAGGCTTGGTTTTAAGGTTGTTACTACCCTGATCACAGACAATTACTTTCAATATAAATCCAATATTATTAAGTTCATTCAAAACATATAGAATCAGTTCTTTTAATTTATCCTGCTTTGTTACATTTCTGGGAAAAAAAATAAACCAGTGGAATTTTCCAATTGAAATAAAGGCTCCTGATTGAAAAAACTAAGGCATGAGTTGCCTCTACCCAGTGGACCATCCTACGTAACACATGTACGTCCAATGTACGTCCAATGGACGTCCATGTAGGTCCCGAAGGACGTCCATTAGGCGTCCAGATTTGACCGCTGGACGTCCATCGGACATCCAATGGACGGTACGAGTTGACAAATCTGGACGTCCAGTATAGGTTGGACCGGACGTCCATTGAACGTCCAGAATAGGTCCATTTTACGTCTAGAATAGGTTCGACCGGACGTCCATTAAATGTCCAGAATAGGACCATTTTACGTCCAGAATAGGTTCGACCGGACGTTTATTGGACGTTTATCGGACGTCCAGTTTACGTCCAAAATTTATTTTTTTCGTTACATCGATTGGTTATTATTTATTATTGGATAAAATTGTTTTTACACATCATTCTAATTTCATAAAAAATTAAAGTTAACTTAAATCAGACGTATATGTAAAAGGTATATTTTACATGCGCAGCTTACAATAATAATTTTAATAAGTACAATACATTTTAAAACATATTTTTATCAAGCATATATAATTCATATACAAATACAAAATACACACAAAAATCATAAATCTCCTTTTCTGTAAAACAGGGCAAATGGTCCTTTCTTTACGCAGTCTGAAACAAAAATATTGCCAAATTAATTAACTACGTCACTTATAAGTCTTGTTATAAAATAACGAACAAACTATAATAAATACATTTGTCAATCATAGTAAATATCTAATTTAATGCAGTCAATGTAGATCTTTGGTTCAGAAAGTTGGGGGTGGGGAGAAAATTACTATAACTTTCATCAAATTGAGAATAACTTGGTAACGTTTTAAACTATGGTTTATCGGTTTATCCTTTACAAGTTCGAGATTGTAGTAAAAAAATAATACACAATTAAAAAAAAAATAATGATAACTGTAGCTCAATTAGAAACCGAGAATTATTTTTAAATATTCGCTAATTGTTTATGTATAAAGATTAAGTGTTAAAATTTCGAGACAGAAAAGGAGTGTTCGAAAGTTCATAATGACGGTAAGACTGATTAAAAAACAAGGATTCTTTATCGATTAAATATCGTTATAATAGTTTACGTTACAGTAGCGCTGCTATAGAAGAAAAAAAAAACATTAAATTGGTTAAAAATAAAGAAATACCATAAAAAATAAATTATTACCTTTTTTTATTTAAACGTGATTCAAAGGTTTTGAGTAAATCTACGCCACCCTTCAGGATTCCGAAAATGTCTGGTTTTGATCTAAATTCACTCCACTAATTATAGCACTTACCGTGTTGTAGAAGTCACAATCGCAAATCACAATCACAAAGTCACAAACAGGATTTATTATATATGTGTGCATACACTTACATTTATTTGACAACTACTGTTTATATCACAGAACATATATGGTTTAGAAGTGCAAACGCCGTGTATTTTGAGCGAAACACAAATGACAAGTGACAGTGGGCCCTGACTGTAGCGCCTCTTACGGCATACGTTGAACTACGACTGAATTTCGTTCTGTACTTGGCGGCAAATTTGAATCCCAACTCTCGGGATAGTCTCGTAAAGAATACAAAAATATAAAATTATCATCTTTATTTATAACATAGTTGTATACAAAGTAACAGTGATTTATCTGGATTTCCCGTAAAATAGATACAAGAAAATATTAGTAAAAGTATTAAAATGTACATTTCGTTTTGTTAAAATGTATCAGAAAAGTTCTTTATAACATATTTAGACTACAATAAATTACTCAACTCAAGATCATCATATACCACATAGAACAACAACTAAACAAACATATTAATAAATAAAACATTAAATATCCTGCATAGTACCCACATAAAAACAAAATAAATAAAATAGTGCTTTAAAAAATACTAATAAAGAACTTAATAAGGTACATTCTTTGGTAATTTTGTAACAAAATGTCATACACCACAGTAACATAAAATAAATAAAATATTATAATAATGTATTATACACTATATTATATACTATGTAATATACATAATAATTGTAATAATATCAAGGGTTTAATCCCATTTCATCAAACACTACTACACATGATTTCGAGTTCAGATAATTTTTCAACCTATACTTCTAAACGGTTCAAAATGGGTTCTAGTAAGCCACATTCAAAAGGTATCATGGACAATAGATTTTACAAAATCCGTACCGATGGCAATTGAAAATGCATTCTATATTATATCTATAATGATATCTATATAAACGAGGACTTCTCTTGCATATAGATAAAGCAAAAGCTTTATGTTCTACAGACAACATTCTGTTCTTAGGTGATCTTTTCGAATTGTGTAATTGAGAATGAATGAAATTATGAGTAATTTCATTTAAACTGCTATCTATAAATTCGAAGCATCCACGTTCGCATAGATCCTTAATATTAATTTAATGGCTCTGTGTGTTTTGGAGCTTAGACCGTAATCTACTTACGTACTCTACTCGAGTGGTATTATTACGATGTAGGTATTTGGTAGTATATTTTCTCTTCATTGTGTGTAAAATCTTTTTTTAAAATAGCTATTGTCGATAATACACCTAATCTCTTAGTGTCGAGGATAGAATACTCGTCTGAAATATCACAATCGTTTGTATAGAAATGTTTTTCAATGTGATTCGGTCCTACTGAAACCTCATGTTTGTCATTAAAAACCGAAACAATATTTGTTATCACAGAAGGAAAGTGAATGAATTTACACTTTGAAGTTTTCATTGAAGCTGCAGTAGGATCTGACATTGTAAATTATCAAAATAAAATAATACTTACTCAAACCCAAGTATTAATAACACTAACAACTTAACAAGACTAACAACTACATCAACTAACATGGCCGACGAAATGATGATGATGAAAATATTCCAACCAACCAGAGATCACCATCAGGATATGCAACCACACTAAGCACCCGCTAAACCACCCCTCACCGCCCCTTCATCGTCGTTTCTCTAAGTGCTAAAAATGACAAGTGACAGTGGGCCCAACGGAACACATGTTACCGATTCTCGTATGTTCGTTGCATACCCGTGGTTTATATAAAACAAAACGAACTACTATAGCAACTATCCAAAGGTATCTAGTTATTCCCGACAAACGGCAGTGCTGGCGACTCTAACCGTGGAGAATAACCCTATAAAACTGTTAACATTGAAAATTTTAGTCGTCTGGACATTTTTTTTTAACTTTCATTCGAGGGAGGATTGGAGATTGTCTGTTTTTTGTTAATTATAATTTTTTGATGTTTGTGTACAAAAACGTACTAACACAAGTCTGACAAAGTTTAATTTTCTATTGGGGACTTCTTTCAGTAGCCTTAATTAATATACTTTTAACGTTTTTCTCCTTAGAGCACCTTTTCGACGGTAATTTTTTTAGCTGTTAATTTTTCGAAGATTAATTTTCTTAGGAAATTTTACTACTAGTCTACTCAACCCGCACATTTATTAACATAAGTAATCGGACGTAAACTGGGCATTCAATGGACGTCCACTGTGGACCTAAAACAGACGTACATGTAGGGACCTAAACTGGACGTCCATGGGACGTCCGCTGTGGACCTAAAACAGACGTACATGTAGGGACCTAAACTGGACGTCCATGGGACGTCCGCTGTGGACCTAAACCAGACGTACATGTAGGGACCTAAACTGGACGTCCGCTGTGGACCTAATTTGAACGTGGAGGTCTGGGACGTAAAATGGACCTAAACTGGACGTCTAATGGACGTCCGTTAAGGACTTAATCTGGACCTGGACGTACGGGACGTAAAATGGACCTAAACTGGACGTCCAATGGACGGTACGAGTTCACAAATCTGGACGTCCATTGAACGTCCAGAATAGGGCTATTCTACGTCCAGTATAGGTTCGATGGGACGTCCATTGAACGTCCAAAATAGGGCCATTTTACGTCTAGAATAGGCTCGACCGGGCGTCCATTGAATGTCCAGAACAGGACCATTTTGCGTCCAGAATGGGTTCGAGCGGACGTTTATCGGACGTCCAGGACAGGTCCAGTTTACGTCCAAAATGTATTTTTTTTGTTACATCGATTGGTTATTATTATTGGATAAAATTGTTTTTACACATCATTCTAATTTCATAAAAAATTAAAGTTAACTTAAATCAGATGTATATGTAAAAGTTATACTTTACATGCTCAGATTACCAATAATAATTTTAATAAGTACTATACATTTTAAAACATATTTCTATTAAGCATATATAATTCATATACGAATACAAAATACATACAAAAATCATAAAAATATATACATTCACATACAAATACAAAATACACACAAAAAACATAAAAAAATATATACATTCACATACAAATACAATATACCATAATATACAAAAATAAAACAAATAAGAATATTGAACACTATGAATATACGAGTATATAAAATAAATTATTTTTCTCTCTCTGGGGCCCGTTTTAGGAACTTTGCCACTTCTTTTTCAATCTCCTTTTCTGTAAAACAGGCAAATGGTCCTTTCTTTACGCATTCTGAAACAAAAATATTGCCAAATTAATTAACTTAATACGTCACTTGTTAGTCTTGTAATACGACAACGAAACGAAACATTGTAAAAATCTAATAATCTCAACATTTTTTACAATAATTATACATCACCTTACCTTTTATTAATTTTAAGAAGTTTGTGCCAATTACAGGCCTTTTCGCTACGACACCTTTTTTTAACTTTCCCCAGCATATTTAATGTTCTTAAGATTCTTCATCGATTAAATATCGTTATAATAGTTTACGTTACAGTAGCGCTGCTATGGAAAAAAAACATTTAAATTGGTTAAACAATTGATAACGAAATACCATAAAAAATACATTATTACCTTTTCTTAGTTAAACGTAATTCAATGGTTTTGAGTAAATCTACGCCACCCTTCAGGATTCCGAAATATGTCTGGCTTTGATCTAAATTGACTCAACTAATTATAGCACTTACTGTGTTGTAGAAGTCACAATCGCTGAAAAAAAGTTAGAGTATATCGTAGATAGAGTATATCGTAGTTCTACTTGCGATCACGGCGAAGATAAAATATAAACTTGTTGGTTTTTGTAACAGGATATATTATGTGTGCATACACTTTATTTATTTGACAACTACTGTTTATATAATTCAAAAACAAAACTACTTTATTAACTACCCAAAGCTATCTAGTTATTCCCGGCAAACGGCAGTGCTGGCAACTCTAACCGTGGAGAATAACCCTACAGAACTGTTACATTTTAAATTTTTGTCATCTGGACATTTTTTTTAAATTTTCATTCGAGGGAGGATTGGAGATTGTCTGTTTTTTAATAATAATAATTTTTTGATGTTACTGTACAAAAACGTACTAACACAAGTCTGACAAAGTATAATTTTCTATTGGGGACTTCTTTCAGTAGCCTTAATTAATACTTTTAAGGTTTTTCTTCTTAAAGCACCTTAAATTGGACGTCCATCGGACGTCCGCTGCGGACCTAATTTGAACGTGGAGGTCTGGGACGTAAATGGACCTAACTGGACGTCTAATGGATGTCCGTTAAGGACCTAATCTGGACCTGGACGTACGAGACGTAAAATGGATCTAAACTGGACGCCCATTAGACGTCCAGTGTTACGTGGGATAGTCCTCAAATCCTGATATTAAGTCTAACATTTTATTATATTAAAAATTTTCTTTAATCCTCATTTCATCAAATGCTAACACATATTTTCGTTCCTTTTTGTTCATAGCCGAACATTTCAGTTTAAGGTGAGTTTTAGTGCCTTCACCAATTCCCGTTTGAAAATTATTGATTAAAATCCATCCACGTATTGTTCCTGAAGAGATTCTATTTTCTCTGATGGTTCCCGTGCATCTGATGCCCCTATTGGAAATTGAACGAAAGAGAATTCCAGGACAGGTTTCGTTTCACGAAAGGAATTGTTCACATTCTAATTGAAACAATTAGAGATGAGTTATCTTGTTTAAGGAATGTATAAGTTTCTAAATTGTATTACCCGCATTCAAAACACCGTGTTAAAGCAACAATGTGAATTTCTATGCTTACTCATTCATCTAAATAACTTTAATATCAAATTTTCATGTGCTATGTAACGGTTACATTTTCCAGTACGGCTCTGGACGCCGAGAATCGGTCGTTTGTAGGCAAGTAAATGATGCGGAGCTAATTACTCGCCCCCGCGATAACGGATCAACCCAGAATTTCACCATGAGTTAGCCCCAGAATGAATCTTTTTAGAGACACTAAAATCAAAGTTGGGGATGGGAAATTATTGGAGATATTCCTGTGTAAAGATAATGGTAATTGTTTCCCCCCTCGCGGTAAAGGGTGAAGATCTTAAGTAAACATTACATTCCAAAGAAATGCGACCACGGGCAGAGCACGTGCACAGGGAGGGAGAAAAGCGCGTCCAATGAAAACGCCGTACTACGCGTAGGTAGGAAGAGAAGTGGTAAATTTTGATAGAGAAACGAGGCAGTGGGGGTCCGAGCAGTCAACGCCTAAAGACGTTCATTGTTAGCCGGAATTTGAGGTTAACTTGATAGTTTGTAGGCTGGTACTGTGTGAAGGTCAACTTATTTGAGGTTAAAGTTTTGAGGTTAGATAAACAAGAAGTCTGCGAACTTCTGTTGAAGAGTTGTCTTGTACATTTGTAAAGTGAAGTGTGGGCGCGTGAATAGTGACGCACGAACGTACTCGCACGGCGTTCATTGAACCTTCAACAACCGACTTCAGCGTCAACGCCTTCAGGACCCGGCGTGGGGCTGCAACCTGCAACGAACGCGCCCAGTCAACAGGACTAGCCTGCCCAGGAGCACCATCGAGAAAGTACTCCTCCGGTGACCTCTACGCATGAGGGCTATAGAGCCTGCGTGAGTGGGCCCCTCTTCGACAAGCCGATAAACCCTGATCAGGTATCGTTCTATTTACTATTGGTCGACCAATGTATAGTGACACTTATGTGTGAGGTATTGGTACATTTGATTTGTTTCTCTTCTGAAGGATTGTTAGTATAACTATTTTTTCTTGCTTGTTTACGTTGCCAGCAGTTAACCGTAAAACCGTTGTTCGGTAGGCGTTCCCCGTAAAGAATAGATATTTCCATTGTAGTAGGAATTTAATGGGAACTTAACTCAAGGTAACGTAACATTAGGGTTATGTTAGCAAAGCGAACATAACAATTACGAAGTAAATTTAGTTAAGGTCTTAGACATTACTGACGTCGATTAGTATAGTGTATTGTTGGTTGCCTACTTATAGGCGTAAGTGAATTTATTAATGCGGCTCTTGTTCTTTTAATGTGGTGATTGAAAATGTATGTGTAACATATTTAATGAAATTAAATCTCAGTGTAACCATCATCATCCGTTTGAACATTTATTGAATTCTCCCCACGACCCCACGAATTAAAAATCAACAAAAGAGAACTCATTGCAGGCAGAGCTAGCCGTGGCAATTGTTCGTTCTCTTGTAAGTAATTCAGTCAAATAAATATAAAATTACTAAAGTGAACGTTACATCTAGTAACGTATATGATTGAATTAAAATTATTTCCTCAAAGTCTACCCATGACTTCCATATCGTGGTTATACCTAACTTTAAATTGTTATTTCATTAATTCACTATCTCACTAATAGCTGAATGTGGATATATTTGTATACCAATATTTTCCTTTTCTTCAGGAATTCATCCCTAATGCCAGAGGAAAGGCTGCTAATCGCATTACGCTATTTGGCTACGGGCTGTATCCTGCAGCGATTTTAGTGGCATCGATAAATCCACAACAAGCCGTGTCATCACCTTAGTCCTGAGATGTTTGGCGAGAATGGGACCCCGTTACATAAATCTACCCGATACTCCGGATGATGTTACTAAATTGAAGGAAAGTTTTTTTTTGAAATAGACAAGTTTCCAAAATGCATCGGGGCCATTGATTTTACACATGTTAAAATTTTATCACCTGGAGGAAATATTGCAGAGATATTCCGGAATCGAAAGGTTTTATTTCCCTTTAACGTGCAAGCAGTTTGCAGCCATGATTTGAATATTTTAGACGTTGTGTGTCGTTGGCCGAGATCAATTCATGATGCCAACATTTTCAACAATTCTCGACTGAAGGGCCCGCATGGAAGAAGGACATTTTGGGGATAGTGTGTTAGTTGGAGATGGTGGATATGGAATCTTTTGACACCTCTACGAGATCCAACAACACATGCAGAGCAGAGATATAGAGCTCAAATAAGAACTCGTAACCCCATAGAAAGATGCTTCGAAATTTTAAAACGACGGTTTCCTGTTCTTTTGCTAGGGATTAGACTGAAAGTCGAAAAAGTAGAGGCGATTGCAGTTGCTTGCTGCGTTTTGCACAATTAATTGCCTGAATTGTTAAGATGTTACTGGGAAATATAGACTCAAATCTGACAAGTATTGAATATACTGAATTTTTCTTTGTTTGTTTTTTTTTTAATTTCTTACTTAATTTTAGTTACTTTCACCTCATATATGTGACCCCCAGAAGTCTTACAACCCCACCGGGGTATAATAATTATTGACATTTCAATCGGAAAAACGACTATATATTTTAATGAAGAGCGTTACATTACTATCAAAATAGTATTCAATGCATATCAGGAATGTTCTTGATAATCCCCAAAATATATATTCAATGTATACTAACTTGTAGATCGCAGGGTCTTCTCTGAGGTGGAAGGTCTCTGGGCCTTCGGGCAGATCTTACACTTCAACCGTTAATGTTTCGACATCCTCACTTTCTGAAATATTGAAAAATTATTAAGTACAAAGTAATGGAAATCTGAACAATTACAAAATCATATTGACTACAATACATACTTTCTGCCCTGTCACCATCAAATTCTGTCTTGTACCCCGTCATCTGGGTGCCAATTAGTTCTTGAATGGTTACGTCGAGATCAGTTTCGACGGTCTCCATGGAGGGCCACCTCCTGTGCCATATAGGTACCGTTTATTACTAGCATACTTTTCTTTACTCCTTCTTTTATGGTTTACATATTTATTCCTCAACATATTAGGAGTTCTGCATACTTCGCCCGATGTCGAATTGAAACCTTGTGCAAGGCGAGCCCAAGCTTCTGCTTTTTTCTTATTGGTTTGGGTATCAGTCCTCTTATTTTCTAAGATGTTAGCACACTTCTTCCATACAATGCATCGTTCGTTGAGCTATTAGCTTTGTTCGCGGAGACGATCCGTGATCACTCCTCGACAACTTCGCATGCGCACTTCGATTTTTGGCGTTCGTGGTACGTGTCACGTGTCCGTGACAGTTGATAAAGTGTCGGCTGTTCGCGGAACCTTTGGGATCAATCCCGGACTAGTAACGGACTAGTCAGAACGATGCGACGATTTTACCGCGTACAATTTGTACACGCTGTGAGGCGCATACGCTGTGTGATTATCCGTCGTTCGAACGTTAGGCTTGGGTAATCTGTGGTTAGGTTAGGTTGTTTGTTTGATTTGAGTTGTTTGTTGTTTACTCCATTTCATCCTCAAGCCTAAACAGGTTTAAAACTCTATGCTTTCCTGTTCGTTTCATTCGACCGCTGTTTACCTAAATTGTACGCCATTTGTGTTGGATTGTTGATTTCAAACTAAGTTGAAAATACTTTTAGCATTATGAAGCAAATGTAAGAGAATCTGAAAATGGAATTTGTGGCTCAGCCGGGATTCGAACCCGGGTCTCCCAATTTCGCGTCGGGTGTTCTTACCACTAAACTACCGAGACACCTATCAATTTCATTTTCGATGTTCATGTTAAGCGTTTTGAGAGTAACATCTCATCTCTAACATCTCAAAACGCTTAACATGAGCAACGAGCTGAGTCGCACTTTCCTGTACACTTACAGGAAATCTGCAAAATAATAAATGACAAGGTAACACTTATCAATACATAGTGGAAGACTACCTTTATGAAAACCCGAATACTCTGCAGCATAGCATTATTTTATCATGTACGTGTTTTTGATTGCATTGCATAAATATCTGCTGTAGAAGTTCTTTTGGTGCTGGAGGCTTGTCTGTCATCTTAGGCAGCAGGATCATTGAGGGGGATCCCTTCCAGCCGCAATTTTCTGCAGGCAGTTTATTGCCTATCCATGATTGAATCTGATAATAGACTCTCTTAGTGTGTTCCTGTAAAGCTGCAGTAGTTGGTGGCAGTTTGGCCAAGGACAAATTGTTTTTGTTGTACCTAATAATGAGCAAAAAATCTTAAATCTGAGATCATCAACTGTACAATCTCTGTCGTGCCCTGTGTACAGATAAAAAACAAATCTCTCAGCAGCTGCATATAAATGTCAGGATTACATTCTGGTTGATAAAAGATAGAGGCAATTTGTTGCAAATCTCCGTTTTTTTTTCAATAAATTTAAAAACGTTTTTTTCCCTTATTGAAAAATGCGCTGGTAGTATCACATCCACAGAAGGCGTGCACAAACAGTATGTATTAACCGTACTGCTTATTGTCATTCACTGAATATAACATATTGCCCCTTTTGCCACTTGCAACTTTATAAAAACGTATGGTTTGTGTTGGTGGTGTTAAGCCAAAAGTAGTACAAGTAAGTCGACGTCATTGCCAACAACTGCGATCGGTTGGTCTGACACGTCGATCAGGTTCAGAGCTGTACTGACTATTAGACAATCTGCATCTTCGTCCGCACCTTGGGTGTTTATTTGTTTCTGCTTTAAATATTCTGGTAAGAAATCCACAAACTTATACTTGTTTGCGACATTGGTTAAGAATTTCGCCTGCTTAATCGGTATTAACGAGTTTTCGTTTATTGCAACATCTGCTGCCACCGTTTTTTTTCACCGCGACGATATATAAAATGTAATTATAATGTAAAAATGTAATTTGCATATGATTATTTCATAAAAAGACATTGGTATACCTTTCATACGATTTCGTTCCAATAATTTCTTGTGAATATCCATCAAAAATGTCCACAGCGTTTTTTCCAAATTGATTAACGATGTAATTAAAATATGACTCAAACACATCTTTAAACGTCGCGCTGTGTTGCCATGTTATTCTGTGCAGTAGCCATCCTCCGTCGATTACATATCTGAACGACTTCAATAACTATGGAGAACAAAGAAATGGTGTAAAATGCTTGTACCAATCAGATTTAACTGCGTTCCTCATGAAGCCTAGTTCATCAAAAATAGATAAAGGAAATGGAGCAAGTTCATATTGCAGTGCTTTCTTCGTCAATTCTTCATTACCTTGAAATATTACCGACAACCGCTGAAATATCAAATTACTATTTACGGCAAATACTTGTACGTTGCTGAGGTGCCTTGTGTCTTTAATCATTGACAAGCTTTTCACTTTGTGAATTGCTGATAAAGATACCCTATCTGCTGTTTTGAAAACCATAGTTTCCATTCCCTTTAAGCCCTTTTCAATAGCGTTATGGCAGTCTACAGTTCCATCGGCAATAACGCCTGTGCTCATAGACATTAGCGGGGAAGTAAGTTTGAATGGATCATGTGCTTCAAACCAGAACAACATTTTTTCGAGGCCTTCTTCATCGCTCTTCATACGACCAGTGTGAAGATCGACGTGTTGTTCGCTTGCTAATGATCTTGATCCACAATAATCCTCTAGGCTTTCCATGACTGGATACGTTGAAGGCATAGCAAACACATACCTGGCAACCTGACAACACTGGGAGTGACACCTCTCCCGTGTTTCAAATCAGTTCCAAACAGTCTATTTAACGTTTGTTCGATTGTCATATCGGTCCAAACGCCAGACCATGCTTTGTCTGTTCTTCTCACCGTGAAGTATCCTTCTTTCGTAAACTGTTGAACTTCATGATCCGGCATTTCTTTTTCAAGTCTTGCACAATCTTGTAGGTACATTTGCGCACACTTTGCGTAAGAAAAGTGTCCAGCTGCATGAAAAACCGGTATCATTTTTTCAACTGATTGCAAGTGCAAATCCCACTGCCATGAGCGTTCCGCTTCTATAAATTGCAATACTACAGTTACAAGCTTAAAGTACTTCACCCATAATTTTCCATTTGGTCCAGCTTGTTCTAATTCATAAAGTTTTTTCTCCGTGAGGTGGTTTATAACGAATTCACAATTGAAATATCCAATAGTTGGAGGATCTGTAGACCATGTTTCGAAAAATTTGTGGAAAAATTCTATCGCTGCGTTAGATACATTCATTTTTTTTTTTTGTAATTACAATCCCAATAACTGTAAAGGTTAATATGTGCGCACGTACCGCTCTGGCAAAGGCATGACCAGTCATCATATTTTTTACTGATTCTGCAGCGTACACAGTCGACCACAAGTCTTCTATGCCGCTACCCTCCATTATGTATCCTACCCCGCCCAGATAAGACAGCATCAGGTGAACTCCTCCCAAACGAATGTGAACATTTTTTAATTTTTCTTGCCCTTCAGCTTTTCTGGTGCGAGCTTTGAGGCACAGAGGGGAATCAAAAGTGACGAAACATGTTTTTTGATTCTTCTATTATCGACCTGGCTACTAATTGCAAGCTTCTTTTTATTCTGCGCATGATTCATGAATAAATCCCTTTTAGGTATTTTCTGACCACGGACAGATGTGCTTTGCTCTTCATCACATGTCATTTCTTTGTACGATTCATTATTTGCTTTTCTATATTCATTAGATGCCTCATTAGATGCATCATCATCTTGAGTTTGTTCCAGATTATCTTCATCATCTTCGGTTTCTTCTCCTTGCGACACCGATATATTAGTCAATGTTTTTCACGTTCCGTCATTTGAGGCAAGATGAATTGCAACAGATCCTCATATTTGTATTTTCTCACGTTGTCGGCAGCCATACCCGTTGCACTTTTCCTCTTTTTCAAAATTTTGCGAAATTGATCACGGACGTGGATCCACTTTTTTTTACATGCTATTGGTCCACCTGGAATGAGAAAAATATAATTTATGACTTGTATCGGAGGAGAAAATAGTATATGTAACGAGCTTTATATGCGAGTTACATGCCCTATTTTATCTACCGCTCTTTAATAAGAACGATGTTATTTAACTGAAACAAACCTAATGTACAAAATTCCGAATGAAATGATGTCAAATCGTTGTCCCGTGCATCTCTATTATATAGCCGTGCGTTTCTATTTTAATCCTATGGTTCTCTTATGGCAGCAGTGCGTTTCTATTATATAATGACATGGAACGTAGAAAAGTGAATAAATTGAGCTATTATAGTTGTGTTGATAGTTACATAACATCGTTGTTATTGAAGAGCCGTAGATAAAGGTTATTTTTTAACACGTTTTTATTAACTTGCCTTCGTGTTTGATTTTAAACTAACTTTCCGAGGAGCTGTATAGACTTGAAATTTTAAATATAGCTTAGAACTGGAAGACAATGCAATAATCGAAATAGGCCGTTGCCCCCATATTATGGCTTCACCTCAAATACCATAAAGCAGAAAATGACTATTTTAAATAATAAAAAAAACTTAAGTCAATATAACACGTTTTTGAACCAATTTCTCCTAGCTTCATATAGAATTAATCTGTAAAACTTGGGGCGCATGCTATACCTATATCATTGTGAATGATTTAGGTGAACTAATTATGCATCAACTATTCAATTTCATGCGCCCCACATTTTTCATTAATCTACAGCGGAAGTCTATATTTTAATTACAAAACAACGTTTTCCTTAGTTCTTCTAGCTCTGGTGGACGCAAATTGCTATTTTATTGCAGTCGATGTCGGAGCATATGGAAAAAACCCCGCTACCCCCAGGGCCCGCGGCCCCCGCGTGTGCGCGGTCGTTCGTGTAGTTTCTCGGTAGATGTCTCTGACGTAGTAAGAATTTCGTCTTATTTGATTTATTTTTTATTTATTTCCCATAAGACGACTGCCGAAACTGGGGTTCGAACCCAGGACCTTCCGGTCGCGAGCCGGTACGCTCTCCGGCTCAGCTAATTCGGCATCGTCCTCGTAGTCATCGTGTGTTGTTATTTAAACGGCGCGGCGGCGTCCGTGTCTGAGGAGGGTAGGCAACCAGGTATACGAAAATTAATAGATCGTCTGAGGGTAGGCAACCAGGTATACGATATTCTGTCGACCGTGCGTCTGAGGGTAGGCAACCACGTATACGAAAATTAATATCAACCATATTTGTTTAGCAACCAATATGACAGACGTGTCAAATAAGTTTAAAAAGTCGTCATTACGAACAGTGCGAATATTCTCTAAAACGGTATTTGATAGTGTGTGGGCATAATTATATTTTCGCAAACGACCCTTTACTGTTGCCCAAACTAATTCTATGGGACTGAAACAGCAATGATATGGCGGCAGTTTTAAAACAGTAAGTCCAGGTTCCTGTGCTAAACTGTTAATGAAATATTGTGGTTTAAAATTATGATTTTTAATTAGGCCTAATAAAACTTTCTTTGTTGCTGGATGTGGAACTTGTAAACCCTTTGAATTCATAAACTGTACTATTTCAGCTTTTTTTGTATTTGAATTTGGAACTTTATGAAGTTGCCGGGAATTATACGGTGCAATTACCGAATTTTGTGGAATATTTGGTATAAGTTGTTCAGAAAACCACTTTTCAAAGTTAGCCGCGTTCATATCTTGAGGATAGTCAGCAAAACTTTGAGTGGTAGCTTTTGCTGAAAGAAGTTTGAAATAAATCCGTTTTCATTCCCAGAATGCAAAATAATAACTGTTTTCCTCCTCGAGCAAGGTGCATTTAAGATACAATTTTGAGAGTCATCTACCCAACCCTGTTTGACAACATCATGGGTGTCAAACCAGGTTCTATCCAAATGATGCTACGATTGAATGAATGAAATAATGAAAGAATGAATGAATGAACGAATGAAATCACATCCTTAAACCGGAAAAATTGACAACCCTGGGTGGGACTTGAACGCACAACCTCTGGCTTTACGCGCCAGTGTTTTACCACTTGAACCACCGGCACCGGGTTGGTGGAACGAAGTTGTAGTTGAGGCGTATATGAATTGAAATCCCACTCAGAACCATCAAATTCCCGAAGTCGAGGGTGCAAGGGATGATGGGCTATTGGGCAACGCTGACGCCGCGTTCGTCCCTGTGCCCCCCAAAGTCGTATAAGGCCGGCCACCATATGAATTAATGATAAATGGGGAGTCAGGGAAATTGGTTTAATTGACCCCCAATTTCCCTCGCTCTGAGCGGGTAACACCGCAGTGAGTAATGAATGAATGAAATAATGAAAGATTTCTTTATTCTATATTTTCTTTACTCTATTATCTTTCTTCGTCATGCGGCGAAAATTCCCAACTTTTTGTCTCATTTGTTTCTACAGCATTGTTTGCATTGTCAGCATTACTATTAGTAATTTCGTCAACGTCGGAAGGTCTTCAAAAAGCCATTTTACAATATAAATTGCACTTACCCCAACGTTTATTTACTTATATATACGTCTGACACGGCACCACTGAACGACTGAGTTAACCTAACCCCTTAAACACCTGGCGCGCGCTCGACTCGAAAACATTTAATTGATGTAAAAAAAGTGGACCAAATCTAATACTGGACACGCTGCGCTTTATATATCGGCAGGAATCGCTATGGCTCACTGCTTTTCACCGCATCCAACTTACGGAGGCCATTCGACTGTATCGTACATAAATACTCTGCATTTTCATATAGTAAAAAGGTATTTTTTGAATGCGCTCGGTAATTTTGTCTTTTTACGACCGTTCCAATTTTGACTGGATGAAGTATAGTTTTCTCCGGAAAGTTAAACTGCTAATAATTCTAGGGGTTTTAATATGGGCACACAGTCTGTTACGATAAGCCATTCTGAGGCATTAACTGTTCAGGAGCCTTTGGCGAATTTTTTAAAGCCACAGTTGAAGGATCATTAATTTTCAGAAGTCTTTCGAGCATCATAAGGACAGAGTTCCATCTGGTGTCAACCGCTTGTTTAACTTTAATTAAAGGTAGCCCCATTTGTTCCTGGCATTTCATTAAGGCACTTGTAGCAAATCCACTATGTTTGAAGTGCCATACTAAAGTTTTATGTTTTGTTATGATTTTGTTTAGATCAACATTTCCATTTAACGCCTTCTTCATGCTTAAATTTAACGTCTGCGCCACACATGGGTGGTGGTAGTAGTGCAAATGTTCTCTGATAGCATTTTTTCTATTAGCTCCAGTGTCGGAAACAATAGTAACAATTTTATTTTCGAGTCCCCATTCTTTGATGACCGTCGATAAATCCTTTGATATATTTTCACCTGTATGACTCCCATGGGTTAGTTCTTTGGAAGCTAGTACTTTTGAATTTAATTTGAAATTATCAATGAAATGGCAGGTAACAGATAAGTATGACTTGTTACTATCTGACTGCCAAATGTCCGTTGTTATTGAAACATATTCAACTACATTTAGTACAGATTTTAGTTTTGCCACTTGTTGTGAATATGTTTCTACCAATATTTTATTAGTTAAAATGTGTTTACAGGGAACACTATACAAGGGATTTAATTTTTTTCTAAATTCTAAAAACCACGATTTTCAACAATAGATAATGGTTGATAATCTACTACTATAATTTTTAGTAAACTTAAATCTAAATCACACTTGAGATTCGGTGAGTTCTTTTGAAATTTTCTCACCATGGTGTCTTAATTGACGTTTACGTGTCGGCACTGCTGGATTTGAAATAGTTTGTTTTTAGTGTTGCCCACGAGACGAGACGAGACGAGACTTTGAAAAATCTCGTCTTGTCTCGCAAAAACAGTTGATAGTCTCGTCTCGAATCTCGTCTCGCAATAAAAGTCTCGTCTCATCTCATCTCTCGCGCGACAGTCTCGCAAATTTCTCGCAAAATCTCGCGATTTCGTGCATATCTTGCATTTTGCCGTTTTATTACGTCCGGTTCCTCCTTGCTCCTCAATTATATCGAAATGTTTTTCAAATTTGCTTTTTCGACAAGAACTGAAATAAACCAATTATTATAATAGGTCGATTATAACATGAGAAGTCGGGTGAGAAATAGGTAAATGATATCCAAAGGTCGGTGAATATAGAATAAATTGTCGTAGAGATGCATATTAAAAACTAATAATCGTAAAGATTAACAAAAAACTCTGTCAACAGGGATAAAATGTCAAACTTTTTTCCCGTTACCGGAAAAAAATATTTTATCCATCATAAAAATGTGAATATTTGTATTCCTAAGACTTCTACCACAATTCAATGAAAAACTAACTTGATTTATAATTATTTACCTGCAAAAACTACTGCTTGGACTAGTAACAGATTCGTTAACTGTTAAGTTTCACTAGTAGTATGCGCTTCTTGCTCCTGTTTTTGAGGTTTAAAATTATCATCACCGCTTCTTCTAGTTAATAATGAGTCTTCTGCATCTAACTGTTTACTAAGATTAACAACATTTCGCTTCCGTTTTCGCGCGCTCATATTTAATAATTAAAAAAAAAACCCGTCCCATGCAAAAGTAAACTAATACTGAATCAGGAAGCGACACGAAGGCCCATATTATTTTAGGGTCTAAGACAACTGGGCGCCGCCGACAGGGCGCCGAGGGCCAAGCGCCGCCGTTTTGGCGCTAGGTATACTTATTAATTTTTTTAATAGATTCATTAGTTTAATAGATTAATAGATACCCAGTTAACTAGGTAAAGAAAATGTTACCAAAATTAAAAAAAATTATATTTAGTAATAAAACAAAATACAAAAACTTCGTTTGTATCAAATTTGATATCCTCTTGTCAGCATCCCTGTATTTTCTTAATTTTTTAGGGGGCTCATGTCCTGCAATTATTTGTTGAAGATATAAATCTCGGCCATTTTGCACTTTCTTTAAAGACTCAATGAATCGCCAAATTGTCGGATGGTCCCAATTCATTCCCAATTCGGTTGCAGTCTTCTATTAGCAGCTTTCGCATGATTATTAGTTCTATCTATCCCTCGAAGAACTCTTTCGTACAGGTTCCACATGTCTACGGGAAATATGGGAGGCCGCCTTACATTTCCCCTTCTTCCTGGCATGCCAACGTCATAATCTTCGAACCAGTTCATCAGCTCCTGCAACTCGTTTGGTACACTTCCAGAGAGCTGATCAATGGCTTCATCCAGTTGGGCAGGACGAACATAAACAAGACTTAGAATCATTCTTGCATGTAAAGCAAAATCTGGGTCAGCATTATGTCTTTGTCTCAGTCCGTGTTGAGCAGTATGTCAAAAAATGAAAAGATGAAGGATAATAGTTATTTATTATACAAGCGGATAATATGAACGTTTAACGAGCGGTATGTTTAAACGCGCACGCGGCGCAGCCGCAAGCGCGTTAATATCGCGAATGAAACGTGCATTGTATTAAATGAAACACGTGGTGTGTATGTCCGTGTATAAAATTCTTTTTATTTCGTAGAGCAGCTTTCGACCTTTGGGCCATCATCAGTACCCTACCTGGATGAGAATAAGGTGTTAAAATTAAAGGAGCATATAACAATTTAAAAAACTTACACGTCCAAGTAGGTGATACATAAGAAGCGAAACATCAAACTTAGGTAGTAACAGAATCAGAACGGCGGCACATGTTGATGAAGAAGTTGATTGAAATGGCGGCGACAAGAAGGAAAAAAAAGTAGACACAAGCACATATAACACAACTAAGGGGAGACTGGGTAGAGATTTTCCATGCCCGCCACAATCGTAGGCTGTCTCAACCCTTACCAAATTAAAAACAAAGTAAAATTTTTAATCAATTTAAAATCAACTTGGGAAGCGGTAATCGATGCTGCAAAGCGGGCTCTAGGTAAGGCTTGTGTTGTTGTTGGTAAAGATGCTGTAGCACCATTGGGTTTGCATGTGGGGCCCAGGCAAAACGTATGTTGAACTCGTTGAAGGTACAGTAGTAGCTATTTGAATTTTAACAGGTGGTGTAGGTGACCTACTTGACGTCTCTGAATCACTGGAGGGATCGTCCTCTGAATCACTATTTTCATCGCTCATGTTGACATTGTTTAAATCGTCGTCTTCATCGAGGGCCGCAGCTAACTCCCCTGTAAGATATCTCCTAGCCATTAGAGACTTTTTGCGTACCCTCAGAAAGTAACCTTATACCCTAAACGCAATACCTTTAAACTAATAGGTCTTGAATCCAACCCAAAACAGAGTTTTTGCAGTCCATGATTCGGTAAGTCTCGTAAAATGATAATATTCGTCTTTTTCTTCAATAATTTGACTCAAATGAAGAAGAAGAAGAAATAATCTGTTTCAGAATTACCTCTAAACTAAATCATATTGTTTTATTTTCGATTTCTTTTTTATCAAGTTTAGATCTTTCATTGATACATCTTTTTATTATGAATGATATACTGGAATTAGCGGCATTAGGTTTAGTAAGTTTAGATGACGTTGAGGATGCGATTTTGCTGAACGCAAGAGAAAGCGATCAAAATAGAAGTGATTTGTATGGAAGTTTTGACTTTGATAGTTTGGACGATTGGCAGTGTTTGCAACTATTTCGGTTCTCAAAAAGTGAAGTGGAGAGATTAACCGACTTATTACATATTCCTAATAGGTTTACCTTAATGGAAAAAAGAAACTAAACTTCTGGTAAGTACATTTTAGGCTAACTAAGGTACAAATAGTTAAACATGACATTTATTATTTAGCATTAGGTACCTAAATCAAGCATTTCGTTTCTGTGAATGTAACTATTTACAAATTTTATTTCTTATAAGTCTTACTGCTTTATGCATATTACTCAGAAGATTGGTATACCCTAATAGATGGTGTGGTCTCTACGATGTAACGGGAGCACTGGTCCATCGAATTTTCGGTTCCTTATGTTCCGGATCGTCCTCTTCATAGTATCTACACAGGGAAGCTTTGGAGCTGCTACTTGGCTGCAGATTGTCGATACACTTGCTATAATCCTATGAGGCGTGTTGTTCGTTGTTTCTGCATCCGTACGAATAGCTTCAAGCACTCGTGCTGCCTCCACCCCTGCTGCGTCGCCACAACGGTTGTGTCCTTCCATGTTTTAACGATAGTGTTATCTACCGTTGTCACTCGAGCGGCACATTTGGTTTTTCGATAATGTTGATACTTCCAATGAATTTTTGTCCCACTATGCTTGTCTTTATAAAATAAATATCCACCAAAGCACAATTTCGGTTTCCTTCTTTCCGAACTTACAAATTCTAAATACATAATGCGCGTTCACTGACTCAAAGGACGAAAAATAACTGTCGAATCGATCTTAACGCACAAAATTGTATCAACTAACTAATTTCTCCGTAGACCCTATTCTACATTTATACCGATAGTTAAGTAAAATACCTATCACAAAAGCCATTACCGACTTATCCGATTATAATAATGAGGGGATGATGATGGTGACAGTATTTGTTTACAATGAAAAGAGACATTATAACAGCGTTTTAATGGGTTACCCGGAGGTTCCTAGGCGCTCGGGTCATAGGATTAAAGTAATCAAGCAGCTATAATAGGCTGGGATAACGAGTTGTCTTTATTGCCATGGTTTTCAGAAAACTAATAGGATGTTCCAGAATTCCCGGAAAATATAGATTGAAAGTTATAACGTTAAAAGGGACGACCGTCCTTTTAACGATGTTATTTTTGTTTTTAGTTCTTAGTATTTTTATATGTCTATTCCTATATAGGTATATACCTATTTCGTATACTAATGTATTGCATACGCGTTCAATTGTGCAGGCGGTAAATTTCTGGCGGCGAATTGCTTACGCGATCAATTGTATAGGCGGTAAATTGCTGGCGATCAATTGCTGGCGGTAAATTGTTGGCGATCAATTGCGGGCGGTAATTTTTTTTTATTTTTTATATATTTTTATTTAAAAATTATTAAAATATAATTTTTATAAATTAATATTTTTTATTCGTACATATTTGAACTCTTCTCACCAGATCGGTGAGTTCTTGGAGCAACTGCTCCCTTTCACTAAATTTTTCTTCGCTGCCTGATCTGCAAAAAAGAAAAATCAGATCAAATTTCAACTCTGTTTAGTTAAGTTATCAAATATGCTCTGTTGTTGGAAGTTTCATTTTCTCTTTGTAAAAGAAAACTGCTGCTTTGTTATTAAACACAAACAATTAAGCATATGATTATTGTAGGTGCCTTTAAAACTATCGGTATCACGGAATAGGGACTGGAATCCCCAGTTTAAAATCATAATTGGTACATATACCTACCTACCTACATAACCGTTTCTGTAGTTATTTTTGTGCTTACAGCCATTTGTGAAATGAAATTAAAGTACTTTATTTATATCATTACATAATTTACAAATCATATCAACAAAAATAAACAGACTTGGCCAACAGTAGGTAGATATCTTAAGTAAGTACATACAGCTATTTGAATTTGTATGATATAACCTTACTCATGGTAAAAGTTATGTATTTAAACAACTATCAAAAATGTTTTTACCTTCTCATCTTCATCCTGTCCTCTTTTTTAAAGAGTCCAATTAATAGTTGAACCCTTTTTTAATTGCTCTTAAACTAAAGGAACAACTAAAGAAAGAGTTAAAGTTTTCTAAAATCACACTCCACTTTTTTTGGTCCATAAATGGATTTTCCGCCAACACATCCTTAATTAAACAAATGTCATGGGCTAAAGAAAATCGGTTTCTTTGCTTATCCATGCTAACAGTTAAAAAATAATACACGCAGTATAGAAATTAATTAAAATAACTAAAACCACATGTAAACATAACCTCTTCTTCTTCTTCTTTTCCCTTGTGGGTATACACATAACCTCAAATTCCAAAATAACGACAAGGTGTTGGGTCGACTTTAGTTCGATAGATATAAGGTCGACGCAAGACGCTACGCGGATACTTTTAACCTTATAAGGACTGAGCATGCGCACTACACTCACTACTAGCGTCTACGGTCTACCGTAATGTCGCTAGGTGGTGTGCAAAAACTCTATTATTTGATAGGCCCTCTAACCTATTTATGAAGAAATATCAATTATGTTTGAATTTTATACTACAGAATCGATGACATACCTACATCGATTTGTTTACACCTGCAAATGCACTTTCAACGCCGTCGACACTAACTTTGGTACTTCGGTACTTAGGACACACTAAAGAACTGTGTTTATCAGTACCTGCAAAATGCGCTACGCGAACGGGCATGCGTACGAATTGCGTCTGCGTTTTGAGGTGTATCGCTAGAGATACCCGTGGCCTCGACTGAACAATAATCAGGTCAGACCACGTGTATCGATAGCGAAACACTTTTTCAAAAAAATAATTTAGGTCCAAAGTTCCACAGTTAGTTTCCTATACCATTTAAAATTTTTACGTAGTGAAGAATTGTAACTTTTTATTTGGTCGGAAATGTCGATATTAGCTTTGTATTTATTATATTCAATTAGGTTTTAGTGTCTCACGCCCCCTTCGCACTATACTATTCATTTCATCGGTGTGTTTTGTACTCTGTTGTGCCAAATGAGTAAAAGTAAAATTCGTGAGATGGAAAATAAAAAATCGTGAGATCTCTGAATAATTCGTATTATCCTTAAAAATACACTGGTAAATGGCGCCGTTCAACGTTCAAACTACTTCAAACACTTATTACATTACATAATTCATAATATAATGTTATAATAATTAATATTACTTTAAATAATATTAAATAATTAGTATTTTTATCATTATATATTAATTATTATTATATTATATAATTATTTCATTTAAGTCTAACAGCAAGAACCGCACTGTGTACTAATTATTGAACAAATGCATGGGTATTACAAACTTATAGGAAAAAAATCTAAATGGCATTCTTCGAACGGTAAACTTGGTTACATCTTATATTAAATTGAAACTTAAAAAATAGGTTCTTATACATTTTACAACATAATAAATGTATATTCTAATCTGAATCTGTTTCAGGTTCAGAGACAGTGTTCACCTTATGATAAGGTGCATTTATTTTTTTTTATTATGTTGGGAGTAATTTCAAAATGGCAATGACCACTCCCTGATACCAAAATTTTGTGAATAGCATACCCTCTAAAGTGTCACTTTTTAACCTGTTTCTTATTTGGGTTTTATTCAGGTTTATTTGTGAGAAAACCCGTTCCACATTAGCACTGGAATGTGGAAGGGATAATAGATTAAATACTAAAGTGCATAATTGTGTAAATTTCTTTTCACCACTTCCAATTTTAATTTTTGAGATATGCTGCCAAAAGTCGATTGCATTATCTGTTATATCCACAGTATTTTTTCCACCTCATTAAAATCTAAATTTCTTAACATTCTCCATTCATTGTCAATAGTTAATCGTCTATTAAATTTGGAAATGTTACAGCAATATCGGAAATAAATTGAATTTTTCTACTTAATACAACTTGTGGATCAATGAATTCAATTGATTTTAAATCGAGTTTTTTTAATGGAAACCTATTTAGTATTTGTTCCACACTTTCAGTGTAAAAATCAGTACATTTTATTTTCACTCCATTCAGAATCTGATTGTCCAACATAGTTGCATTATTAATTTCTGCGCCAAAATACATTTTGTCTATAGTTAAAAAGTGATGGGGATTTTTGAAATCTCTGTCAAGTACATTCATTTTATTCAGCACATCATCTTTGATATAACAAGTCATTATATTTTGTGGTGTTCGTTCTCGGGGACCAGGATGAATTTTTGGTGGTTTTTCTGATGACTTCCCCAGGATTAAATGAAACACGTTGTGTTTATGGTTTGTCGACGTTTCGTCTATTCGTTTTTAGACATATTCATGACTGAGTGGAATCTATAATATTAGTATCATGGTAAGTATTATTTCTTGAGAATGTGGTAGTGACACTTACATTTTTTCCAGTTGTTACTATTTGAGTTACCAATGATGTTGAAACCAATGCATATCGCTCTCTGTGGTAACCTTTTTGTCCCTTTGTCGGGCTTAGTGAGTAGCTTCTTTATTAGATTTGGTGTTATTCTAATAGAATAGCTCTCTTTTTGGCTTGCAAGTTCAGAGGTAACTGCCGATGCGTTATTGAGAGAGGCACTTCCTGGGTGAAACTGTGGAAGGGGGATGGTTTTTTTGGTACTTCTGTTTTGTTTATGTATTGACCTTGGTTGATGGAATTGTAAAATTTTTAATTATTACGTATATCCTTATTATTGTTTCAGGAGGACTCTATTTTTTTTTCCCTATTGTTTATAAGGTATTGGTAAAATTGATAAGTGATCGATACGATTGGGCAATGTTATCAAAATCGTGGGTTTTATTCGTATTATTTGGAGTTGTTGTTATGTGGAATGCTTCCAAGAATCTTCTCTTGAACCAATTTTATTCAATTTCTAATATAGTGATGTTATCAAAATCAAATTTGTGGTTTTTTGTTAGTGTGTGATCGACAAGGCCTGAATGTAAATGATTTTTATTTTTTATATGTAATTTATGTTGTTCTATTCTTTTATTAATGTATTGTTTTGTTTCTCCTATATATACGGTTTTTGGATCACAATCAGCACATGTAATTTGGTATACTAAGTTACTTTTTAATTTATTTTCTTCTTTGTCTTTTAGTTTTGTGAATAATATGTTGTTTAATGTATTAAATGGATACCATGCTATTGTAATGTTGATTTCTTTTAGTATTTCTGAGGCGTTTTTGGCTATGGATTTATTAAATGGAAGTTTTGCGTATATTAATGTATTATTCATCTCTTGATTAGTGGATGTATTGTTGGTTGTGGTGTTTAATGTGTTGTTATTTAATTTGTTTATTCTACTGTGTATAGTGTGTTGTATAATATTTTGTGGAAATGAATTGTTTGTGAGTATGTGTTTTATGTATGTAATGTTCTCTGTCCAGTGTTTTTTGTCTGAAAGTAAAATGGCTCTGTCTGTTAAATTGTTAATTGTGGAAATTTTATATTTAAGTGGCATGGATACACCAGTTTTTAGTCCCGTTCCCTGATACCCCTGCCACTTCCTAGTTGAATACGAATAATAGAGTGCAAGGTGAAGGGATATGTGGATTTAGACTCCCAAGTGCAGCCCCTCCTGGCGACCAGTCCGGAATACAGGCTGAACATAGACCTTTCTATTTCTCACCTCCAGCCACTCCATAACGGCCTCGGCCCGTGGGTCCAGCGAAGGTGTCCCCCACGGCAGTGACTGCGTTGAAATCCCCCATGATCATTACATGGGGAGTTGATGTCGCTATCAGGGCCATAATAGTCTTCGAGTCCTGTTTGTATGTTGTTATAGGGGAATTGGGGGAGAGGTACACCCCCCCAGTACCAAACCTTGGCGAGTTTTACACCATCCCTCCCGGGCATCGGTCATAGTCTAGACCTGTCCCGCGGGGTGGAGGCTGTATTGACCATAATCGCCACATCGGTACGCTCATCCACGAACCATCCTGCTTTGCAGGCCAGTGCCTTATTTGGTTCAGAGATAACCGCAAGCTGGGCGCCGGAATTTATCACGTCTGCGACGACCAGGTTATAGACCTCTCGCGCGCGCCCGGTATTAGTTTGTAAGATTCTCAATTTCCGGGCCTATACAGGAATTTCTCCGTGGGCTCCCCACGGGGTATGACTGTTTAATTTCGCTGGCATGCCAACAACGTGACGCACCTCCGCAGGAATAGGTCAACACAGGTTAATGAAGAAGATGCCAATGAAATGAAACGGTATAACAGTATCACAAATGTACAGGTGTATCATTTGGGTGAGATAGTTTAGAGTTAGGCAGGTATTCTTTTGGGTACTTTTTATCATAGTTCGTGTGTCTGCCCTGAGGGAAGGGAGGTCGGTTACCCTGCGCTCTGCTTCGACTATGTGGACACTTGGGGTTGTCAGACCTGTGTCCGGGCTCCTTGCATAGTATGCACGCGGGAGGGTTTGTGCAGCTTGCGACCCTGTGCCCTCCGATTCCGCATTTCAGAGCACGGACCTGCTTATTCCTGTGCATTCAGTGCGCCGATGCCCGAATTCCAAGCATCGGTAACACCGCGGCGTCGTTTTCCTTCTGGTTATCCGGTAGTTCCCCCAGCCAACCTTTATTGACTGGGCCGCTGCGAGTGCCGCCGCTGTTCTACCCGTTGCCCCGATGAACGCTCTGGAAGTGCCGTCTTGGCATGGTCTAAATTGTACTGCCCTTATGTCCGCTTCCGGGAGCATGCCACTTGTGGCCGTCTTTATTTCCCCCACAGTTGTGGAGCTTTCTACCCCATGCAGTATCACTCTATACCTCCCCCCGAGGATAGTGTTAATTTCGAGGTTGCTTATCTTCCTCGTGATCTCTTTGAGACACCTGGCTTTTTCGCTATCTATCTCCTGCTACCCTGATCGAGACGTCGCCGCTAGGCGTCTTCCTGATAGAGTTCACCGAAACACCGATTGAAGACGGGTTCACAGTGTTCTTTAGTTTTGCTATAACGTCAGCGTACGTTACTTCACCCGCCTTAACAATTACTCTCTCCGAGAGGGGCCTCGATTGGGCGGTTCTGTTTCTGTCTTTGTCACTATGGGGTTTCCTACCGAGCCCCGCTGTGATGATGAACTCAACGTTATCCCCGTAACATGCTCTACACATTTTCTGTGGGAGTCCGGGTCAACGTCCCCCATTAGAACCGGTCTTCCTGTGGGATGCTCCCCCATTTGATCCATGAGTTCCACTACCATTTGGTGTATTTGTCTTATTGTATCCAGTTCTGTGGCGTCCCCTTTGTATGGGAGTATGTACGTTTTTTATTTCTACCTGGATGGGCCTCTACTTGAGTCGTTTCTCAGGTAGGTCCTTACAAACTCGAGACTCCCCGCCTCTAGGCCCTCGTCAATCAGTTCCTTTACTGGTTCAGGCAGAAGGCCAAGTTCTTTCCACCGCGCCTGGTGTAGTGACATCCGCAAAATGTTAACTCAAATTGTCTAACAAAGACAAGGTAAAGGTAACATTAAGGTCACCAAATTCATATGCAATAATTGAAATTAATAGTACAACGAACGTATGCGACCCGGATGGAATTGCTGACATTCATTTACTACTACACTTGTACGCGGCTACATCCGGCACGCGTCGTTAGACATACTTAATAACCAATGCTGACTTGACATATTATTATTCACTTGGTTGTAATATGTCGTTTTCCATTTATTCCATAAATAATCATCGAAGATAAAACATTTTTAATTTACTATCCGATACCAAAGAACGTATTACACTGGTCCAGGTCTTTCTCCAGATTTATTAATACACATCTGTTTCTTTTCTCCATTTGAACAACTTTAAAAAAAGTTTTTTTTGCATCTATAATGACATTCACCCAATCATTTGGAACATAAATGTTGGGAATGAATTTTTTGTTTTTTTCAATGACACCGAAGTGTCTCTGTCGCATACTAAAAACTAATGACCGCTAACCAAAATGTTATGCTGAATTTCTTCCACTGTGAATTCTTAAGATTGAACAACGTAATGGCAAATTAATGCCACTTTAATATTCCTCTTCTGACCTCCGCAACCGTCAGAATACATTATAACTTTCTTGGTCTTCACATAATGTTTAAAATAATACATCAGGCATGATCCAATTTCTTGGGCTCCACGAGATGCTAGACTCACTCCATACAAACATTGTTGCTTCATTACTCTGCAAATTGTGAACCCCACGAGAGTATGTCCATAGTTGCCTTTTATAAAAACCCCATGGCATGCCAGGCTGAAGGTAGATTTATGGGTAGGATATAGAGTAATGTAACAGACACGATGTTTCAAAAAAAGGTATACGAGGTGTTAAAAAAATACAAACGTCAAAATGTCAAACTTTTTGCATATAATTTTTTTATGTACATTTCTCAAAGATATGTTTTATGCAAAAGTCGTTCGCCTCTATAAGGACAACAATAAACCTAAGTAACATCTTCCTCTCAAACGCGAAATAAAAAAAAAATGATATTTTTTTTTGAAAAAAATAACTTTTTCTGTACATTTCTCGAGAAAAAAAAATTATACAAAAGTTGATCGCCTCTATAAGACCAACAAAAAACCTAAGTAACATATAAATAACAAGCCGCCATTTTGAAACCGCTGAACCTATTATTAATTTATATTGTAAAGAGTCACATGTCTTACAGGAGTCTACAATGGGTGGGTGAAAATGAAGATCAAACTTGGTATTAAATACATCACGGATCTTAAATTCGGACACAGGATTAGCTGTTTTTTTCTTATACTCATTATAAAGAATTCGAATATTCAAGTCGGTACCAAGATAATTTCTGTCCGTCTTATGTCTTGAGTAATGGGAAATATAGGTTGGAAAGGTTCTAATAAAATTATGAACATCATCAATTGTCTCTACGGGGGTTTTGTTTGTAGGAGGGTGTCGACCTCGTTGATCCTGCGGTACCATTAATTTTTTTTTTTTTTTTCGTAAGAGTTCTATCAAGTTTACCGGCTGATACCATTAGAATTTTTTTCAACAGATTTTTACATATTTTAACGTCACTTCCTTTGACAGTTAGGTAAATAATATTCTCTTGTCGTAAGTTTCGATTTGTTGGTAGTATTAGCATTCAATGTAGCGTAATGACAAGCAACAGGTTTAACTTTAACTTGCGAGAAAATGTATCTGGTCAGTAGATCGAAATTAGAAAGTCCGTACAATTTATTATGGATTTCCCTTTGAAATTCTGGGCTTATTAACTGATAATATTCCAATGTACAGCAATAATTTGTGGCGATTTTCTGTGGCGATAACAGTATAATCTTGAGTCGAACATGGTTCACTTGAAACTGGTTCAATCCCATCATATTCATGTATAGAGGGTGTACCTGTAACCACCACTTTCCCCCAAACGGCTAAGCCCCGTTCTTCTAAAGAAATGAGTTTGATATAACTTGGTGAGCCTGAACCAGTTTTTTTCATTTCATTGTTTAGTTTTCGGTATTTGCTTCTTGTGGCGTACTTCCAGTCTCCAAATCTCTAAAATATATTGTAAGTAGTTAATAGGAATACATACTTAAAAGTTAAATTCTGGTACAGTTAACTAACACATTATCGCCCTACCTACCTTTTTCCATGTTTCCACAGATAAATTTGGACCGTCCCCCGAACTAGATGATTAATGAGCTAATTCGGTCCATTTGTTTTCGCCTAGCGTGGGATTTATTGTACCGCTTCTGAATGCGTAGTCCTGCTCCATATAAGACAAATATAATTCATATTGGTCAGTAGATGTATTTCGACTTCTTTTTCTTTTCAGTCCCACTAAAAATTGCAATATATTTTTGTATTACCGATTGTGTTGTGTAATAACAGGTAATATCTAAGAACATTTCATGTTGCTAATAATTTATTACGCATAATACCATCGGAAACGATACAAATTATCAAACTTACCTCATTGTTACAAAATTTTAACCTTTTGTTTACCAAATTTATGGTTGGATCACTCGCACAGAACATTCAAATTAAATTCAAAACTGTTAACCTTATAGAAGTGCGCGCAGAACTGCACTTTCTGTATATCTATAAGATGTTTACTTACGGGCGGGCGGTCTTTACCTTACCTGTAATTAGGCACATCTGTAACAAAATGTTCAGTATTCCACCATTAGGAAAAATAATAAAAAATTATTTAATTTTGAACAAAAATCATTTTACGGGCATACTTATTCGTTCTTCACATTTTTCTGCAAGCACGTAAATTTTGTACTAACCGTAAAGTTACAGCTAGTTTTTCAATTGGAGAGATTGCTTCACGGAAATTTGTGTTTTGCTTCGGGATGCGTTCCTCAAATTTTATCAAAATGTAGTTAAAAGTATCTTCCTTCAGTCGAAAGTATTTATAAAATCTTTTGGGATCGTCTTTCAAATTATTAAATATATTACCAAATTCGCCAAGTTCTGTTCTTTGTAAATTGATGCTGTGTGTCCAAGATCTTCTTTGCTTGCGAAAGCATCTTGTTAACAACGGATTTTCTAATAATAACGATACAGTTGCCGTATTCATTTCGTAACCACCCACCGGCTAGTCTCAGAACCAACTGAGAAATCCGCCTAGTTCAACGCTTTTAATATGCACTTAAATCCGTAACGCTCGGTTCCGCTACGCCACGCTTCAGACCAACACGCTCGCTTCCGCCTTGTATGTGCACGTAATCAAAGAGATGAACATTTAACAGATGGCAAATGAAGGGTTAAACATTTAAGGATGAAATTATGGGATGAATTGAAGAGTTGAAATTTAAAGGATGAATTTAGAGGTTGACTTTCAAGGGATGAGATGAAATTGAAGGGTTGGAATTTAAGGGATGATTTTAATTCAGGGGGTTAAATTTAAGGGGTGCGATAACATCTAAGGGATTAATTTTAGTTTTTTTCTTTTTTCCAGATGGATTTAAAAGAGCTAAATGAAATTGCACAGGGGATTCTGAAGTCGACCGGTAAATTCAAGATTTAGAATTTGGGAAACCACAAAAAATTATATCTGCAAAAGTGGTGGAGACGAAGTTTGGAAAAAGCATTGTGTTAGAACTCGACCAAGTGGAAATATTTCATCCAAAGCGGGTAACGTCCAAGATTGAGCCAGTTGTAGCAGGTTTCAGTAAGGGTGCCTATAGTATTGCCTTTACTGGCAAAAAAGACGTTGGAAAACGAAAACCCAATGGTACAATTTGAGTTAGTTGAAATATAATTTTAGATAATTACTGACATATAACGGTGAATGAGTTTGAGAGAGTTGAATTTAGAAATAGTTGTTCGCAAATGCACTGAACTTATTAACAAATTGAAAATATATGAAAATGGAGAATGGAACGTGTGGATTAAACCAATCCAAAGACATATTAGGTTGTGTAATAATGCGTTACGTGAAAAAGGGGGTTAATCTATTGGCAATACACGAAAATTACAGACAATGATTGGGCATTTGAAAAGTTTTCAAAAACCTTATTTATCAAAAATTCATGGTGCGGGTTTGATTTAAAAATAAAACAGGGTTAAATGGGATGATGTAATGTCATGTTTCAACAGTAGGATTAGGACAAGTGTCATAATTAATTTATCTCACAAGTGCTTAGTCCAATTTTTGACCGATTCTGAAATTTTATTTCGTTAATAAATTAAACCAATTTTTTAAAAAAAATCAAGTTAATTAAGGTAAATACAAATCTTTGTAGGGATTTTATTAAACAGTCTAATGATGGGGACATTATGGAATATAAATATTTTAATACAAAGAATGAGATGATTGACCAAACGACGGATTTGCAAAGTTGGTTTATTGAAAATGTTCTTGACGTAATTGGCCACAAAATGTCTGAATTTTAAGAACGACTTTCTGGTTGGGCACTCCACCGTATTATATTCCTCGAAATCATGATAAACAGATACGAAATATGTAACAACGGCTCCTTTTTTATCAAGCTGCCAGTTAAAATTGAAAAGAAACATTCAATTATCAATATCCTTAATTATGATAACGCATGTTTTAACTGGGCTATTGTTAGTGCTCTTTTCTCTGTAAATAAACATAGAAATTTAACATCTCCATACCCTTACTCTAACTCAGTTTTGGTTATGGAAAATTTAGAGGTACTTATGCCTTTACAATAAATTTCAAAATTTGCAGGTGCCAATGACACATCCGTGAATATTTATGGTTGGAAAATGTACCAAAAGAAGTGTTACACGGTAATTACAATTCGGTTAACCGGAAAGAAATTAGATCAACACTTTAATTTACTATTGAATCAAGATAAATATTATCTAAAAGACTAGGAGTGGAATTAAATACCATTATTGTTGCATTAAAAACCTGTCTCGATTAGTTTCGTCACAGTTAAATAAGAAGCATGGACAGAAATTCATGTGATAATAGGTGCTTAAATTATGTTCAACAGTGAACCAAGTGAAGTTTGATGAACACACAAAACTGTGTGCAAACAAAAACGAATACAAAATTTCTTTTTACAAATAGCACAATGTAGAATTTTAAAATTTCCTTTACAAGCAGACGGCACCCTTTATCATGTATGCCGATTTTGAAAGTCTTTTGGAAACCCTGGACGGTGATACGTCTACAGCTACTGTGCAATCCAATATGATTGACAAATATTTTGATTCTCTGACTTTGACTAATATGTAATGTTTTATTTTGGTGCCGAGTACATCAATTATTTCGTATTGAATTTGATCGCCTAAATAGTGAGTCATGTGGCTTGAATCAGATTTCAAGGCTTGAATTCTGTCAGTATGTGCTCGCATTACTGAGTCAAAGGATCGTATCATTTCGATTGCCTTTAGAAAATTACCATTACCATGCTGTTATAAAGTTTTCGACGAGCCCCGAAACGCTAGACATTGTTGAGATAAAAGCTTGATAACGGCTATGATTCGTTCTAACACATCACACCAATTTTTGTTTCTGTTCCTAGTAGTCTCAGTTGCATTTGATTCACAGTGGTTTTACTTTTGAACATTTTATTCAAGTGTACCCATGATTTCACTTTTTCGTTATGAGAAACGCTTGTATCCTGTCTTTTCAATGTCTGTGATAAATGTTGCCAATCCGAAAATCCCTTCAAAGCAGACAAACTATTTGCAGATTTACCAAATATTTTGCAACAAAATCATTAGACTGAATTTTTTGACACAGAGTAATGAAGCATATCTCTGTTAACTTTTTCTGCATTAGGGAGATTTCGTGAATAATAATTTTCAGTACATTTTCGTCCATTGTCATTAGTATCAAAATTATAGCCAACTAACTGTACGGGACCCATACTAACTAAAACATTAACAAGATCAGTACCGAATCGGCGACGGCCAGTTGTCCCATCCCCCTGTTTTGTTACACCGCGTCCAGCAGAGCTGCAACCGTGACGCTAGAAGTGGCAGAGTTCCTCTGTGTAATACGGTGAGTTGACGTAGATTATATGGAAGCGGTCCAACAGGGCCAGATCCCAGTTTTGCAAAGTTCGTGAGGGCCTATGTTTAGAAATCATTAGGATCGGTCCCCTGATCTTGTTATCTTTCCATTTGAATGCCCTGATTTCTGTGTTGGAGATGCGACAATCATAGTTACCCCTTTTCATTTCTTTGTTTTCTATCATTGAAGGAAACCCGATTGTGGTGCTTCTGATTGTTCCACATGCCAGTGTTTTTTTTTTCAAATACAATGTTTCCAATAGATTGATAGGTGTAAAATAGTTGTCTGCATATATAATTTTGTACTTGTCCCACTCCGGTTTACTCAATGAAAGTACAATCCTTTCTCCCAGCCCAAACTCTTTGTACTCTTGTTGTAACTACTGGTTTTTTCCTTGCTATACTTCAAATGTTGAGACATACGCATTATGGTTGGCGAGGCACCATAATTTGTAGCCTCTTTTGATTGGCTTCATCGGATTACATTGCTTCAGCGTGCTTCGTCCTTTGAAAAGTATCATACTTTCGTCAATACTAACACGCCTTGTTGTTTCATAACAATCCTTGAATCGCCTATTCAGAGTATTCGGTAATAGCTAATCTTGTAAATTTTATCTTTATTATCTTTTGGGATTATGCTGTTGTTACAATGAAAATATTTTAGAATTTCGTCAAACCGATTTCTTGTCATGCAAATTCCAATATTTCCAATAATAGGGAGGCCCAAGTCTTCACTGGTACTCCAATCTTGCTTCCATGCGGGTAGACGATGATAAGCCAAAAGAAAATTTATCCCAAACAAAAAAAGCGAGTAGCTCATTTCGCGTTAAATTTAAAGCTTTATTTCTCAGTGTCGCATAAAGAGTGCTCTGAAAAACAATGTCATCGATAGACTCTCCCAACAACCGTAAATAAACATCGGTGACTCTTTGAAAAGATTGTGGGACGCTTTATATAGGGGTTCTGTAGATCTGGGAGCATCAGGAAAAACATTTTCGGCTGTAATATGTGTTTTCTTTATGCCCTGTATAGCTGCCACCTTTTCTACTGTTGTTGAACATAACTGCTGTGGTTCTACCATGTCAGATGGTTGAGGTTCTGTAGATCTGGGAGCATCAGGAACAGCATTTTCGGTTATGATATGTATGGAATCCATAAAATTATTGTTTGAATCAAACCCCACATCATCGGAATCGCTCTCCTCTTCGTCCATCAGAATATTATTGTCTAAGGGCAAATCTTCAAACAATATTTCATTCGCAATGTCCTCTAACTCCAGTGATTTCAGCGGTTTATTGAAAAACCATTTTATTTTATTTTTATCTGTTATATAATTCCTGACGGCACTTTTCCGTCCTGCCGAAGAACATATTTTTTCTAGATAAAAATGTGCTTAAATGTACGTTATGTATAAACTTACCCAATATTAACAAGATCACCCCCTCAACACAAAAAAAAAACGGCAAAGTATTATAGAACAACATTTACCGCCTAAATAAAACCAACGCATAAAAATAGCAACTTGTCACACGAAGCGTCAATATTCGACTGCCTGTAGGAAATTACGCTAGTAATATTTTTAGGTTATATAGCGTTTTTATTGTTCTGTAGATGAGACTCTAGCGTACCGTCAGGCATAACACCTTCGTTTTGCGCCAAATACAATTTTATCACCTTCTAAAATTGTTGGTTCTCATAAGTACCGTCGTGCAATAAAAGGTTAAAAGGCGTTCTGACTATATAAAAATGTTTCTGTTTTTAAATCATTATGAGCAAAGGGCGGAAAAAATGCACGTGAATAGTTTAAAAAAATGCGCATTAAAATGCACGAAAATTTCAAAAAAATGCACGAAAATTTCAAAATAATGCAAGGAATGCATAAAATTTGGTAAAAAATGCAAATGCTTAAAAAACGTTTTTTTTTTCGTTTAGATCGTCCTGGATTAAGGAAAAAGAATACTGTTGTTTAAAATGTATCTGATTTTATTACAAACCAAAATTTAGTTTCAATACTACATATATTATATTATGTATAGGTACATAGATATATAAAAGAAATAGGAAAAAAACAGACTACAAAATAATAATTCATTTTTCATTCATTAATGCTGGCACAAAATGCATTTATAATTATATGTTTTTCAAAGTTTTCAATAAGAAAACATTGTCTTCTATCAGTAAACATATGTTTGAAAATAGAGAAAGTTCGTTCTACATCTACTGACGTAAGAGGAGCGTATTTTAATGTATGTACAATATTTGGTTTTACATCAATTATACAATTAAAGTCGCCCGTAAACATTAGTGCAACAGTTTTTAACACAGAAAATCCTTCGTTAGCTTGTATAGTACTGGAAAATTTGGACAAAACTAACTTTCCAATGTTTCCATCTACCTTTTTACATTCCGCTTCAAAAACATTTAATAATTGAACTGCTTGAACCAGAGTCATACATGTATTTTGCAATTGAACCATAGTTTTAGAAACAAAAGAATAATTAGTTTTTATAAATAAGAGTTTATTGTGGAGAGTCGAATTTTTAAATATTTCTTGACATTTTAAAAGAGCCGCAGAAGAGGAATCATGCAAATCGGTAATAACTTCCTTTATTTCATCGTAGTGTTCGGCATAAAACATTGCTGCATCAAGCCATGTTCCCCATCTAGTTATGACAGGTCTTGGCGGCAGTTGAACTCCCGGAAGTCTTTCTCTATAAAACTGAATTCGCGATGGACACTTAATAAATACCTTCTTCATATAACCTATCAAGTCGTTAACAATAGAAAATTGGTTTCTTATTAATTCTGCGACTCTGTTAATGGCATGAGCTAAACAAGTAACGTGAATTAGATTTGGGTAAAAAAATTTTAAATTCTTACCAGCCTTAGTCATATATGGGGCAGCATCAGATAAAAACAAAATGAGTTGCTCAAATGGAACAGTATTTGGTAAAAAAAAATTACTCAAAGAATCTTGAACAAATCTGGTGATTGTTAAGTTATTTGTTTTGTCAAGTTGTTTTGAAGAAATTAAAAATGATCTGGATGGAGTGTTTTCTTCTAAAACTCCTATTAATAAATGTGCAATATATCTTCCAGTCGAATCAATCGTTTCATCAACAATAACATAGAAGTAATTCTCGCATATAATATTTTTTATAGTCGCTATCGTGTCGGTGTAGATTGCATCAACACTCGATTTCCTTAAAGTAGATTCATCCGGAATATTAAATGAACAAAATTCTTTCAGAAATGATTTTAAATGAAAATTATTTAATTTTTTCAATGGAATATTGGCCGCCACCATAGCCTTGCAAAGTTTTTCATTGAACTGCTTCTGTGGATCATTTTTTAACTTTTTCTGTAAACAGGACGGTAGAGTTTGATGTTGTTTAGCGCCTTGTTTCGATTTATTCAAACTTGCGATATGCTTTCCACTCTTCACATGTTGCTCCACGATGAATTTTTTTGCAGCATGGATCTAAATATGAAGAAAGTACTGTTAAAATATGTTTTGTTTCTTAATTTTAAAAGAAGAATAGGACTTAAAATTGAAAGTAAAATAAATTCAGCAGTTTTGACTTATATAGGGGCCATTCACAATTCTTTGATAAAGTAAAAAGTGTAAAAATGCGTCAGGTAATTTATGAATGGCCACATTAATTGATATCTACGTAGATATCCACTCAAAATAATTGCCATAATTGGAATATTGTAAGCAAGTAAATGAAATACTAATTCAGTTAATTAAATTAAGTTATAAAGATACTAAGTTATTGAGTATTAATTCAGTTAAATTAATCTAGGTAGTTATTGCTTTCTATGTACTTACTATTTTCGAACATGCTGTGCAAAATAATTTGTCACCATCCCACTTCAGCTCACTATAAGGTTTAATCCACACTTCAATTAAAGTTGTCTTGGGCATTTTTAACTTTACAGAACAACCGTTGAATTTAACTTCTCTAAAGGTAGTGACAAATTGGAAGAACATCAAGCTGGTCCTAAAACCGGTACAATGGCCGGAGAGGATTAAGAAACACACTAACACTAACAGCTAACCCTGCCCCGCGATCAAAATAAGCCTTTCTACGAATTTTGAGTAAGTATAATATGTCATTAAGCACATCCTCCTCCTATTAGACTACCCAGGTAAAAACAACCCTTATGAAAATGAACCACTGCCAGATAGTAAAGGTACTTGATTACAGTTCCAGTTATAACTTATATTGTCAATAAGTTGATTTGTCACTCATCAGTACATTGTTTTTCTAAATATCCAGCAGATTGTAAAGAAAAATGCAAAATATGCACGGTTGAAAAAAAAATGCAAATTTGAAGAAAAAAACGAAGAAAATGCAAATAATGCAAAAAATGCATTTTGCATTTTATCCGCCCTTTGATTATGAGTAATAATTGCCCATGTTATTATACGACCTGGTGTATATTCAAATTTAGATAACGTTAATTTATCGGTGTGACTTACGGAAGACCAGTCACGATTGATATTGAACACTTTGAATAACTTAATAAAATCATCAAAATTTTTAAAACATGTAACCTCTTGGTGGATTTTAAACTCTAACTTACTTTTTATCTCTGCTCTTTCGGGTGGGAATATTTTTAGAAAGATCCTGAGGATAATTTGGAAAAATTGATGGAACGCTGTGCTTTTTCAATTCAGGTTTCTTGAAAATAATGGATAAAATTTTACTTGTTTTTGTATTTTGTGAGAAGCAAGAATTTTCGTACTTACTTATTTAATGCTTAGAAGCTCCTTGGCCGGCTAGCTCGAACTAATAAATGACTCAGGTGTAGTCGAAAAGAAATATCAACATCTGATTATAGTTATTTAATTGAGTGAGTCAGATAACCAAAACAAAAACTCAATAATGTCCAAATACATATTCCAAAAATTCATAATGGAGTAATCTACCCATGTGTATACCCAAAATACTGAATTACTTAAGAGTTCGCAAAGTACACATAATTACTAAAGTTTGTTTTTAATTGATGGGGAGATCGATCGATTAAACATTTAAAATTAAAGGCCTTTAAGTGGGGAAAATACCTGTCACTTAGCGCTAATTACCACACACATGATGGGAAGCGGAGAGGTCCTTAGAATCTCCACGTCACAGGAGGGTTCGGTGATCGTCGCCGGATGGCGGAGGTCGTCCGGTAACGGGGTGGATTGCCCTGTAAGTAGGCGCTCGCCGAGGCTGGCGATTTAAGCAGTTACTCACTCCGAAAGGCATTCGAAATCAACGCACTGATTTGGCACTGATTCTACTCTAACACGATACCTGTCAAATTATTAGGGTTCGTTAAGTAAAAGTTTGTCAACAGAACTGTTAAATGCGGATTTCGCTGCCAGACAAATACACCAACATATTCACTAAGACCAACCAAAATTGAAACCAACATTAATTAAATAAAAAATTGGGCGGACGACCCTAGCGGCCGTCCTGCCTCGCCCCAGGCTCGAAGTTCAGTTTCCACTCCCCCCTCACTTTTACTCCAGCTCTCCCACTTATCCCCGAAAATAAAATTTCAAGTTCCCTTTCTCCTAATTTCCAACCTATCCTCGACCGGTCACATATCAACGGGGCTGTATGTTTCTTCTTCGTTGATATTAAATAAGTGGACTGTATATTTTAACTGAGTTTAATAAAGCTACAATGCTGCTACAAACAAAATGTCTCGATGCATCGCCCATGAGAGTCGAGAGAGGAATCGTTTCGTGTTGCTAAGCGCACACATATCCAGAATAAACAACTGACGACGAGTAACAACAACAACGTTGTCACGTGTCGTTAATTCACGTAAAACAAATGCGACAAGGGCGTTAACAATATCTCTCTCTTCACATGCTCTTTTCGTGTTAGTAGCACGTGATATTCACGATATTCAAATTCCCAGAAAATTAATTATCCTAAAGTAAATATTGCGAAAGAACCTCTATGAGATTGTAAGTGGCGACACAAAGGCGAGTCGTCCTGGCAAAAAATGGTCTACACATCTTAAGTAAATAATCTCGGGCTTCGCATCGAAGTTCGTTTGCGATGCGAAAATTCAAACTGCTTTTAAAATCGAACCAAATTGACTGAGAGAATATCGTAACGTAACACTTGTACGGACCTAGTCAAGATTATATACTACCTTCAGGAAGATGTAACTCGCATACTTTTATGGTTTTAATGACGTTAAAATCATCCCTAGGAATTGCCCGTAACTATGTATTTCGCAGTGCATCGTCTTTTGGAAAACTGAAATCTCGCACTTTTGGTCCATTATCGTAATTTCCACGACACCTGGGAACACAACACTTATACGGCATCGAGCTAGGTATGCCTTACATTTTACAAAACACAATAAACACCTTTGATTCTTTATCAACTAGCTTAGATTTTAAGAGGCCAAATTAAAAAATAAACAAGTCAGGAATCGTCTACGATCAAAATGTGACAAAAATGTGTGCCTTTATGTAGAAACATCAGGTAATTTTAAAGATGCGACAGTAAAAGAGTGACTGGTCCCTTGGGATTGCAATTGCTCAGGTCAATTTATATACTTGGATAGCTCACTTTCTCCCATATTCCAATATAATATCGTTGCCATACATAATAATGGCCAAAAAGTCATATTGCTATAAATATTTTTTCATTTTTCTCATTTTCTTCTAATCATTATACGACCGGCTGTTAAAGGAATCAAAACGTTGGTCAATGTCCTCCATGAATTCTGCCGCAATGGCATTTGAGCAATGACTTGCTCAATAATTTGGAATGTACTCCAACCATTATATATGCCTACAATGACGGAGGAGGACTGGAAAAGGAATGCTGAACAATTCAAGTTACAGTGGAATTTACCGAACTGTATTGGTGCGATTGACTGGAAACCTGTGGATGTGACCATTAAGCAACCGAGGAATTCTGGCAGCCTTTATTTTAATTATAAAAGGAATTTTAATATAGTTCTATTAGGTGTGTGTGATGCCAAATATAAATTCAATGTGGTAGACATTGGGGCATATGGATCGCAGAGTGATGGAGGAATTTTGAGAGGTTCTGAATTTGGGCAAAATCTAAATAACAACGAGACAATCCGCTTCCACACGGTACTGAACCGTTTCCCCACTACTTCGTTGGAGATGACGCATTTCCCTTGAAGGATAATTTGTTGAAACCCATAAGTGGTCGAAATTTGTCAGAAATGTAGAGAATTTATAATTATCACATATCGCGCGCTAGACGCTGCATAGAAAATGCTTTTGGTATTCTTGCTTCTCGGTGGCGTATTTTCCACAAGACAATTTTTGCAAATCCAGACACAGTTGACAACATCATAAAATCCTGTACATGTTTACATAATTACATAATGACAAAAAAAGAATTGCAAATGCGAAGGTATTGCAATGAAAAATATGGTGACCGGGAAGTGAATAACGTTTTAGTAGAAGGAGCTTGGAGAGCGGAAATACCTGACACCAATGCTCTGATACTACTGCAGCGTAGGTTGGGTGCTCGCAATGCCAAGAACAGTTCTACTGAATATAGAAATATTTTAATGAATTATGTTAACAATGAGGGAAGAGTTCCATGGCAAATTGAACATGTAATGAAATATTGAATAAAACACTAATGAAACTGATCAATATCTATTTAGTCATTAGAACTTTTAATAGCTCATTTGCCTTCTCATTCGCTGCTTCTGCCGGCATTTCATTCAGCGTCGCAGCTATATACTTTCCCAACCAATCGAAACTTATTGTGTTCGGGTTCACTTGGGGAGCCATTAGTAGAGTCGCCGTGTTCGTAACAGCTCTTACCATGGCCTCTAGGGAGCGGTTGTCTTCATCAAATTTTCTTCGTTTTACACTTCCACTACTTTTGTGTGAAGTGTGTGAAGATGTCGGCGACATCAGATTGCTGGTCGGCGATTCTTCCAACTCTTCTGTTCCTATAACATACATGTTGATGACTCACTAAGCCTCACAGCAGATTTTTTATTAATATTGCAACTGAACCTGTATGATGCAGCATTATTGGTTGTGTTACATTCTCCTTACCAGTTCCATCACCACCTACAGTGCCACTGGTGGAGGCTGTCGCATCTTCATCGATGTATACTTCTAACAACTCCTGTTGTTCCTGACATCTTGCGGATTTCACTAACTGTGTTCTCACATTGGTAGCACGTCTAACACAGAAATTAATAGTAATCTCTAACATCACAAAATATTATAAAACTTACTTCCTTGACACCATCACCCTATCAAAAAATGAAAGGCTGTCGAAAAGCTCCCACTCATCGGTGTCAGTGGCCCCTGACCCAGATTTTGTTGCTTCCTCTCTTTTTCCTTTCTCCTTTCGGTACTTCTCTCGGAGACACTTGTAACGCTGGGTTACAATTTCAACTAAAACAACAATGATCACATGTTTGTGGTTCATTTAATAAACACACCGTTGATTTAACATTACCTGTTGAATTCAGTTCCTTCGCTAAGTTCCTGAACGCGTTTTCCTTCTTGGCATTATCTCGGAAGTCTCTTCTAGATCTATCCCAAATAATGGAATGTTTAGGGAGCAGATCCGCCAAATTTCTGTCTAGGTCCATACTTCCACCCCACTTCAACACAATCACCAAAGTAACAAATATAACGTACGAATACAATTAAAAAAACACACAAAACAACGAACACAATAACGTAACCAACAAGAACAAGACACTTTTTGACTCATCAGCTTCATCTTCATAAAAACGGAAAACGTCGCGGCAACAAATAACGAAACATCAAAATGAACATCACAGAACGTATATACGAGTAGGAAGGAATAGGCAACAGAACATACTGCTTCTTCAGCAGCCTTTCACACTACGTCCAATGTGAACAGGACGACTTGATACGTTACCGCTGCTACTGATCGAAATACACTCCCCCTGCACTGCAACTGCACTATTGCTTATGTGAATGATACTTTAGGGTCCTCCTTCCCGACATCCGACATTCTTCGCATGTGTTCGGAACGTCGCCCTTCGTCTGCTTTCCTACGTTCCGCCAGCAGTGCATACCATGCCACTATACTATGCACTGCATAGTCGCTCCTCAAGTGTCGCCTCAGTACGGTCTCTCGCATCGCCTCCTGTTCATAAGGCACCGATCGAAACGCCCTTGGTGGGCCCGTCGGCAGCCTTTTCGCCGGACAGTCGATACCACTGCAGTGCCCGACGCGAGACGCCGAGCTACGCATCTAGGACGGCCTGGTTTTCGCCCTTCTTCCAAAAGACGCAGCGTCCCTTCTCGTCTTCATCCATTACGACGCCGAATAAGCTCTGGTGGCATTTGACGAGCTTCGCAAGACCGGCGGAGCGTGTGTTGACCTGGGCGCGGTCGTGCCCTTTGTGGCCCCTCTCACATACGAAATCCGCGAAGCGGTAGCATATGTGGAACATGTCGACCAGTCTCCCCCACGGGCTCGCCGAGACTGTGGCGTAAATATGGTGCACTGCCTCGCGTCGGACGGGTTCCGAGAATAATTGAACACTTTGGTGCAAAACCAGACAAGTCCTATAAACAAAATATGTGGGAAATAAAGAAAACTCTCTAAATTTAGACATAAACTTGCAATTGCTCCAAATTTGGGTTTGAATATAAATATTCTTGATGTTTAATTTACGACTTGGTATAAAATTGATATTTTGTAAAAATCACGCCAAAAGTGATATTTGAAAATTAGGACTTGACTGACTTTTGCACAAAAATATTGATAAAAAAGCACACAAACATCAAATATCGTTATTTATTTAGAATATTTAGTGCAGAACTGCATGATAGAAAAGTCCGATTCATAAACTGCGTGTTCTAAGGGTTCCTCTTGGGCTTCTACCATCTCCACTGGGGGCTGTGGTCCTGGTTCTACTCCAATTTCTTCGAATATTCTACAGTAGTAACGCTGGTATGCTTCTGGCACATATTTCTTTACCGATAGCTTCACATCTGCCAACTTTTTTTCCACCAGAAACTTGTTGCTAGTTTTTCTTACTAGTTCTTTCCATTCGGCAGGTGTATAACTCATTCTCTTCTTCTTTTTTGATTCTCAATTATCCCAAAGGAGTGGTTACATGGTAAGAAACTATGACCAGGATCAGGATATTGATGAATAACATGAGTAATATTTTAAAAACGCTGATTAACCAACGTAAACAAATACTTAGTGATAGTATGATACTTGTTCTGTGCAAACGAGTTATCAGAAAAAAAATGTTGTTACAGAGTTAGACAGAACCGTTGTAACATAATTGTGTAGAACACTAATGACTTCGTTGCTACCTTTTTTTGATGTGGCCTCATCGTACATGTAGAATGTTGATAACCCGGTTTTTCCTGAGAAAAAAACAAAAGTTGTATTGCCACAGCTGTCGCTTGTAAAAAACGTCTCCAGCCGGAACACGATTGAGGAGAAGATTCTGCTGGTACGGTAACGGTAAATTTGTAGTAAATTTAAATTATTGTTCACTCTTATTAATTATTTTTTATATTATTTTAGGGAATGAGCCAAAAGATTATTTTAATCTACTGTTTGATGACGATTTCCTAGAGATGATAGTTCGTGAAACTGGAAACTACGCCGAAGACATTTTTCTTTCGGAAAATACAAGAGAAAAATCTCGTATAACACAGTGGCAGAATTGACAAAGGAGGAATTAAAAATATTTATAGGTCACGTATTTCATATGGGCACTATTAGGCTGAACAGACTACAGGATTATTGGAAAAAAACATAGGCTTTTCAACATACCGGCATTTTCTGACCACATGAGTAGAGATCGCTTTATGGGAATTTTAAGATGTCTACATTTTAACAATAATCCGAAACCTGAAGATCCAAAACCGGCGGATAGATTATTTAAGATTAGTCCCGTTGTAGATTATTTTAACATGAAAATGTATCAAGTATATTACCCAGGAAAAAATTTATCCCTAGATGAATCCATGGTACTGTGGCGTGGCCGTTTAGTTTTTAGACAGTACATTAAAAATAAACGACACAAGTACGGCGTAAAATTATACGGAGCCAGATGGAACGGTTTTAAAATTTTCAATCTACACTGGTTCACTTGACGATTTTGGTGGTAAAGGACATGCTGCCAATGTAGTGCTCCACTTGATGGAAGAGAAACTAGACAAGGGGCACTCGCTATTTGTAGATAATTTTTACAACAGCTATGACCTCGCCTGCAAATTGTTGTCTAGGAATACTTATTGTACTGGTACTCTTAGGGCAGATCGCAAACAAACTCCGTTTGAAGTAAAAACTGCTAAATTACAAAAGGGAGAAACGGTTGCTCGCTATTCTAACGGAGTTATGATCGGTAAGTGAAGGGATAAGAGGGAAGTTTTTTATATATCGACGGAATTTGGAAATAACTTAGAAAAATATTACAACAGACGCCAACAAGAAAAGGAAAAGCCGGAAGCGATTTGCGAGTATAATAAGTCGATGGGTGCTATAGATTAAAAAGAACAAATGATGTACTATCCATGCGAAAGGGAAACTTTGCGTTGGTACAAAAAGATAGGAATTTACATATTTTATATGCTTTTAGTAAATTCTTACTTTTTATTCAAGAAGTACGAACAACCAAGAATATCCGTGTATGATTATAGACTTCGTATTCTCGAGTATTTACTTCCTGAAAAACAAAATCCAAATACTGCCGAAAGACGACGAACCACGAACCATGTACCAGAAAAAAATCTTCCAGCAGGCGGAAAGAAAAAACTTGCCCATCGTAAATGCACTAACTGCTGTAAAAAAAGGTTCGCAGAGAGACAGTTTTTCATTGTCCATCCTGTCCTGGAAAGCGTGCCTTGTGTTTCGAGTCTTGTTTCGCCGAATTTCATAAAAATATTGTCGCGACCTGTGTTAAGCGCAAGGTCGAACACTGAGGGGTGGCTAGGGGTGGAGCAACATGAAAAAATAAGCCTAAGTAAAAAGGGTATATTGAACCAAATTTAATACATTAAAGGCGCGACCAGCGGCCAACACGACACCAGTTGGAAATGACACAAAGAAATATAAGACGAATACGAGGGGCGGTGACAAAAGTCTCAACAAACAGTTGAAAAGACGGTAAATACACATGTAGAGGGCACAAGTAAAAATCGTAAAAAATAATCTTAAACAAAACATAGGACAACGTAATAGAACTTAAGAAACACAAAAAAAAACTAACGATGAAAAGGGACTAATAATAATAAAAAAGGGGGACCTAATTAAAAACAGTATATAAACATAACGACTTACCCTAAGATGTTCATCTTGGCCGTGGCTCGGGGGACGTGTCTCGGAGACCGACCAAGGGCGCGATTTGCAAAACTAATGAACTGAACTGAACCAAATGAACCAATGAATCAAATGAACCCTGTTTTGTCGGTCTCCAGCCAATTTATAATTTTTTCCTGATGACCAATCAGCTTTCTGTCGTTATTAACCTAACGTGGAAAGTTCGTTGATTCCCGGACGCTTTGGCGGATGTTCGATATCGAATATGAGACGTTGCATCCGCGCGCGATAGCTCGCGGAAATCGCGGGTCGAATTAGTGAAGAGTATTATCCGGGAATTGCTGAATCTATAAGTTAATGCAAAGTAGCTAAATTACTCGCTTTGCAGAATAAAGAAAAGAAAACACGCGAGTTGACATGATGTGAGAATAAAAAGTTAAATTATCAGCGGAATTTTGATTAATTAATTGATTGATAGATAAGCTGATTGATCATTTCTTGACAATATGTAGTTTCTAATTTTTGAAGAGTTTCGTTTTATGCAACATCATGTATCTACAAGGCGTCTTTTGACGTCTTCCGCCTCTAGCGAATTTTTTTCTGCAGGAGGCTAAGGACGTCTTTAGACGTCCTAGCCCTAATTGCGTTATTTTTAGTTTTTTTATAAATAAATATGTTTTTAATATTTCCGATATACAAATAGTTTATTATTTACCAAAAAACTGTTTCAGTTTCTTGGAGTGGGCAGGGGGTTACCAGTCAGCAGCGAACGTGTTAAGCGACGTATAGAATGCTTCTGATTTTCTAATAATATTAGAAATTAAACAATGTAACTATTTTGCATTCTTTTTTTAAATTTTTCCCAGTTATTTTTTATAATCTTTATTACTAGATTTACATGAGGACTGAGATTGATTTAATACACAATCTAACGCACCAAGACGGTTGTTTTTGTTCTATTCAAATCGTTTCCAGTTCAAGGGTAATTCCACAAAATTTGGAATCTAATCGAGATTGAATTTAAAACAAACATGCATGAAAACGCTATCAATTCCAAATGAGATTATCGAAAATTCAATTGTTATTAAATCGATTTCAATTCCATTAAACTGTAATGACATCTTAATGTTCTGTGTCAAAACTATTCAAATAAAACTCAGTCCTCAAGAAATTATTTCTGGGATTGTTTCATTTCTCAAAGAAACTCTCTCAAAACGAAACATTAAATAGGCCCTTTTATTAACATTAATTGAGAAAAAGCTACCTCATTTGCTGCGACACACTTCTGGCACGTCCCTGCTTTTATTTACGTTTTTGTCCACAAGACGCATTATTGCTTTTGTACGATCGTTCATAATTACTTAATCAATATTTTATGTTTTGAAAATAGATGATACAAGTTTACTTAACCCTCCGCGCCAATTTTTCTGTCAAGTTTAGTCGCGCCAATTTTTCTGTCAAGTTTAGTCGCGCCGGTCTCTCAGGCCAGGTGAGAATAAAAAATAGGTAATAATTTTTGTATTTTTTTAATGTGTAAGAATACGATATTGTATTAAAAAATAAACGATTTCAGTCATAAAGTTCAATTCAAACTCCAATATTAAAAATATGCCAAATGTTTGAAAAAATGAACAAAACAAAAAACACCTACATACAAATATTATTTTATAAAAAAAATAAAAAATTCTTATGAAATAAACAAACTTAAAAATGGTCAATCGATGTATATTCTACAACTTATTACAGAAAACCTAGACGTAGATACGATTATTGTGCTGCCATGCAGTTCTGACCAATACATATAATGTGCTCCAAACACATATACGTATTGCACTTGTTACAATTAAATCTTGTTTTTCTATATTGTCACACGCCTGAGGACCTAGGGTCCAAAGGGGGTGCTCGGGTTGGGAGTGTAGCTCGGTGGAGACTAAAAAGCAGACATGGTGACACAGACAATATTTATTCGAGTATTAAATATAGGGGAGAGAACATCGTAAGACAAACTTAAAGCGAGTGATCAAAAGTAGAAAAGTGAGAAAAGATTGAAGGGAGGTGGTTGCTTACTTTAAAGTGACGAAGGGCAGCAGGCGCGGGGCTCCTCCAATTAGCGGCATGTCGAGGGACGGACTCTCAGACGGGCAGCGTGACGTGGTACTTGATGACTGGATCTTCGATCGTTATGATCGATCCGTATAAATATGTGCGGGATGTTTATGAACGTGATATCGTACCTGTCCGAGAGTCGTATCGTCCTTCGGTTTAAGGTCACCTCGGTGCTGAATAAGCTTAGACGGCGACCTATTTTCGCTAATTGGGGCCGCATCGCGACAATATATTTTTTTTCACCCACAGGGGGTACATCTACCAGAGGGTAGCGGTCCTTCTTGAGCTTGTCTCACTTCTGTGTTACTAATTTCCATTAGTCTGTTTTTTGACGTTCTTGGAAGGTTGGTAAGAGTGGCCCTCCTTTGCAACTGAGGATGGATCGGTACATCTGCCACTTCCCTCAAGAAATTTCGCCTTCGTAAATCATGAATGTAGATGTATATGCATGTTTTATAGACTACAGAAAAGCGTTCGATTGCGTTAACCATCAAAAGATGATAGGAATCCTAAGAACAACCGGGGTCGACGAACAGGACCTACACGCCATCTCAGAACTCTATTGGCACCAAACGGCAACAGTAGAAATAGAACAAAACAAACAACATCGGAAGGTATGTGGATTAGACGGGGAGTACGTCAGGATTGCGTTTTGTCTCCGCTCTTGTTTAATTCGTATTCGGAGGCCATATTCAGAGAAGCATTAGATGAGGCCCATGGTGGAATCAAGATCAACGGAACTACGATAAATAACATAAGGTACGCTGACGATACCGTCCTAATAGCAAACAGCACACAAGAACTACAAAGTATAGTAAATGCCGTAGTTCGTCATAGTGAAATGTTCGGCTTATATCTCAATGTTGCCAAAACTAAACTCCTGGTCTTTTCGAAAACGCCAATAAACGTACATCTACATGTCAAGGGACAAACAATAGAACAGGTTACCTCGATAAAATATTTAGGAGCTAATATCAACAGCCAGTGTAACGCGAAAATGGAAATATATCCAAGGATAGAACGAGCGAGGAAAACACCCATGAGCATGAAAACATTTTTTTATAAGATCAGACCTTAGTCTAGAGCTCAGAATTCGAATGGTTAGATGTTACGTTTTCCCTGTCTTACTGTATGGGTGTGAAAGCTGGATAATGGACATACAAACAGAAAAAAAGGATAGAGGCTTTTGAAATGTACATATACAGAAGGATGCTACGAATTTAATGGATTCCAAGGATCACTAACGACGAAGTACTCCAACGTATGAAAAAACAAATAGAGCTGCTAAACACCACCAAAGAAAGAAAAATTCAATACTTGGGTCATGTGCTGAGGGGTGAAAAATATGAGCTACTTCGACTCATAATGGAGGGCAAAGTACAGGGTAAAAGATCAGTAGGAAGACGCCAGAATTCATGGCTGAAGGACCTGAGGAGATGGTTTGACCGCTCATCTACAGAAATATTCCGTGCTGCAGTTTCCAAAACTACAATTGCCATTTGGATCGCCAACCTTCGGAAGGAGAAGGCGCAATAAGAAGAAGAAGATTCAATTACAGATTATCTCGAGCTCAAAGAATTATAGAAAACACTTTTGGAATTCTGGTTGCAAGGTGGAGAATTTATCACCGCGCAATATGTGCAACACCAGATAACGTGGACAATATAATAAAAATCACAATAGTACGTCCTCACAAGGAGGACGTACTAGGAAAATGGCGAAATGAAGTGGAAGGTTGCGTTATTCAAGCATGTAGCAGACTTGGAAGCAATAATGCATCTTGTAGATCATGCATCTCAAATCAGAAATGAATTAGCAAAATATTTCTTAACACCAGCTGGTTTTAAAGAGGGTCAAATAGAATATGTCAAGCGGACGTAGATAATAATAATAATGTTTGTTAAATGTTTTTAATAAGTAGTATTTTTAAATTAATGTAAACAAATAATTAAGAATAAAGAAGGCTTGCAATTTTCTGTTTTATTTCTTTCCTCTTTTCCCTGTCATTTATCCTCGACAATTCCACAGCCACTAATGGTCCAAAAACATGTTCATCCACTAAGGAATTCTCGTCGATTTGTTTTAGTGGTGCCTTTTGGATTTGTTTTAGCGTTTCCACTATTTGTATATCCACTTCGTTATTGGTTTCTATTTTCTTCTTTTCTCTTGGCGTACAAGTAGTAGTCAGCCGATTTCTAGCCGCTGTATTTAACAAGTTATTACTTTTCCTGTTTTCTGAACCCTTAAACTGTCGATCAATAACTGCCGTTTGGTTTTCCTGACTTCCAACTTGTAGATCCTCATCGATATCATGACTAGTAGGCGATTGAGAGTTTTCTTCCGTAATAATAGAAGTGGACGGTTCCAAATACTTATCAAGTTCTACAATGTCAATTCATACTCATAAGTGTTCGGTTTGTACTAATAAAAATTCTTACCCTGGTCATTCGATTGACTCGTTATCCCAACAAACATTTTGAATCATCATGTCGAATGATGGTTGTCACTGCGTCTGTAATGGTGTAAACAATTGTCTATTCCTTAATCCTGTGTTGGACGTTCTTCTACAAAAAAGTTATTCCATATAACTGCATATGAATTTTAAGTAAAATAAATATATATTACGTTCTTTGTACAATGCAATCATCCAAAAACGAAAGATCGTCGTGCCGAACCCACGTTTCTGCTTCAGATGGAGAAGTGCCGCTTGGAAGGGATTTCGGATTTCTTCTTTCGTTCACGCCCGAATCTTTCCTGATTTTTCCACAATTTTTCGCATTCAAGCGCTACAATTAAGAAAAATTTTATTATGAGGATGTATGGCTTGTATGAAAAACCAACGTTCAATGGGTAATGTTCCACCAATTTCTTTCTACATATAGTCGACATAAAGTTGAATTTATCTCAACTTTATATTTTGACATGAAACTTGCGTAAAACAGACATAAGCATAATTCTTCCGTCAGTTCATTGTGAACACTACCGTTGTGCGCCTACTTCCCAACTTTATGTTTTATGTATTCGTTATGTAGGTCTTATGCTTATGCTCATTGTGAACAAGCACTTAATACATCCCATTGTTCTATAATCCGAGTTATAACTGAATTAAGTGACAACCACCTTGTCTGACAAGGCCGCAGTAACTTATGTGGCTCGACATTAGCAAAATCCTGAAATGCTTTAAAATCTTATTGTCTTTTAGCACTATGTGCAAAATAATTATAAACACTTCGTGCAAAATCTTCCACTCTATTTGGTAAAGCTGAACAAGCCTTTGATGCACATAGATGCATGGAATGTGATATACATCCCATAACAAATATATTTGGTATGGTTTGTTCAAATTTTGCTTTTAATCCATTTATCTGACACATCATTACTGCGGCATTGTCAGAACTAAAACCAATAATATTCGATAGAGGTATATTGTATTGTTTGAAAGCATCGTTAGTAGTTTGAAAAATATCATCTGCTGTCGTGTATTTTACTTCTATTACATCAAAAAGAGAATCTTTAACTTTTTCTCCAATTTTATCATAATACCGTACAATATTCACCAGACACTTCGATGATGATATGTTCGTAGTCTCATCAATTATAATAGAGAAATACAAAGTTTTTGGAACTTTAGTTCCAAACTGAACTTAAACTGAAACTATATTGTGAATTTTCGATTTTTTTTTGGCATTATTTTATCCTACCTCGTAATGGAAAGTCAGCCTTTGCTTTGCCGGTTCCTGTTCTTATTCTTCTCCTTTCCACTTTGTTTACTCGGATTAGGTCACCCAAGTATACATCTTGCTTTTCCTTTGAAGCTAAGGCAACTCCTGCAAAATCGGGTTTCTTTCTTCAGCTTTGATCATAGAAAAAAATTTGAGTCGACAAACACAATCATTTGCCCCGTTTCTGTCTGGTATTAATTTTCCACTTTTCACTGTAGTGTACTCTTCACCTTTTGCCATTTTCGCTTTCATTTTGTATTCTCTTCTTTCCTTTTTTAGTACAAGGAGTAGTTGCGTTGGCAGGTGAAATAGCCCTGTTTACAGCTGGTGTCAAATACGGTACTTCAATCTTTTTGCGATTTTTCATTAGATTTTTAATTTTTTTGACATTTCCTCGGCTAGTACTAGGCTGGTCACTATCAGATTGCACATATTCACCACCTGATGACATAAAAGAGACTTCCTCATAAGATGACATGATTTGTGATATTATCGCACTACTGATATACCTTACAACACGTAATAAACAACAGACTAAGTCCACGCAGTCAAATAAGAAACAATAACATGCCACAAGGCGTATCTCTCGTCTACTAAGAGCGTAGCGGAGCTCGTGACCGTCAGCAGGCATGTCCTCCCACTCCACGCCTACCGTCGTTGGTGCTAAAATCATCCAAGTCCTGGACATGACTGGTTTTTGCCCCAAGGGGTATGATCAGCCAAGTCCTTCGAGCATTTCAAGCCGTTACTTTACGTCGCACTTGTCTCATTTTTGCACCAGTCAATGAAGAATGGTTTAAATTATATACCCAATAGAAAAAGTGGACTTGGCCGATTTTTGCACAGAGGTCTTCAATTGTGCGTGTTCTCTGACCACGATTTCGAGCAAGAGGGGACCAGACCCCCCCCCGACTCAATGGCCTCTGTGCATCTAGCGAAACTGCATGACCAACTCTCTCGCCGTCTGGCCACCTGAACACTAAAAAAGAAATTAATCAGCATACTACACGATCTCTTCGCTCGTCTATTATTCCACGCCACAACCAACTTACCGTCACGAGTGTACGCCTCCTATGTTAGTACAATCGAACGTTGTTTCTCGAGGAAGCGGCCATTATTTTCCCTTAGGTGACGACCGCTGCGATGACGATGTTCTTCGATTCCGTTTCTCTATTCCCTCTCCTATCTCTCTAATTTCTCTGCCTCAATTGAGATATACATATATATGTGTGTGTATGTCGATGGAGATAGAAACCTTACCGGCCTCGTCTCGTGGCCTGTGGACAGATATCATAAACGAAATATTAGTATTGCTTCAGGAAAACGCCCCTCCCCCTCTCACTGACCCGGCTCTTTGGGGGGTTTTCAAGGTTAGGTATTGTAACGTTTTTACTATTTACTAAAACTAAACACTACGCGAATTGTCCTAATTAATTTACTTCTTACTCAACACTTATAGTCTAACACTTAACTTAATTTATATTTCACACAGATGTTTATTTATTTAAGACGGGATTACGATGGTCGTAACGTGACTTAACTTAACTTGGACTTGAAGTGACGTGAAAGTTAAACGCATGGTAGGGAATGGAACCGTTTACGATTGACGTGCCGTGAAGGGACGTAACGTGAAACATTGGCACGGTCAAGCTTTCACGTCACGTTAAGTTCAAGTTAAGGATCACGCATTGACATAGACACGTCAAATACCATGAAATATGTGATTCTGTGAATGTGGTGATGTACCTTTTCAAATGTAAATGTGTTTGTGATCATGAAACCCGTTAAAATACCATAACGTCCATAACCTCTATAGTCTATTTAACCTATGAGTTGGTTTGATCCTTACATATAGGTATAGGTAGCAAGCAAGTAGAACATTATAATAAATTAACTCCGGATTTTCAAGAGATATTTGCTCGGATTTATAAATAAAATAATACCTCAATACTCACACCAAAAATAATAAACAATTTGTCATTAATAATGTTATGGATGTCATGTCACTTTTGCACAGAACATTCAACTTTATACGTCTACGAGATAACGTTACGTGCATCGTAATGATACGCATTCTGTTTCACGTTACGTCACTTTAAGTCCAAGTTAAGTTAAGTCACGTTACGACCATCCTAATCCCGCCTTTAGAGCGCGCCTCTCATTGGTCGCCCCGAAATGTTTTCACTATCGATTCTTCAACTAACACGCCTTGGGTCCGGTATTCCTTTATATGGCTGGTATGATCATTCTCGATGTCTCTCGATAGTTGTTGGAACATTCCCGATTTTTGAGAAACCCGTTATCGCATCGAAGCGTCGAGAAGAATCTCGTCTGTTCGAACCGTCCTTTCCCGGGATCCGAATTCGGCAAACTCGGGTAGCTCCGGGCGTGTTTATCTTACAACAAGCCGTTTCGTTACAGTATTATCGATTACATGCCAACGATATGTCCATACGATCATCGAGCGGTTGTTACCTTAGTGTGAGGCCTGAGTGAAAGAGCGTTTGGCGGGGCGGGTGGTATCCTCAGTGATACTATATGCGGTCTGCTGCTGGTGCCCAGTAGTCAGTACTTTAACAGATTTTTCTACGTGCAGTACGTCATTGGAAGTGGTATCGCTGAATGGTTGACATTGACATGTACTTGGAAGAAAACTCTGCTCTGAAGTCTTACCTGATTAGGGAAGGTCCCAGTGATATAATCAAACAGAGACCAGGCTATGGAGAATTTTCCTCACTATATCCGACATTAAGAACGAATGAACACAAATTCCACGAATATACAAGAATGTCCATGTCCACCTTCGACTATATACTGGGAAAAATTGAATCGCCTTTGAAGCTCACCAGTATAAACTTCCATATATCAGACTCAATACTCCAGCAGAAAATTTGATAGTAACTCTTCGGTAAGTACAAAACAAGAAATCAACGATTGAATTTATTGTCAAGTTACAAAAAATAATAGCTAAATATTATTTATGTTGCGCCATATCTGGGAAACATTGTAGAAAGGTAACCGTCATAGTTCGGGCCACCTGAATGGGACTGATTCTGGAACTGATTCTATTTGGAGAGCTTCTATCAACCAATCATTCACTTTTCCTCGAAACCTCAGTTTTTGAATGTCTGTCAAGTTTTTCATAGATGGTAACAGACTTTTCAAAAATAGAAAATCCTCGTCATTATTCAGTTGTTCCATACTTTCACATTGTCCCAAACGTTCCTCCATGAGACAAAGTTTCTTTTTCTCAATTTCCAACAAGTCCTCCTTTGTGCTAGTGCGTTTCCTCGATAGTATCGATACTGAAGATGCTGCAGAGGGTGATCGTGAACTGTGACTGTGACTCCGGAGAAGTGATATTCATATCCGTATTGGTATCCCATGAACAACTCGTATCTTGAGCATCGTCTTGTTCAGTTTGAGCATCTAATTCCCTGTTAATTTGGAGGTTGTCCTGCAAGTTTCCTGTTGTTGGTGCTGGCATCACTTCATCCATCATGAAATTCATTATTGTAAAATACTGCCATGTAGACACCAATTCGGTTGCCTCTGCTCCTGATTTTAAAAATGGCTGCTTCTTCAACTCTTTTCGAAACTGGTCCTTCAGGTGCTTCCATCGCTTCTTCAATGTTTGCTCTATGAAAGGAAATTTAAAATGCAATTAAATAAAAAAAAACAATAAAAATACGATAAGTACAAAACAAACATTAATTTCATTTAAAAAACTGACAAATTAAAATTATTTTCAGATTTCTGGCTACTGGAGCATCACTTAGATCACTAGCCTTCAGTTTTCGGATGGGAAAAACAACTATAGCAAATATTGTTTATGCAATATGTGAAGCAATATGGGAGGAATTAGTTAATCTTCACATGACTCACCCAACTAGAGACTATGGCAGTTTTCTAATTGCATAGGATCAATTAATGGCAAACACTGCAAAATAGAATGAGCAGCCAAGTCAGGGTCTGCTTATTTCAATTATAAGCAACACTTTTCAATAGTACTGCAAGCTGTGGCAGATGCAACAAAAAGTTTATTGCTATTGAAGTTGGAGGAAAAGGCAAACAAAGCGACGGAGGTACTTTTCACTTTTCAGTATTTAACATGTTGATGGAGAATGGGCTGCTGGATACTCCCACTCCTGATAATATTCCAGGAACATCAATTTCTTTGCCATTCGTATTTATTGCTGACGAAGCGTATCCTTTAAAAACAAATTTAATGAGACCATTCCCATCAAGGAACCTAGACGTAAAGAGTGGAATGTTCAATAAAAGATTTTCTAACTGAAATACTACATATTAAAAGTAAGCAATGTATTTTGAAGTTTCTAAATTGTTACAAAACAATACACATTAACTGTCAATTTCTGGTCTCACAGAAGAAATCGGAAAATCTATTGCGTACATCCAGGGCAGCCATGAAAGAACTATTGTTTCGTCTGTTCGTTCGAGTAGAAAAGCCATCATGTGCCTTATTATTGATGTCAAAAGTATCCTCGCCGGAACTATCTTCTAGTTCTCTCAATAAATTATGCAGGAGGCATGTCGTTTTTATGATAAGACAAGCGTGCTGTTCATTTGTTTCTATAGCTTTGTTCAAAATAAGCCACTTTCCGGTCCATATACCAAATGCACATTCAATGCATTTTCTTGCACAAGAAGGCCGTTTATCAAACGGCTTTCTTTATATTTTCCGTGTCAAGTGTAGCCTCCATTTCATTTGCATTTAAATTGCCACTAGATGGCGCAGGCATTACCTCATCTTTTACGAATGACATTATATTGAAATATTGCCATGTCGACTTCCAAGGAATGGATTCTGATCCAGATTTTTGAATTGGATGTTTCTTCAGCTCTTTTCTATACTGGTTCTTCAAATGCTTCCAACGTTTCTTTAGTACATCCTCTGTAAACAAAATGGATTGACTACTTTCATTGATTACAGGTACCCCGCTACGGGAACTTCGTTTCGATCATTGGCTTTCACTTTTCGTATGGGAAAATCTACAATAGCAGACATTGTATATGCAACTTGTTCTGCCATATGGCTGGAACTGGTCGATGTTCATATGCCACATATGATGTCGTTCGTTGTCGATTATAACCTTGTCGGCCATGATCAAATAACACCATTTACACCACTCTCAATGCAAACACAACAAGGATCGGAGGCAGGCTGGACGATGAGTGTGTAACCGTACATTTAGTTACTCAGTTCACCATTTCGGGGGAGACGGTATAAAAAACCGACGATTTTAGAGGCAGTCGGCGGCTGTTTTGCTAACGTCGGCGTTAAATAATCCGATCGTCCATTTTACCGCCCAATGTGTAGGTCGCAATACCATCACACGCACCACTAAAGGTAGAGTGGCGACGGTAAAAAATCCGATCGGTAAAAACGCTAAGTGTGCTCCCGGCCTTAGGCCCGTTTCACACACGGCGGATTTTTCCGAGAGGGGAATTTACCGCGACCGCTCAAAGAAATTTGCAACGTTACACACAGGGCGGAAAATTTTCCGTCGCCGTCGCATTGTACCAATTAAAATGAACGGATGTATATCAGTAGTGTAGTTGCCACCTTGAAATCGAAAAGAGTGATTTATTCGACATTATAATGAATAGAGAGCAGCTTCTAGCGTTATTGCTATACCGTCGTAGAATGAAGAGAAGAAGAAAAAATCGTCTACTTTGGGTCCATCCAATTAAAAAAAGGAGTGAGTTTTTAGCTTTCTACATATTATTTGAGGAGTTAAGGCAAGATAACACGAAATTTTTCAATTACTTCGGAATGTCGATTAACTCTTTTGATGAACTGCATGGCCGGCTAAAAGACACCATTCAACGCCAAAATACCAAAATGAGGAATTGTATTCAACCTGTGGAAATGTTGGCAATAACACTAAGGTAAGAGAAAATAATTTTATTAATTCAATACAGTGACAAAATTTAAGTACATAAGAAAAGTTAATATAATCGATTGATACATTTAATTAACCGGGTAATGGGTTATAATTTTATCAAACTTACCAAACATTTTTATATATATAAAACGCAAACAGCCATAATCATTTGCAAAAGATATTTATTAATGTAATTCTGAAAAATATATCGAAAAGCAGTAAACCCAAAAGAGTGTATTGGTTTGTATTTAGAATGCAACGTCAGTTGTGGTAGAGGAAGTTAAGGAACAAACCGAGGAACTTGTTTCATAATCTTCGTCAACATACCCTGAAAAATGTTGACCTGCTGAATTCGGTTTTATTTTCTCTTTCGGTTCTAGAGACGATGGTGTATTGTCTTGTGAAGGTTGTGACGATGTGGTCGGAAGCAGAGTTGAGAATGTTTGATTTTTTCTTGGTTGATGTAGTGGGGTAGGGATTGGAATTTTCTTGGAAACTGAGGGAATTAATGGATCGTAATATGGGAGTTGTGAAAAATCTGAGTAATGTGAAATCACAGGGGCAGGTTCTTGAAGTGGCTGTGGAATGGTCTGTGGTTGGAGATTGTATTATGTTGGTTGGATGTGTTGCTGAAACTGGGAAGGGTGTTGTTGTTGTGTATTGAAGGTATAGTGAGGAGTTGCAAGAGTTGCAACCGGAGCTGCAACTTTCTGATTTTTTTATATCAGAAATTACGCGAAGAACCTCCATTTGGAATTGAAGCCACTCATCGCTATTAAAATTCATCGTATGCGGTAGGAGACTGTCGAAAAAGGACCTATGGGGGTTCGGTAACTCCTTTTTGTCGAAAGCACTTAAAATTTTCAAATCCACTTCATCCATTTTTCTCGATTTTTGTCGTGGTTGACTGATACGAGCATTTTCTTCTGTTGCAGTGCTCAGAATGTCTTCATGCGCCGTGTTCTTTCGTTGTTGCACAACGATGCCATTGGTGTCATCCGTATTTTCGGTTACAATGGGACTCTCTGTGGTTTCTGGTCTATGGTATATTTTCTTCAGGAACTGGAGATCATCATGAAATATATACTTCCTCTTTTTTTAGTAGCTTTTGATCCGCTACTTTTGTTTTCTTTGGCACTTTTTTCAGCCTTAGCGAAGGCGTCACGTAGATGTTTCCATCTTTTAATCACTTCCTTACCTAAACATAATAATACTATATACTATGTACCATCTACATTTGCTTTATACAATTTCTTTTTTCGTTTTTCAGATATCTAGCAAGTGGATGTACTTTCACTGACTTTTATTATTCCTTTAGAGTTGAGATTTCAACAATAAGAGTGTTAGTTAGAGATGTTTGTCAAGCATTGTGGACCGTTATTCAAGGTGAGTGCATAGCTCCCCTTACAAAGGAAATGGGGGACTCAGTAGCAAATGGATTTGAACATGAAGCAAACATTGTATAGGAGTAGTAGATGGAAAACACGTCCGCGTCGTGAGGCCAATAAACAGTGGATCTAAGTATTTTAATTACAAAGACTATCATTCCATTGTGTTGATGGGCATTGCAGATAGTAAATATAGTTTTATTTTTGTGCATGTTGGAAGTTACGGTAAGGACTGTGACTCATCGATTTTTAAACAGACTCAGCTATGAAAATCAATAGAAAGTAATTCAACAAATCTACCTGATGAAAAATGTTTACCAGGTTCATAAAGTCCAAAAGTGCCATATTTTTTGGTTGGCGATGCAGCATTTGGTCTTTATAAAAATTTGTTAAGACCTTATGGCGGGAAACATTTAACAGAAGAGAAAAAAATCTTCAATTATCGACCGTGTCGCGCAAGACGGTACATAGAATGTGCTTTCGGTATCCTCAGCAACAAGTGGCGAATATTTCATCGACCCTTTAATGTCAACCAAAATTTGCACATGATATTGTTAAAGCCTGCATTATTCTTCACAATTTATTATATTAGAGATAGAGATGGTTACATAGTTGAGGATGCAACATCAATTGGAGAAATGGAAGATATGCCAGGAGAAAACATTACCAGAGGAGGCCTCAAAGCTAACGATGTAAGAAACAGTCTATGTAAATATTTCGTTTCCAGTGTAGGAAGGGTTTCTTGGCAGAATTCTAAGATATAGGGAAATTTTTCCTGTCTTATACAATAATATAAAAGTCTAATAAAAAAATTTAAGCATAACTTTTTTTTAATGAACCCCCTTTCCTTACAATTGAAAATGAGTAAAATTAGAAGCCGGGTTTTTGACTTAACCATTTTTAATTTTTAAGCAATACCTAATACGAAATGCGTACCCATAAAGAAGTTGCGCTAGTACAGAGTGTGATTAATACCATTTCTAGAATGTCATGAACGAATATTTTACTACACTTTTTAATGTAGAAGGTTTTAAGACACAACATTATACTAGTAATTTTAAAAATGAAACCTTATCGGCGGCGAATCGATTAAACCTCTTTGTGGTTAAGTAAAGTTAAAGATAATTAAATACCGAAGTAAATATAACTTAATTGAAGAAAATTTTTATGGTAAATATCTATTTATAATATTATATAAACGAAAATATGAATTTCTTACCAAAATCATTTTTCTCCTTTTCTTGCAACTGATCGAAGTCGCTCCGAAATGCAAGACAGATTTCATTCCAAGCGTTTTTGGTGGCATTTCTGTCTCGGAAAATGTCTAGGGTCTTATCCCACAACACAGGTCTCTCTTGAACTAATGCGATCAAATTGTCATTATCAATATCACCCAATTTCAGATAATAATTGACTTTCGCACCTCGAATTGCAACACAAAAATATTGTCTACACTGTCGACTTGGAGATCGAAATCACAAAAAACGCCCCAAACGGTAAAAAAAACGCAGTGTGTGTAAACATATATTTGGCCACATGGGTCACTAGTTTAAGACGACGCTAAAATTTCCGTTGGCTGCAGTGGCACTTTGCGGATGCACAGCTACCGTCGACGGCAAATTAACCGATCGTTTGTTTTTTTCGTCTAATGTGTCAGCTCTCATTTACTTCAGTGGACTACTGTTGGAATGGCGGCGACGGTAACTTTTCCGCTCGGAAAAATCCGCCATGTGTGCAACGGGCCTTAGGGTCCCTTCATTCTCCGGTCTCACGGCACTCTCGACCGTCGTCACGACGACTCGACAATTCGTAACTTAAAAAAAATAGATGAAGTCTCTAAAATTAATCAACTAGGATGGGAGCATTTTAGAAGGATGTAGGATTCGGGATAATGTGGTGGCGTCACCATAGAAAGTCCGTAACGTATAATACATTCTTATCTTTCTGCGGTCCTTGTTATGGGCGTTGTCAGTACGCCGGTACGATGACCATAAGAGAAGTTTATAGCCATGCAGGTTATGAGGGTTCGGGTCAGACCACGCGTAGTAAGTGAAAGAATACTGGGGATCTTGTGGAATCTTCAGGGATAATCTTGTCTTCGCTTGGCGATGACAATCTTCTCATTTTGATCGGTGGTCGTTAGATATCCGTGAATGTTTGTGATGGGGATGCTTCCTTGAAAGCACTGGCTGTTGTTGTCTGAAAGAGATATTGATGGATGAGGTATAGCAATGACAGCTGCATCGAGTTCTGAGCTTTCAATCAAAGTTCCAAGAACTATAGCAAAATTTATTCTGCCTGAGCTCTTTTTGTAAGGTTGAAACCAGAAGACGTCAGGAGTGACGTTTCTGCTTCTTTCAAATAAATCAGGAGGGAAAGGGAAGATGGAATCAGCCTTTGGGTCAGGTGCAAGAACGAATAGAGGATTTTTGCTGTGGACGGTGAGGTCTTTGGATGAACTAGAGGATCGGGTTTCCATTTGGGAAGTGGATTCAGTATACTTTGGATAAGGGTCCATGAAGTGGATGTATCTGGCATAATGGGTATCTGAAGGTATCTAGGACTACTATCGTTAGGAGGAAGGCCTGTTTTCAAGCGGTGTTATGTAGGAAGGGGATAGCTGAAAATGGAATGGGTAAGCAGGGTTGGTGAAGTTTCTGTCTTCGTCGATAGAGTGGACTGTATATTCTAAACTGTAGATGAGCTTTGGCTGTCTCCGGTTCCTAAATTTGGTAAAATCACTGCCTAAATCTGAAGAGCAAAATAAATACGATGTACTTCAATTTGAAAATCATTCGCTTCTTTTTTATTAAATACATAACAACCTAAACACAGGGTAAACAAAAAATAATGTAAAAAACAAACAACTGTATCTCCATACCGCCCGCCTTGACAGACTACAAGTCTTCAAAACGACCAGATCAAATATGACATTTCAAACATCACAAATCAAAACAAAGATTAAATATTAAACATCAATATAGGTAAAACATGATACAATCCAACATAAGGTAATTTATATTATAAATAGTTAAAATCAAAGTTCACGTCAAGCGTCCTTTAGTTCAGTATCGGTTTCACAAGGAAGCGGACAGAGTTTCACTACAGGGCGCTTTATTACACCACTCGCGGTTTTAACACTCACAACTCTGATTCGTCCATCACTTCCGGGGTGGATATCCACTATTCTGCCCATTGCCCACTTGGAAGGGGGTAGGTTGTCCATCTTGATGATCACGAGAGTGCCAATTGAAACAGGTGCAGAATCTGTTGTCCATTTCTTCCTCTGTTGCAAAGAGTTTAAATAATCTCGGGACCATCGTGTCCAAAAACTCTGGTACAACTGCTGCAGTAACTGGTACCTGGATAATCTATTCAGTGGTACTGGTAGAACATCTGGATCAGGTGGTGTGGTCAACGGCTTACCGATGAGAAAGTGAGCCGGTGTCAATGGAGTCAAATCGTTCGGATCGGTGGATAACGGGTATAAAGGTCGGGAGTTAAGAACTGCCTCAATTTGAGCCAACACAGTATAAAACTCTTCAAATGTCAGGATAGTATCATTTATGACCTTATACAAGTGTCTCTTAAAAGATTTAACATTAGCCTCCCACAGTCCTCCGAAATGTGGTGAATAAGGAGAATTAAAATGCCATTTTAAATTGGCTTGAACAGAATAATCTTGGATTTTATCCTCGATTTGGCTTAAAAACAAGCTCATCTCGGACAGAATTTTGCTTGCACCTACAAAGTTCGTTCCATTATCTGAATATACATCAGAAGGAAACCCCCTACGTGCGGAAAATCTTCTCAAACCAGCAATAAAAGCCTCAGAAGTCAAGTCTGATATAAGCTCCAAATGAACAGCTTTGGTACTTAAACAAATGAATAAACACACATAAGCTTTGCGTATCCTGCAACCTCTGGACTTTCTGTCCTTTAAACGAAACGGACCAGCATAATAAAGGCCAGTGAAAGCAAAAGGTGATAAGACGTTTACTCTATCAAAGGGTAAGTCTCCCATTAAAACATTTGGTGATTTAGGATGCAATTTAAAACATGTGACACATTGTCTTACAATAGCCTTTGCTAAATTCATTCCCCTATGGTTAATCAGAGTTAATCTAGGAATTTTTAATAACATAAGATTTCCCAAATCTTGTTGAAAAATTATCCATTTTTGTTTTAAATCGTTTGGTATTTCTACATCCCAATCGAGTTGAAGACTCCATAGTAACTGTATTAGTCGTTTCCCTAGTACAGTGCAAGGTGAAATCAATCCAAGTGGATCATACAATTTCGCAATAGAAGACAACACCTGTCGTTTAGTACAACAAGCAACAGGAATAAGATCCTTAAACTGAAACGACAATGTATCTGAACTTGAACACCATTGGATCCCCAAACATCTCGTCTCCTTGTCACAAATGTTTAAGACATCAGAACTCGTAGAATAACCTTTAAAATTATTAAGAAATTTTAAACTATTTGATCTCCACTTTCTTAATTCGAAACAACCCGAACGTAAAGTCGTGACGATCTCTGAACACACTTTACCAGCGTCGTGTTCACTCTCAAAACCTACAATTAAATCATCAACATAAAAGTTTTCTAAAATCATTTTAGATGCGGTTGGGTATTCGTTTCTACAATCAAACGCAAGTTGTTGCAAACATCTCATTGCTAAATATGGCGCACTCGTGGTACCATATGTGACAGTGTTCAAATTATACACCTGAATATCATCTGTCTTCCTAAATCTCCACACAATCCTCTGCCACTTTCTATCATCTTCATGGATTAGCACTTGCCTATACATTTTAGTTATATCAGATGTGACTACATATTGATACTGTCTAAACTTAATCAAAGTGTCAAACAGGCTATTTAAAATCTGAGGACCTGCGAATTGTAAATCATTAATCGAGTAACCTGTAGAAGTTGGTGCTGACCCATTGAATACCACTCTAACCTTAGTAGTGAGACTATCTTCTTTAAACACAGCATGATGTGGCAAAAAATGTGAAATTTCATCCCTTTGGAGGTTCTTGACTAAAGTCATGTGACCCAAATCTATATATTCCTTAATGAAGTTATCATAATCTACCTTCAACTTGGAATTTTTATCAAATCGTTTTTCTAATGATAGTAATCTTTTGACAGCAAAATCCTTTGAACTACCAAGTTTCGCAACATCATCCTTGAACGGTAGTCTTACCACAAACCTACCATGTGTGGTTCGTGAAAAGGTATTCTGGAAAAACTCTTCACACTTTAATTCCTCTGAGGTCATTGATGACTTCTTATTTATCTCTTCAATCATCCAAAACTTTTGTAACGATTCATTCAAATCAACATTCGATACAAATAAACTCACAGATCTGTTAATTGACTTCCTATGATCTAAACATCCAGAAATAGTGTATCCAAAAACTGTTTCCTGAAGAATAGGTAAATTTCGACCCAGAGTGATTCGCTGAGGCCTCAGACTTTCCCAGAACAGTGATGCCCCTATCAGTAAATCAATTCTCTTGGGTTTATTGAAATTAGGATCAGCCAACTTAACATCATTTGGTATTTTTAACATTGAAACATCTAAAACAGTATTAGGTAAGTGATTGGAAATCTTTGGTAAAACTAGACATGGAATCTGAATATTAAAATCATTCACAATAGATTGAATCTGTACGTGGCACTTAGTTCTGAGGTGGGAAATCGATGAAGTAATCCCTGAAATTGCAATATCCACATCAGTTTCCTTCAATTGGAGCATCGAAACTAAATCTCTAGAAATAAAGTTGGATTGTGACCCAGAATCCAATATGGCATAACATGTGCGCAATCTACCACTTGAATCATAAACATACAATTTCACAGTTGACAATAATACATGTGACGGTGTAAGACTTGTCAAGGCAATACTCTCCTCAGGCAAGTGTAACAATCTGCTGTGCTTTTTCTTGCACTTAAAACATGGTCCTGATTTGCACTCAGCAACCATATGCCCCTTGCATAAACAATTCAAACATAAATCTAACCGATTTACATTCGATAATCTCTCTGAAACTTCTAAACTATTAAACTGTGGGCACTGATAAATCTTGTGATCATCTTTGCTACAAAAATTACATTTCATCTTATTATTATCTTGATTGGTATTACTCAAGAAACTTTTAACATTTTTTGGTTTAACATCTTTTAAGAAGTTAGCCTTATTCTTCTCATTGTAGCATTTATCATAATCACCTTTAGCATACAAAGCTAATGAATATAGCAAATCTGCTCTTTTACTCAAAAACTCGACAAGGTCATCTAACTGAGGAACCTCTGTTCCACCCTTTACCTTTTCCCATTCACAGACCGTTAATTTATCTAGCTTCGTAGTCATCAAGTAGATAATCAACGGATCCCAAGTATTAGTTTGTAAACCTAGGTTATTCAACGCCCGCAGGTGTTTGAATAAAGAATCAACAAGATCACGTAGCACATTTGCTGAGTCCCCTTGGACAACTGGTAAATTGAAAATACCCTTAAGGTGACTGTTAATCAGTAATCTGTTATTATCAAATCTTTTGCATAACAAATCCCATGCAATTTTGTAATTATCCCTTGTAAAATCCAGAGATTGTATTATCCGCAAGGCTGAATCCTTTAAACTTGCTCGCAAATAATGAAACTTTTGTATATCATTGATCGATTCATTCAAATGAATAAGGGATTCAAAAACATCCTTAAAACTCAACCATCCATCATAAGTACCGTCAAACTTTGGTAAATCTATAATTGGTAATCTAACTTGAGAAAAATTAGTTTCCTGACTTTGTGATAAGGTCTGATTTTCACTTAAGTGTAATGAGCTTTGTGAATCAGGAGGTTTCTCCAACTTCTCCAAGATTTCAGTAGCCTTGGCTACCGTTTGATGGTACTTATCATAGAATAAATCCCTCTCTTCATATTGGCTGGCTAGGTGATCCTCCTCGCACAAGGATTCAATCTGATTCTGCAAATCTTCAAATTCATTGTCAATAACAACAAACTTTTCAAATCTACTACGAATCTCAATAATAACTTTGTATGTTAACGAGGATACATCCTGACTAAACTGTTCATAAACCGGATCAATAAAATCAGAGAAAGAGGTAAGCTTATGCTTAATACCACCTCTCTTTCGCCTTAAAGTAACTAAATCCATCTTTTAAGATACAACTGATAAGTATCAATATCATACAAATCAAAAACTTGTCATGTACGGTTACACGACTAATCAAATCATGAACGCGTGGCTCATAAATCTACAACAGGCAGTTCTCATAGGAAACGGTCAACTGAGGAAGGAAATGACTCACATCAATTGATCAACTATCATCAATTATCATCTCCAATCTCCATCCCATACAGCAATCAGCTCACGTAGCGTACTCCCGGCTGCTCCACAGGAACGGTTTCAAAATGGACGATTCCCAGTACTATCTCCGAGGAGGCATCAGGACATCCTGGCTCGATGGACCATAATTTATGGTGAAGTTTCTGTCTTCGTCGATAGAGTGGACTGTATATTCTAAACTGTAGATGAGCTTTGGCTGTCTCCGGTTCCTAAATTTGGTAAAATCACTGCCTAAATCTGAAGAGCAAAATAAATACGATGTACTTCAATTTGAAAATCATTCGCTTCTTTTTTATTAAATACATAACAACCTAAACACAGGGTAAACAAAAAATAATGTAAAAAACAAACAACTGTATCTCCAGGGTAATACCCACCTACTTTGTCAGAAGATTTCCCCTCAGATTCCACGCGGAATGCCCCCTCCATTACCACCGCGCTTCGCCACAGCGCGAATTCTTCCGTTTTACTCAATTTTCGAATGCGATTTAGACCATTTTAACAGCTTTGTAACAAATAGTTAGAATATACGATTTTTAGCTAAGGTTCTGAAGTTTCTAAAACAGTTTTCAAAATTACGATCGGACCTCCGTACGAGTAAGAATGAGCAAGTGAAAAATCGGCGTAAAAAATTAAATGGGAATATTTGCCAAACTATACATCCGATAGGGTCCGGATTTTTACCTGTTTAATAAGCATATCAACGGCTACTATTTCCCGAAGAGCGCGTGCTCTAGGTTCATATTTGTAGGAGCTACGAATTTTCAAAAAACGCGTATTTTTTTGGTTTTTCGGGTTTTCTCGGCGAAAAACGCAATAACAGAGTTGCGGTAGGGCGCATTTCAAAGGTTTTTAAACCCTCTACAACTATTACATTGCAGTCAAAACGATATCTCTTATAGTTTCTGCTAGAAACAGAAAAAAAACATATTTTCTTGCAATATTTTACGGTTTTTGGCTGCCATTTTGTTATAAACAATTGTTCGTGGTTATGATTTTATCCCTTTTCATCTATAAATCATACTTTAACACCCTGCATACTTTGCAACCTATTTTTTTTATTGCACCAAAAAATCTCTCCTAGTTGGCCTACTAACTGTTTACACGGGGCGAAACGTTTCGGGTGGACAAGCGAAAACAAGGTGAGCCGCCAGTTTGTGAGAGAGAAGCATGCCGGTTGTTATAACTCCGAGTGCAGCATTTGCAATTATGAAGATAATTGTATCGAGAAAGAAAAGCAAAAGAAATAAGAGAAAACGCCGATGGTGGTCGAAAGACATATTTCGTCGGTGATTTCAATATGGAAACAGACTTCTGAGGGATATGACAGTGGAACCTTGTGAAGATACATTTCTAAACTTTACTAGGATGACCACAGAAGATTTTGAACAGCTCGTATCACTAGTTGATCCTAAAATAAGAAAAATGGATACCAACATTAGAGAGGCGATATCTGTAAAAGAGAGGTTGGCAGTTTGCTTGAGATTTCTTGCTACGGGAGATTCCTACAGCAGCCTACAATACCTCTTCAGAATATCGAAAAGCACAATATCAGAATTAATCTAGAAGTTTGGGATGCGTTAGTTCAGTCACTTAAGGAATATGTAAAGGTAAGAGTAGTAATTATTTTTTCTTTATAAAATTATATTAGTCATTATTTATTGAAAAGAAAAATGTTCACATATCTAACAAAACAGATTTTGTATCGACTTCTGGAGTGATATCTTCTGAGGTATCTCTTGTGAGGGGAGCGTTTGATAAAAAAGTCGATGTTTGGCTCCTATAATCATGTGAACTATGTGACGACGCAGAAGGCGAACTGCGCGGGATGTGTATTTGTAAAGTATTGCCATATGATGAAGCAGAATACATTCCCTGCTTCAAATAAAATATTAGCGAAGGCTCCTTTGACGTGCGCCAGCGAGTTCAGGTCGTATTTTCTTAGTTAATTCGCCAAATTCAAAGCATAGGTGAAGTACACATCATTAGATGAATTAACCGATGACTTTAAGACTTGCATAGCTTCATGCATCACTAAGTCGGATTCTTGCTCAGCTGCCTTACGTTTGATGCCAGTTCTCTGTCTCCTGCTAGTATTTGGAGTAAGAAAGGTAGTCTCTTGAGACATCTGGTGACGTGTGGTCGAACATGTAGTAGCTGCGGATGTAGAAGTTGCAGATGTAGTAGTTGCAGATGTATTATCTGCGGGGGTGACAATTTCGTTTGTAATAACAAATTGTTGCAAATAAATTTGTTTTTTTTATTTAAATCACAATGTTCTTAGAATAAAAAACCTATTTATATAAACTTAACATAAATAAAAGTAATTAGAGAGAAACTTCATTGAACATATACATAGGTAAGTACATTAATCTCTCTCAAAATCTTATGCTTTCCAAGCGAAAGAATTTCTTTTTTTAATGTATTCTTCTCTTGTATGGCTTCTAACTGAGCCTGGTTGATTAGGTTGAATATTGCTTGTTTCACATAGATTTGATCTCTGATTACAGTTTTCAACATTGTCATAAAAAAGCTAGTAGGGGATCTTCTGCTACTTCTACTTGAGCAGGACCACGTCTATTATTTAACTAATCATCTAAGACAGTCGCTGCAGTCCTTTCAGTTGGAACACCAGAGCGATTTCTCTTTTTGTATACATATGGGGCATTTCGTTCCATTGATGATGTTGACGTAGAACTGGAAGAATGGGGTCTATTCATACGTGAAGACGCTTGGCTAGCAATTTGTGGTCTTTCCGGAGAAAGTGACTCATCTATATCTGGAAGCTCATCTCCGTTGTTATCATCAATATTGACCGTGGCACTCTCGGAAGGGGTGAAGTTTGATTTCCGATTATCTTGGTCTGTTATGTACGGAATTAAAAATTGTAGCTCTTTTTTATACTTCGGCGGTTTTTTGTTTGACACCGCTTGGCCGCTTTTGGTCTTACGGCGCTGAAGAGCTTTGCGGTGATTGTCCCTCACCTTCGTCCATCTGTCTTTGCAAAGTGAACCTGTATCACAAAAAACTGTTGTAATCCTGAAGACACAACAGCAACAACAACAACAAAAAATGAAATGTTGGAAATGTCACATTAATGTAAATTTTGTGTGGTTGGTAAAAATGATTATGTAATTAGCATGAATTCAAAGTATGTATGGGTGCGTACATATCCGTATGCGTTCTATGCACAAAACATATTTTGATATGTTTCCTATTATTTATATTTATATTTATAACAATTTATGTAATTAATATATATGTACTTATATTTACGTCATATAAATATGTTATAAAGAATCCTATTATTAATTCATTAAATTCAGGTTTCTTGCTACTGGAATGTACCGTTCAATGGCATTCTCATTTCGATTGGGACTTACGACAGTTCGAGAAATAGTACGTTCTACCTCTAAAGCATTGTGGGAGTGTTTGCAGCCCCTGGTAATGGCAGAACCTAACAGGGAAATGTGGATGCATATTGAACAACAGTTTGTGAACAAGTGGAATTTTCCTAATGCTGTCGGTGCTTTAGATGGAAAGCACGTAGTAATTGAAGCACCTCCCAACAGTGGAGCAGATTTCTTCAACTACAAAAAATGCTTCAGTACTGTCTTATTGGCTTTGGTCGATGCTGATAAGAAATTCATATTTGTTGACGTCGGTGGTTATGGGAAAAATGGCGATTCGAGTATATTCAATACTTCTCAACTTGGGAAAAGCTGCATGATGGAACGTTGAATCTTCCCACCGCCTAAAAACTACTAGGAACTAATGTGTACCTCCCACACGTTATCATCGGAGATGAAGCTTTTCCTCTTCGTACAAATATTATGAGATCTTTTTCACGGGATGATGTACTAGGAAAAGAGAAAGAGAAGATTTACAACTACCGGCTCAGCCGTACACGCAACGTTTGGCATTTTAGTAAGAAGATTTAGAATTTATGAATGAAAGATGGTTGTCTCGCAAGAGCACCTTCTCCATATAATACTTGCTACTTGCACGTTGCACAACTATCTCAAGGAAGATACATGTTATTGGACTGAACATGACATGACCATCACTGTCACGAATGCCAAGTCTTTACTTCCTTCTAAGGGGGCAGGAGGTCAAGGTGGTAGTGAAGCTGTGGGTGTACGAAAAACATTTAGAGACTACTTCAATTCGAAGGAGGGATCAATACCATGGCAACAGAAAAGGATTCGTGCTGGAAAACAGCTGGCTTGAAACTGAGTCGGATAGTGCTGAATAGAAGCCGTAAACTATTCATTTATTTTTGATTCAAAGTGGAATGTATAACGGGATATCATTATATTTATGAAGTGGTATATATATATATATATATATATATATATATATCTAAAGTAGCATATACACTGTATACTATAGGAACAAACATAACAACAATTTTGATCGCAAAACATGTTCGTGCCCCGTCAACATAAAACCAATTTCCAAACAACCATTTTATGTCAAATGTAATAACAGTTAACAATAATATATCTGAGACAAATATATATAATAAGTTTACGAATTTCTGAGAACAACTGCCTGGCCCTGATTCCATAGATCTTTGGGTACTTTTTGTAAATATATCAATCAAACCATACATTCTAATACTTATATATGAGGGTATACATTAAACATTCCCAGAAGTAAATTTGTCTTGTTTTAATACAATCTTACCTTGCTCATTCATTGTACCGCCAACCTCTTCCCAACAGTTGTCCCGTCGCACGTTGTTAAAATACTCTGGGTGACGCATATCGTACAGCTCAGGGTAGTTCAGGCTGTTCTACACATGTGCAAACCGGCAGGACAAGAGAAAAAACTAGAGCTACGAGATAAACTAAGCTAAGTTAAGGGTCCGAGAAGGAGCAGAAGAGAATCTAGAAGAAAAGCTGTGGGATATGATGACTAGTTAGCAAATTAGGGTAGGTCTTGAACATATCGGAAGACAAGTAGTCAAATGGACAGAGTTCCTAAACTAGGTGGAAGGTGTAGTATGTGTATGTAGATTGCTGAGTTGTTAAAAACGGAGTGGCAACGCTCCGATCGATTATTATACATTGACCAGTAATAAATGTACATCCGCCGTGCAACAAGGTACTACAAATAAACAGCTATAGTGGGTCGAACCCCAACGTCTCTTATTCAACCTAGACGGTTGGGACCTTAACCAACAAGATGAAACATTACATGGCGATCCTGCCAGCCGTCTAGAGAGAATAGGAAGACCAGAATGGCCGGAAACGCCCAGTCCAAAGAAGAAGTTGTGATAACTCAATCAGCGACGGGAGACGCCACCACACAGAGAGGACAAGGGATTACCACAACAGAAATCCTACTGGTAGTATTGGTAGCAGCAGTAGCCGTAGGGGTGGTATACTATTGTTACAAAAGGCAGCGGAAAAATCTGACGAGGACCATCAGGCAAGAAATCCATCTTAACGAATTAAGAAGATCCAGGGATATCATCGTAGAACCACGCCACGACCAAGAGAGGCACTACAAGCTTGATAGAGGACTTCATATTCCAGAATCCAAGGTATAGATTTTGGGAAGTAATAGCTTCACTCCGAATCAGGTCAAGTCGGAACGGTGCATGACCTCATCCACTCGGCGATAAAAATGAAGAGTTGCAGAAACCACAAGTGCGTCAGTGAGGTTCAAAGGTAGTATCGTACCGATTTATTTATTTAATGTAAAATAACAGCAACCTTGCATTAATATTTTTTTTTTAAAGAAATGAAAGAGAATATAGCGGAATTGCAATTTTTTTTTTAGAATTTAAGATTTATTAAGACATTATAATCTTTTAGCCTTCTACATTTTGGATATACTAGCAAATTTGATTCTTTTATATGTAATATTAAGTAAATAGGTAATAGATTTAATGGGAAGTAAGTTAAAGGAGATATACGAAAAGCTAACACAACTCAAAACCTCTTTAACCAAATTAAACCAAGAAAAAAGAAAAACACCACTACTAAAAGCAAAGCTCGATGAAGCCAAACGTGTAGCGTCACTTGTAAGTACAGAAGTCGATATTGCGAAACAAAGGTCTGCTCGGGGAGAGTTAAAAGGGGAAGAACTTACTTTAATAAATTGACGAAAAAGTCCTATACAGCCCTTCAGGCCCAATTACTTAATCTGAGACAAGGAGATCGTAGTGTTGAGCAATTTGGTAGAGAGTTGGAAGACCTCTTAGTAAATTTAACCATTTCTCAGGCAAACGGTAATGTAGAGTCTTATGCTGTTTTGCAACCAATAAACGAAAAGACAGCCATCAAACGTTTTGCAGACGGACTTAGAAACCAAAAGTTAAGTACGATAATTGCTGCGCGAAATTTTGAAAATTTAAAAGATGCTATCAGAGCAGCACAGGATGAAGAAAACACCAGAAGCTCCCATTCTGAAATAATGACTATGTCGCGACGAGGTAGAGGTAGAAATTTTTCTCGTAGTAATTTCCCTAATCGGAATCAGTCTTTTTCTCAAAATAATCCACGTAATTTTAGAAATGCAAATCACCAACGCGGAAATCGTAACTTCCAATTCCAATCTCAAAACGATAATCGTCAAAGTGGCCCTTCACAACATAATACGCGAGGCCGTTTCAATAACCGTAATAACAGAGGTACAAGGTCATGTAATAGATACCATAACATGCATTGTGCAGAAATAAGCAATAACCTAGGTCAGGAACAAACGTCTCATGTTTCAAATGACGATACAAACTCTAGCTCTTCAAGAACAAATAATAATTCTATAAATTCCAATCAAAATCAGTTTTTTCGTTGGTAAAACAAAAAACGGAAACGCAAAGATATTTACATTGTCGGAAACTTCATGCAGCTTTACAACTTTTCAATTAGATGAGCGGAAAATAAACTTTCTAATAGATACAGGGGCATCGCTCTGCGCCATCAAATCAAAATTTCTAAATAATAATTATAGAATTTATAAGGAACAAATTGAAATAAAAGGAATAGGAGGAACAATACTGTCGGCAGGTTATGTTTATTTGAAATTAAAAGCAAAAGACTTAATTTTTCAACAGAAATTTTACGTTTTTGCATCGCTTCCCTGTGCCGGTGATGGTATAATTGGAGAAAATTTTCTTAAATATTTTTGTGGCATTATAAATTATGAAGAGTACACTTTGTCATTAAATAATTGTGGAAATGAAATTTCACTACCAATGCACTCTTATAATAATGATAATAATCTCACAATACCACCACGATGTGAGGTAGTGCGGTATTTAACAACAAGCGTGAATGAGGAATGTGTGATTTGTCCAAAAGAACTTTGTCAAGGAGTATTTATGGCAGGAATGATAGCGAAACCAATTGACGGGAAAATACCAGTTAAAATTTTAAATGTCAGAGAAGATGAAGTACAATTAAGGAACTGTACACCCACAATTGAAAATTTGAACGAGTATGAATGCTGTGAGTTTGGAAATCAACGTGTATCTGTTGAACGAGTAAAAACATTATTTAACTTACTACAGTTAAATTATTTAAATTTAGAAGAACAAATAGAGATAGAGAATATTTGTGCAAAATTTTCGGACATTTTCCACTTACCAAATGATAAACTCACTACCACAAACCTTTATAAACAAACCATCACTTTAAAAGAAGATTCTACTCCAGCATATGTAAAACCTTATAGACTCCCTCACTCCCAAAAGACCGAAATAGATAAGCAAATTTCTAGCATGTGTGAAAATGGAATAATCGAAAGTACAAGGAGTGAATGGTCATCACCAGTTTTGTTAGTCCCAAAAAAATCTGGCTCGAATGGTGAAAAGAAAAGTAGACTTGTTATAGATTATCGTTTGTTGAATCAAAAAATTAAGGATGACAAGTTCCCACTTCCGAATATTACGGACATCTTAGATTCATTAACAGGCGCAATATACTTCTCTCATTTAGATTTAAGTCAGGGGTATTACCAAGTAGAATTAGACGAAGATAGTCGCAAATACACAGCTTTCACGACCGATCGTGGACAATGGCAAATGAAGAGACTGCCCATGGGACTTAAAACTAGTCCCAGTGCTTTCTCAAGAGTTATGACTGTAGCTATGTCAGGTCTAAACTACGAAAAATGTTTTGTGTACTTAGATGATCTAATTGTTTTTGGTAGAAACTTGGAGCAACACAACAAAAATCTTTTAACAGTATTTACAAGACTGCGAGAAGTAAACCTAAAACTTAACCCCGCGAAATGCGAATTTCTTAGAAAACAAATTTTATATTTAGGCCATATTATTACACCAGCTGGTATACTGCCAGACCCAGAAAAAATTGCAGTTTTAAAAAATTACCCAACACCACAAAATGTTAACGAGGTTAAAAGATTCGTTGCTTTCGCAAATTACTATAGAAAATTTATCCCAAATTTTGCTGAAAAAACAATAGCTCTGAACAAATTGTGTCGAAAATATGCAAGATTCGAATGGTCAAATGAATGTGAACAAAGTTTTAATTTTCTGAAAAATGCGCTTACTCAACCACCTGTTCTTGAATATCCCGATTTTTCGGATAAAAATGAATTCATCTTACAAACAGATGCTTCTAAATTTGCAATAGGTGCAGTTCTCTCAAATAGAAATAATAAACCTATAGCATATGCCAGTAGAAGTTTAAATAAGGCAGAACAAAATTACCCTACTACTGAAAAAGAACTTTTAGCGATATATTGGGGAGTACGCTTCTTTCGTCCCTATCTTTATGGCAGACATTTTAAAATCTTAACTGACCACAGACCACTAATCTATTTGTTTAATCTCACAGACCCTTCGAGTCGCCTAACAAAATTTCGATTAGGCTTGGAAGAGTATGACTTTAAAGTAGAATAAAAGGAAGTGAGAGTGTCACTGCAGATGCACTGTCAAGAGTCATTATAACATCAGAAGAATTGAAAAGTATGAATGAAAGAGTGCTTAGAGTTATGACGAGAGCCCAATGTAAGAAAAGTGAAGATGAAGAACGAATGAGGGAAAGAAAGAATTCTACGAAAGTTTGGCCTGATCAACCAAATATAGTAGAACTTTTAAAACCACCAAAAAACAGCACAGAGTTAGTAGTAACATCAGCTGATAAAATTAAAAAGTTACAATCGGATATTAGTTTAAAAGTTGGAAGCATTTCATATGTCTCATCGAAATCAACATTATATATGCAACGGGAATCTCTATCGGTATCGGCGCGAGACGAGATGCTGAGAGACCTGATTGAAATATGTAACAAGTTAGATATAAAGGAAGTTGTAATGTTGAAATATAATAATAATGCGCATTTTATTAAGGCTTTAGCAGCCAATATTAAAGAGTACTCTAACTGGCCCGGGCCTAAAATATGTATTGTCAGTGGAGTTGAAAAGATAACAGAACGAGACAAGATAAAGTTAATTTTAAACGACTTCCATCTGCTCCCAACGAGCGGGCATGCAGGAATAAACCGCATGCTTAGTAATATTAAAAAGTACTACTACTGGCCAGGGATGGCAAAAGATGTGCAAGAATTTGTAAAGAAATGCGATAATTGCCAACGGCAAAAACACACTAACAAATATGTAAAAGAACCGATGGTGATAACTTCGACTGCAACAGCATCGTTTCAAAAAGTTTATCTTGATGTAGTCGGTCCATTGCCAAAGGACATTAATAACTATTGTTACGCATTAACATTGCAGTGTGACTTGACAAAATTCACAGAAGTGTATCCACTTACATCAAAAGAGTCAGTAACAGTTGCAAAAAGTTTTGTTGAAAATTTTATCCTAAGATATGGAATTCCAAGCGAAATCGCTACAGATAGGGGCACAGAGTTCATTTCATCTATGATGACAGAAGTTTGTAATCTCTTGATGATTAAGCAAACTCAGTCAACAGCCTACCACCATGAAAGTATAGGTTCACTAGAAAATTCACATAAAGTTTTAGGCGCGTACTTACGAAATCAAACACAGACATACGACAGTTCATGGAGTTATTGGCTGCCGTATTGGAGTTTTTCCTACAATACGACAGTCCATACTGAAACTAAATATACACCCTTTGAACTAGTTTTTGGACATAAATGCGAAATTCCAAATAATTTACAGACCAAACTAGACCCAATAACAAACTTTGACAGTTACCCAGTTGAATTAAAATACAGAATTCAAAAATCCCATGATGACGCAAGACAGAACTTACTGAACTCAAAAACCAAACGTAAACAGACTTATGACAAAACAATGAACCCTGTAAGCTATAATAAAGGTGATTTAGTTCTTATAAAGAACGAAGTTGGAGATAAAGTTAATGCACCTTGTTATTTAGGACCATATGTTGTAGTGGAAGACTTACGACCGAATGTAAAAATTATTAAAAGTAATAGGGAAGAAATCGTACACAAAAATAGAACCAAACCTTATTTTTCTTAATTAAAAATACATTGTTAATTATTCATATTGTATACATTATTCTTTTATCTTGTGATAGATATATAAATACATTATAAACATATAGTAGTTAATTATTTTTGTGTTTTGTATTAAATATGTAGGTAGATGGTTATTTATGTACTAGCTATAAACTTGCTTTCGTTAAATTGTTGTATTTACTTGTCATTAATTTTCTCTTCTTTTATTTTTATTGTTTTAATATGATGGTTATTACTATTGATGTTATTGCTACTTATTATAGACGGTTTATTAATTTTGATTTTGTTATTATTATATATAGCTTGAGGAGCAATTTCAGAAAAGTACATTTTACGAAAAATTTTATCCATGTTAAAATTTTTCTGAAACTGCCCCAGGGAGATGTAGTATGTGTATGTAGATTGCTGAGTTGTTAAAAACGGAGTGGCAACGCTCCGATCGATTATTATACATTGACCAGTAATAAATGTACATCCGTGCAACAAGGTACTACAAATAAACAGCTATAGTGGGTCGAACCCCAACGTCTCTTATTCAACCTAGACGGTTGGGACCTTAACCAACAAGATGAAACATTACAAAGGTAAGCAAAGCTAAGCTAGGCTGGGCCGGTAACCTTACCTTAGTGCCTCCTCGTGCACAGGTATGGGTAGCTTGTGTAGGAAACCAAGAGGTGTTCGTCTGTCTGCAGAAAGTCCTGGCGTCACGGCCCGCTTAGACCTCCGAACCAACTATTGGAGGGCAGGGAGTCTCGTAATGTTAACACGCAGGATTCTTCTGGGTTTCAGTTGTAGGGCAAATTTAGCCCGCATTAAGGAGCTGATAGCTCTATATCCGATGTTCCAGACATCCTTATTTTCCATCATGATATCCATGCTGTTTGCGGGGGTCCAGTGGTGCTTGATGGTCTGTCTGAACTCGTCAGTGTGGCTCCTCCATAGTGGACAACGGAAGACAGCGTGCTCTGGGGTGTCCTGTTCGCCGCATTCGCATCGGTCATCGTCGGTCTTTCCGATTCTATGCGTGTACACCCGGAAGGACCCGTGCCCCGTGAGATACTGTACGAATAAGTGATTATGTGATTTGTGTTCGCACTTGATCTATTTAGAGATATCAGGTATGAGGGTCTTTGTCCAGGCAGCAGTTTCGTTGTTGTCCCCCCATACGCCTGCAAGTGTACCCCCCCCCCCCCCGACGTTATGTAGGAATCGTCTTTCTTTAGCCAGAAGGTCGATGGGGGGATACCTCGTGACGACCTGCAGGGCCGCAGTCGATGTAGTCCTGTATGCAGCTGCCACACGGAGCAGGGTCCTTCGCTGGGAACTTTCCAGTCTTCTCGCCTGCTTCTGAATATTAGCCCATTGCCCGCCATAATTCAAAAAACAGGAAAATGAAACAGAAAAATAGTTGACATGATTAATTCAAGTTAATAAAATGTATTTTTAACATTTTTTTTAAATCTATATGTATGTATAAAAAAATTGACCGTCCCATTGTTGGACGTTGGCAAGATACAACTATTGCTATAACAGAGAAACAGGTGTATTCAGTATTATTTATTCAATCTATTTGTAGTAGACAAATATTACAAAAACTTATTGTGTGTGAAAATTTTCGAAACATTTATCATGCAGTGGAACGTCACATCGAGTACAGATTCTTGTAGTTTTTTTCCCACAAGCTGCACATCTTCTTTGAGTCTTTATGGGTTTTATTAGATGATTGCTTTGATCAAAACGCACTTCGAGGCTTACTCTTCCACCAACAATTCTTGATTTTTGAGGTCCTGGTCTTGTGTGAGTAGACTTTGTTTTCCACAAATACGCAAGAACAATTTTCTTCTTATATCTAGAACGGAAATTGATTGGTCTGGGTGAGAAATTTGGTATAATCTCCAAGTATTTACTACGCATATATCCAAAAATTGTGTGAATAATGGCCACCACCATTTTTTTGACCGAATTCTGGTTCTGTATAGTGAAATTTGTTTATCTAGTAGGTCCACTCCTCCCATATGTTTATTGTATTCGCTAAACAAACGGGGTATCGGAACCGAAATATGTTGCTTCTCTTTTCTAGAAAACCGCTTTGCATTTCCCAGCGGTAAAACATCGCTATAATTGGAAGCCATAGTTACAGGTTTGTTGTCATTCCAACGAACCACAAATATTTCATTCACGTTGTCAAATTGTTTCTCAAAATATCCTTTCTTTTTTCTTTTTCATATCCTTGCACGACATAAGGGGACACTGTTTTATTCGGTTTTAACGTATAGTTCCACTTGCTTTCAATTTTATGTCCTTTTGATCCTTTAGAAGTTCATGCCCAGTGAAAAAGTTATCAAAGAATATTTCGTGATCTTCCATAGTGTTGACTGGAATTACCTTTATTAAATTTTTCACTACTCTGGAGCCTAGCGTATCTTAATTTGGATTGTCTGAGTTACCGCTGTAAGGATGAAAATTGAAAAGGTATCCATTTGAACTACATAGACACCAAATTTTATAGACAAATCTTATTGGTTTTCCATGAATATACATTTTGGCGGAATGTCTTCCATAGTAACGAACCATCATCTCATCTATAGATAATTTGCTGTGGAATATATTAAATTTCATAAAATTCGTTTTTAGAATATCAAAATATTGGCGAAGTTTGAAAAATTTATCATTTCGATCTAGTTTGCTGTTGTCATTCAAATGAAAGTTTCGCTATGTTTCTCGAAATCTCCTTCTTGTCATGGAATTGTATACAATCTCCACGCCAGCATCAGGTGCTTGCTCCCAATACATATCTTCTTGTGGCAATTTATGGTATCCAGATAACAATAAAATAGCAATAAATTTCTTTAACTCTTCTAATCCCAAAGTGAAATTTACCGTATTTTTTTGTTGTGCATACATTTCACTTTGTTCAATTATAAGCTGGAACATTTCTTCAGAAAACATACATTCAAATATTTGAACTACTGAATATCCTTCAAGTATCTCGAGAACGTTTGCAGATTTATCTTTAGATGTCGTAATGCTAGAATAACTCGGAAAAATGGTTTCCCATTTTATTTCCTCTTGTTTACCTTTTTTTGCGGCTTTTTTCTTTTTTTTTCGGAGCGGCTGAAGACTGGTTCGATTTTCCTTTGTTAGTTGTAGTGGATATTGTTGATGATCCCGCCACTTGATCATCATCGATATCCTCTTCTAATTGAGGAGTATCTTCTATTTGAGGTGCAAATAATTCTAAAGTGCCTGCCACATCGCCATTCTCCTTCAACTCATTTTCATCTAAAATATTGTCATCCATATCCTCCCAATCCGTCAATTCGTCCGAATTGGGTGGTATAATGGCAACATTTATATTCCTACAATCTTCTTGCTCAAGGTCAACAAAAACTTCATCATCTTCCAGTATAGTGGTAAGCTCAGCGGTAGATAGAAATCTTTTTGAACCCATCTCTGAAATAACAAGTTATATGCAGTTATAAAATCACTTTATGCTAACGTCCCAAAAATAGAACATCAAATTTGAGGATGAAAAAAATTTACCTGATATTCGTACAACGTAATATTTCTTGATAAAGGTAATAAACGAAACCCACTGAACACTTTCTAGTTAAAATTTTATTGTTTAAAAGTTTTTGTAGCACTCTGCGACAATATCAAACAACACGTGCACATTAGCCTGTGAGTTCATCAAATCTGATTGGTCATTACGATGACAGGTCCATAAAATAACGCTTACTGACATTATTTTCATAAAACACTTGATGTAGGCACCGACCTTGATGGATTACATTTCAACGAAATGTTGCCAACTTAAAGAAAGAAAAAGTTTAAATGCGTCCTAAATAACGGACATTGGCGGTTAATAGGTTAAGTTGGTCCTCCAACATTTGGCATGATTCTTGTCAACGCGCCTAGTTTCGCCTCTGTGGAACTAATAGCCTCCGTTATATGGTCTTGGAATTTTCCGCCTTTGGTGACGGTCACCCCCAGACATTTAATTGTGGGCCCGGCCTTGAGGGGAACCTCCCCCCACGGTGAGGGTGAACCTCCGGCCCGTCCTTGGGCCCTTCAAGACGAGTACCTGGGTCTTGTCGCTCGCGATGCTGAGTTCATGCTCATCGAGCCATGAATAGATATTTTGGTATGCGGGGCTTAATATCTGTTGTATTCTCGCAATATCGTCGGCCGCCACGATAAGTGCCAAATCGTCAGCGTAAGCTATCAGGCGTGCCCCCGCAGGGAGTCCGATCCTGAGGACACCGTCGAACAGGATGTTCCATGAACATGATTGCAGACAACCAGCCTAACAAATTTTCTCTGAATCGAGTTTAGTTATATCCTCCTAACATCTGACATGTATAACTACCAACGTTTATTAAGCGGAGTTTAGAGTTAAGGCTGGCTTATCTAAACCCGTACTTAAGTTTTGATTGTACAACCGGGCCTTAGACGTTTACCTGTCAGGTCGTAGCGTCGAAGAGGTCGTCTGTGTCGGATCGAAGTAACATTTGGGATAGTGGAAGTAGATTTCGTTCGCGTGTATCACTTCCAAGCGAGACAGTATCACTGGGCCCACTCCTTGTTGCTGAGGCGTCAAGTTTGAAATCATTATCACCGGTCCCCTGTAGGTCACCATACCTTGTTCTTTACCGTTCCGTTCGAGTTGAAACGGTGCACCTTCAAGAAGTAGTTTAAACGTAGCGATGTCGTGTTTCATAAATTCGACTTCTTCGACGACTATAAATTTATACATATCGGGGTCGAATCCGTACATGGCGAACTTGCCGGATGATGCGGCTACACCACGGCGGGTCGTCCGATAAGAGATGCATCTTTAGTATGGAGCTCTTCCCCATTTTCGGCGGTCCGTGACGTATAATTGAGTAAGCCGTCTCGGTAACGGAGTAACGAAACTTTCTCAAGGTTTGGAATCGAAAAGCCCATTCGCACCGAAACGTGAATTCGGGGGACTGAATGGGCTCTTTCACACACGACGACGTTTTCACAACCGCCGATTTAACATGTAGTATACGTTCATCCACAGATAGCTTATATCTAGCGGTCGGTACGCTCACAACGAAAAATCCCAGATAACGTATAGCTTAATAGCTAGCGGTCGGGAACGCTTTCACAATAGACGAATAGCTACGAATAGTTCGGTCGGCTTAAGACTATCGGTCGGGGACAATGCACAATTTACGTACACTCACAAATAACAACTAATTCGGCGGCTTATATCTAACGGCGGTGACGTTTACAATCGACAGACAGACGGATCGACTTACTATAAACAAGTCTTGGTTCTCACCTTGGATTGACTCGGGTACAGAACAATTGAGGGGGCGGTTGCCTTATCTAAATTTAGTTTGGATGTTTAAGCGATGGTAGCTCAAGAAAAGCAATAATTGTAGCGGTCCCTTACGGAAATTATTGCTTTTCTTCGGAACAATAAAATCGGCGGGAGAGATGTGTAAGCTGTTCGCGGTTTAAAACGGTTAAACGGTTGCACGTGTTCCAATTTACAAAACTAAACAATTTTCTAGACCCGGCTGTCCCTAGCTCCCAAAAAAAAATTATCCAGATAGACGAAACGAACCCTAATTTTCCCTTGAATACCCAAAGAAGAAAAGAAAAAACTTAAATAATGGTAACGATAAATAAAATAAAATAATAAGGGAAAAGATAAATAACTAAAAGAAAACTAGTCGTATTTACACGCGGCTCGGTCTCCTACCGGCAGCGGCAGTCCCGCGACATCTTACCGATGGCCCCGCAGCGCGAGCAGAATACCATCCCGGGGTTGCGACAAGTGTTTCTTTGGTGGTCCTTTTGCCCGCACTTCCAACATGTCGCGGTGGTGATGTCCACGCGTCTCACAGTCTTGTGTCTGCTGGTCTCGACGCGGACGGTGGTCGTCGTGATCTGGGCTGCGGCCGAGGTAGGGCGGAGTTGCGGCTCTGCGTGTTGGCAGTGTAGTCTCTCTCTGCTGTGCGAAACTTCGCCTCCAGTAGCTCCAATATAACGAGCGCAGGGATAGGGTCTTCTGCGACTTCCGACTGCCGGTTGTAGGGGCCCGGGTTGAATCGTCGTAGGAATCCCCTCCGGTGAGCCGTTGGCAGATTCCTCCTCCCAGCCCCGGTGTTTGTCCAATCCCTCGCCTGTTCGGCCGCTGACCGTGTTTGCAGGAATTCTGTGGTGGGGTGGCTCGGCCCACCGTGGGTGTCAGCGTGGAGGAGTCCCCGGTAGCGGGCGGCGTCGTCAACGAGGCAGCCAGCGACGTCGTCAGGGCTGCAGTGGGCGTCGTCGTCAACGCGGCGGCGGGCGACGTCGTCAGAACGGAGGATGTCGGGGCGGTGGCGGGCTCGTCATCTAATTCGTCCCTCAGGGCATCCTCGAGGGCCAAGATTACTTCAGCTTCTCTTGTGTCCATGTTCCTATAAACATCAGAATTAATCACTTTCGTTGATACTTAACTTAATAGAGGTCGGTCGGCGGCGGTTTCGTCGATGTCGGCGACCCAGGCGATTTACGCGATGCCACGACACGTGTGCGGACCTCGTCGCGTCGAGCGAACATCCATCGAAGCGCCGGCCGGCGGTCTCGGCGATCCTGTTATTGACGGCGGCTTCGATGAATAATGTGACGGCACGCCACTGTCGGGTGAACGTCCTTCGCAGCGCCGGCGCCTTCCGGCTGTTTCAGTTGTAGACGGCGGTATTTCGGGAGCGGAACGGCGTCGTTTTACTCATGTTCTGCCGAAAACGGTTTGAGGTCTTTAATGTGAACCTTCTTTATTGTAGATCCACTTTCTGCCTTTAAGTTATACACCACGGGGGACAGGACTTTCACGATTGTGTCAGGCCCGGAGTATCGTGGTACGAGTTTGGCGTTAAACGCGCGTGCTGCATTGGACAAGTTAACCTCGCGCTTCAGGACTTTATCGCCCACGTGACATCGCCAGTCTCGGTGACGCAAATTATAATGGTGGCTCTGTGTTGTGAAAGTTCAGCATTCCTGGCGTGAAACCGGTGGATTCGTGCCGAGAGGTGTTAATGGCAAAAACCAACTCGTGCAGATGCGCGTCACATTGGCGGTGGTCGTTCTCGCTGAGCTGCCCTATCATGACCTTCAAGGTGGGGTTCGTTCTCTCAACGGGATTGGCCTGTGGGGTGTACGGCGGTGTCGTGCGGTGTTGAATGCTCAACTCCTTCAAGAGTTCCTGGAACGGCCGGCCGGTGTACTGAGTTCCATTGTCGCTGAATACAGTCTTAGGGCAACCAAAACGAGTAACCACTTCTTCGTAGAATGCCCTTGTTACATTCTGACTGGTGGCGCTACGGATTGCTCGTGCCTGGACCCACTTGTTGAACCGGTCCTGGAATACGACGACGTACTGAGTGCCCTTTGCGGAACGAGGTAACGGTCCCATAAGGTCGGTACAGACGGTTTCCCACGGCTCCTGATTTCTGGATGGGTGCATCAATCCCGGCGGTTTCTGTTGGGACACCTTATATCTCTGGCATGACTCGCAATTTCGAACATACTTGGCGATGTCTCTAAACATTCCTGGCCAGTAATATTGGAGCGCTATTCGGGCGATCGTTTTGGCGATTCCCATGTGTCCAGCAGTGGGTAGATCGTGATTTTCGGATATCACTCGGTTTCGGGACTGCTTCGGGACACAGAGTTTCCAGGGATCCACCAAATTGGGCTCGTTGTCGTCATGCACATCCCAGAAGTGTCGGTACAATTTTCCCTCCTTCTCACAATACTCTGTGTTGCCTTTGGGATTCACATGGACATCCTGCAACCTCCGGTCGTACCATGAGCATGGAGCTTCTTGCTCGACGACTAGGACGGGATCGGGCAACGGGGCTCGAGACAGAGCGTCGGAACTCGGTTCAGACTCCCTTCTCGGTACTGGATGTCGAAGTCGAATTGTTGTATGTACATCCTCCAACGAATGAGAGGGCCAGACGGACTATCCAGTTTATACAACCATTTCAGGGATTGGTGATCTGTTTTCACAGAGAAGTGGTAACCTTCCAAGTATGGTCGCATCTTTTCCACGCCACACACCACGGCCAGGCATTCCTTTTCGGTGACGGAGTAGGCCCTTTCGGCGTCGTTCAATGTCCTACTAGCATAGGCGATGACTCGTTCTCCCTGGTCTGTGTTTTGTGTTAGCACACTGCCTAGGCCGGCATCGGATGCGGCCGTCTGAAGTACAAACGGTCGAGTGAAATCGGGACACATTAGTACGGGTGCTTCGGTCAAACTCTTCTTTAGGCGCCGAAAAGCTTCCTCTTGTTCCGTAGTCCATCTCCACTTTTGGCCTTTCCTCAACAAGTTGTTGAGTGGCTGGGCGGTCTGGGAAAAATTCGGGACGAAACGGCGGTACCAGAAAGCGACCCCTAAAAAGCGACGGAGGTGTCGGATGTTCTGCGGCGGGGGAATCTCGAGAATAGATTTAACCTTGTCAGGATCAGTCGTGATTCCTTTGGGTGTGACCATATGTCCTAGATACTTCAGGGTACGGCGGCCAAATTGCCATTTTCAGGGTTCAAACGAAGGTTGGCTTCCCTCAATCGCCGGAAATCTGTTCGTAGATTTTCTAGGTGTTCCTCGAAGGTGCTTCCTAACACTATGAAGTCATCTAGGTGTGCAAAGCAGTGCGGATCAAGTTCAGGTCCTATTATCCGGTCCATTAGTCGTTGTAAGGTGGCAGGAGCGGAATGCAAGCCGAAGGGCATGACCCTGAATTGAAATAATCCTCTTCCAGGAACAGTGAAAGCGGTGATCCCTGTCTTAGGTCAATGCTGGAAATGTAGCGAGCCCTTAGTGTCTAGGATGGCATTGATAAACGGTAAGGGGTACGCATCCTTCTGGGTGACGGCGTTTACCTTTTGGAAGTCGATGCAGAACCTCGGTTTTCCATCCTTCTTACGAACGATTACGACGGGCGTGCTCCAAGGGCTCTCGGACGGCTCTATGATCCCTTCCTCCAACATGTTGTGTATTTTTCGGTGTTGATGATCCCCTGAATATGTGGGTTTTGCGGCCGATGGCGCTGTTTACTCGGGGTCGGATCGAGGAGACGAATCTCATGTTGAATAAGTGGCGTCGCTCCTCGTATTCCTTTGAAAGCTCTTAATTCGGTCTCGAGGTGCTTAAATGCTGCAGGTGGCCTTTCTCGTCGGTGTTGAGCGCATGGGTTTCTGTACCGGCAGTATCGTCCATCGACGTACATGAGAATGTTGGCGATATATGTAGTTTTCGGTTCCTCATGTAGACGTTCCCGGTTGCGAAGTCTAATCGGAAGTGTAGGCGGCCCAGGAGATTCATCCCTAGAATCAAGTCGGAAGGCAGTCTAGGGATGTAACCCCAACGGTGTGTGATGGGGCGGTCTCCTATTCTGACGGTGAGCTCGAAGTTCTGTCGCACATCTACTAGCTCTCCACTAGCAACGCGAGCGTACGAGCGTGGCCCTCTAGTCGTCGTAATTTCTGCGGCGGTGTGTCGGTGGGCAATGCGATCTCCTCCATATGATCGTGTTGCTCCCGTGTCTAGTAGGGCGAGGTAATGATCCCCATCGACGGATACTGTTAGATGAGGGCGGCTGTCGTTACCTTCGGTGACGGCGATCTCGTTAGAGGTTAATGGCGGCGTTCGCTGGGCCTCCCTCGATTGGGTCCAGCGGGCTGCTCGTTTCCCGGACAAGGGCTGTCTCGGGAGAGTGTTCCTTCTGTGCCATAGCGTGAACAGAAGATTTTCCAGGGACGTCTGGGTCGGGGACAATGCACAATTTACGTACACTCACAAATAACAAATAATTCGGCGGCTTATATCTAACGGCGGTGACGTTTACAATCGACAGACAGACGGATCGACTTGCTATAAACAAGTCTTGGTTCTCACCTTGGATTAACACGGGTACAGAACAATGGAGGGGGCGGTTGCCTTATCTAAATTTAGTCTGGATGTTTAAGCGATGGTAGATTGAACAGTGCCTTATCGGCCGCCATCTATCCGATAGGTCTGATTTCACGGTTAAATGCGCGGTGTGTAGTCTACCCTTAACTCTTATAAATATGCTCCGTTACCAGCTTGAGTTGAATCCTTCTTGTTGTAAATGTCAAGACAAGATTGTGATTCTGCCATTTTTAAGCGAAGCGGATTATGGAACTCTATTCTAATGGAAAGCCATCAAATTCCAGACGAGAAATGTCTTCCAGGAATGCCTGGAATGTCTTAGCGTGCCTTTTTTTTTCGTTGGAGATGAAGCCTTCGCTCTACACAAACACGTTTTGCGACCATTTGGAGGATCAAACCTCACATTAGAAAAACGAATATTCAATCAAGAAGAAAATATTTAAAACAAATTTTGTTACATCACTTTGTTGCATACGGTTGTTTTTGTAATTTTTAGTATTAATAGAAAAAAAAATTGTGACAATCAAAAACTTTTTATAACAAACTGTTAACTTATTAAACACTGAAATTATCAATGAAAAAAAATTTTTCTCCTATTCTATTAAGAGCGATTTATAATGATTTTTGAACAAAAAATTATTCTTCAACTAATTATTTAAAAAAAGATTATCAAGTATAACAAACATTTTAAAAATCATTATTAATCGTAAACAATAGAATGACAAAAAAGAGTTTTCAAAAATATTAAACTAAACTAAATAAATAAATTTTGAATAATTTTATGACGTCACCTTATTGAGTACACTCATAGAAAGGACTCCAAGGAGCAAAATATTTATGGAGAATTTATTTCAACATTTAGCTGCTTTCAATGAAGACGAAAGTACGAAAATAACTAGTTTATTAACAATAGGCTAGCTTTTTGAAAAATGCATTTAAAATTGTTTTTCCAACGGGACTTTATTCTTTCAAGTATATAGAATACACTAAAGTTTGTTTTAAATTTTTAAGCTAATACTTAGTACCTCCTTAAAAAATTATTTTCTATGTAGTCGCTTCAGAGGCGGCGAGCGCATGCTGTAACGATCGCGCGGAGCCTTATTTTGAACAACAAATTAAAAATATAAATATTAGAGATTGATATCTGGGAGTCGGGACTTTTTTATCGGAAATTTCCTCCCCTTTAAGGATCTTTGTTGCCAATTCCTCTATCTCTTATGGTTTTTGAGTTGTCATGAAAAAATAGAAAGAGCGTTTTTATTTTTCGTTTTTTGTTAATAACAATTGCAATTTTTCTTAGCAGAAAAACTCCTCAAAACTACTTTCTCAGATTTGCATTCCGCATCGAATGAGCTTTCACTAATATTTTTCCGAGCCTTCTAACTATTTTTCGCAGCAAACACACATCTTGACTAGTCTATTGGTTAGTTTATAAATAGATAGAACATTACTTATATTTTTCGTTGGCTCATTTACTACAATATAACAACTAAGAGGGGAAAAATCAAATTCCAGCAGCAGAACCAAATGCGTGCTTACTCGCTCTACACACAGCAATAGAATGAACGACGTTTTTAAGCGTAGAAACGCTGTGAGTCAGTGTGTTCCTAAATGCCATATACTTAAAGGTGTATCAGAATTGATACATTGGTGAGTTTGGTGTTTATGATTAAGAAAGTCTTTTCGAATGTGTATTTTAAAGTGTCGTATTAAATATGATACAATGCGCAGTAGAGGGTTAAATAAAAAGAAGAACTTTACGACGTATGGCAGTTTTAACGAAATCATCAATTTCTATTAGTTTCTTTCTAGTATATTTTTTTGGTTCAACAATCCCGTGAACTTTCCTGTCTTTTAAAAATCGATAAATTGTTGCTTTCCCAACTACTGTCATAATGAACAACAACCAACGATAACGATAAACACTAATGTTTGGAGTTTTGTGGACTAACGCGGCCTATACACGCTCAATATTATTGCGCAATGTGGGTTGCACATTATTTGGACGCATTTTCTTTTCTCTGAATATGGGTCTGGTAGTCTTCTTCAGAAACGTTACTATATTTAAAAGCAAAACATACGGTGCATTGATCCTTTTTTGGAGTGTACAATGCCAATTTTTTTCTCTTTGAAAACCTTATAGAAAACGTTACGTTCTAAAGGAGGCAAGCCTTTGTCACAAAATTTATCGACGTAGACTCCGTATAACTGTGTCATACTATGGAAGGAGTACTACGACAATAGTGTGATGGAAGCTTTGGTAAAGTGTCAAAAGACAGATGTAAATTTTTGTAGCTTTCGGAGTACCTTCTCTTTAAAACCTCCTTGGTTAACACTTTTCCAGAAATTCCTTCAGACATAAGGGGATAGCCGGGCAAAACGGGATACTTAAGGTTTAAAGTAGAATTTAAAAAAAAAACCTGTAACTTTCAAGGTCTAAAAATAAGGCAATATCATTGTTACAGGACTAACTATTTATTAATATAATTTGAACTTAAAAAAATTAACCGTTTTTCTTATATTAGAAAAAAAAAAAGAAAATAGTGCAACTTACCCCATTATGCCCGTCGTATAGGGCAAAATGGGGTATGAAACTTAAACCGAGAAAACTTATTGACAGAATTCACAAACAAGTACTGCTTCGTCATCTTCATCTTCAATTCCTGCACATGAGCCCATTGTGAGCCCATTTATGGCAACTAGAACAGCTTATCCATCCCTCTGTGGAACTTGAATAAAAGTCTCCGCAGTAGAAGCAGTCAGTGTCACTATCATCGCCTTCTGAATCAGAGTCTACTTTTTTAGTTTTTTTCATTCTATATTTTTTATTTGTCTGGGATTTGCCTTCATCATCAGCTATCTTTCTTTTTGCTGATTTCACCTTGATAATCTGCTTTTTTTCTTGAGCCAATTCCAGTTCTAGTTTATAGGGTGAGGACGTTAAAATGGCAGTTTTGCCCCTCTTTTTTGACAATCGTTTCTTGGATTGATTTACTTTAGGCACTGCTAAGATGGCTTTGGGACTTACGAACTCAAAACTAGTGTCAATTTCTTTGGACGATCCTGGTTGAGGCTCAGGCGTCTTCTTTTTAATGAACGGTCCTGGTTGAGGCTCGGGCGTCTTCTCTTTGGACGACCCTGGTTGAGGCTCGGGCGTCTTCTCTTTGGACGACCCTGGTTGAGGCTCGGGCGTCTTTTCCCTAATAGACTTGTCCCCGTGTTGTTGAATAGCTTCTACTTGACTTTTAGGTGCACTGGGATCAATTTCTAAGTCAGTTGCAGCTGACGGCAAGAAATCTGCTTCAGAAAAAACGGCCATATTTACAGGCCACACACCGGTTGCTTTAAAACCATTTATTGCAGTAATCATTGTAGCTGCTCTTAAATATGCGGCACTAAATAAGGAGGAAATTTGCTGAAATGTTACTACTCGCCCAGGATGTGTTCGAAGCCATTTTCTTACTTCGTCGTCATAATATGCACTTAATGGCTTCATAAATGCAACATCTAAGGCCTGAAGACGGTGCGTGCAATGGGGTGGAAAACATAACATGTCTACCCCATTTTCCCTAGCATAATTAATTACGTCTAGATTTTTGGTATGTGACGAATGACCATCTAGCAGAAGCAGAACCCGTGAATCTTTTGAAGCTCTTGAATACTCGACAAACTTTCTAAACCATGAAAAAAACAATGTCTTATCTATCCAACCTTTTTCATTAAGCTCATCCCATCCACCAGGCACGAGGCCATCCAAAAACCCCTGTTGCATTCGCTTTCGGGGAAATATTAGCATTGGAGCATATACATATTCACCCCTCTCGGCGGACGTAAGCGAACCAACTTGGCGTTTTCCTTTTGTAGCTATGATTTTAGAAGCCCCCTTTGGATTGACCGTAACTCCAGTTTCATCAACGTTGTAGATATTTTCTGGCGTTAGTTTATATTTCTGGACAGTTTCTTCCAACATTTTAAAGAATTGTTGTACAGCCACCTTGTTAAAGCCCATCGCACGGGCACCTGACGTAGCCTCGGGCTTTCTAATTGACAAATCTTTATGCCTATTCAAAAATCCTTGCATCCATCCTGTCCCAGCCATTTTATGATCTTTGTTAAAAGGGTGTTCAATCCGATTTTGATCAGCAAGTGCAAAGGCAAGTTGCCTACATTCTGTCATAGTCAGTCCAAATAATCTTGCTTCCATGTCTTTAAGATAATTAACAAGTTCTACTTCTTGTTCGGGAGTAAAAACAGGCCATTTAGCGCGTAAAACCTTTGCAACAGAATAACCCGCATTATCTCGTTGTTTTTTTACGTGACGCTCTAAAGTTGTCTGAGGAACAGCAAACGAAATCGCAGCTCGATGGTAACCCATCTCACCACTTACCACGGCATTTACAGCTTGTTGCATTGTTTCTATTGACCACTTTTGACGATCAGTCTTCCTTTTGTAGGTAAACACCATCTGAAAAAAACAAAACCAAACATATTTTTTTATGACCTACTTATTACAATAAATACATACCATTGGGCAAAACGGGGTATCGATAGATAGGGCAAAACAGGGTACCCCATTTTGCCCTACCTATTGGTACCCCATTTTGCCCAATGAGAAGATTTTTAGGTTAAGACCTATTTAATGTATTAGGTACAAGTTTTTCTTTAACACCATTACAAATAAAGTATTTAAGAAACATTCACTGTTAGTTGGTAATAATGTTATTTAATAATAAATTGGTTTATTGGTACTTACGATGCATTTATTCTCAAACGATATTAAAACTTTGTTTACTAAAAACGCACATGTGCAACTCACAACGATCGAGTAGCATCTATTGATTTCTGCTTTATGACACAGGCCGTATACACGCATTTTTAATATAATTTTATCAATGTCGTATAGATGGAGCCAGTGGTATTGAAAAAATACTGGGTACCCCGTTTTATGCGCCTACCCCGTTTTGCCCGGCTATCCCCATATGAACTGTTATCTACCCAATACTGAACGGTTTTATATCCGATATCTAAGGTGTTTATGAACATAGTTCGGCATACCTGCACTTTGTCATTTCCTTCATTTAGATAGTAAGTACCCAATCTCCTTGACTGTCCTTTAGTTTTTTGAAAGTTGGCGTTTTAAGAACATGCGAAACAACAAAAGCCTTCCGCTGGTCCCAATTCAAACTCCAGAGTTTTTAAATATTTCTAAACGACGAATTTCTGTAAATTCCTGACAATATCTCAATTTAGATTTTTTGCATTTTATTGAATTGCAAATTTCCTTTAACGTCTTTGTTTTCTTGGACAGTTTTTCTTAATTTTTTCTCCCTTCTTTTTAGTGATGCTTATGTGTGCCTCGCCTTTCATCCTGTCTTTTATTTTTATTTCTCATCCATTCGCTTTGATCTGGGATTTTCTTTCGTTTCCATACGCTGTTTACGTATTCAAAATCCACTTCCGGTTCTTCTACTTTTCTCTCTTCTGAGGTAATATTATTTTCTTCGGCGATTTCCCGGCTAGCACTTGTATCTGAGGGTTTATATGTTTCATTCACGGTCTCATCTTCATCTCTAAAAGAGCTACTCGAACTACTAATTATATCTGCAGGATCAAGGGTTGCACAAAGTGATGAATATTCATCACTTGAAGAATCATATGGAACTAGAGAAGATTTTATGTTCACCGCTTTTGATTCCAATGTCACTATTTCATTCGATTTAACATCATTTGAGAAGTCCTCACCTATTACGGAATAATCATGAAAACTAAAATTCTTAAAGTTACTTTTTTCACAATTATTCGTACGAATGTTATCCACGTCACAGTCTTCAGTCTGGTTCCCAATGAAATACTCACGTAGGTCTAAGTTATTGTTTTCCAATAATTCGAAAGGAGTATCTGGCAGAATTACTATTGGAATATTGTCTAAGTCCAATGGTGGTGATGTGGAATTAGGATTTTCACCTTCTACCCCCTCAATTTGTGTTTGTAAAACATCGCTACTGTTTTCAGTTGTCTCTTCATGGTTAGAAAACTTTTCTTTTTCTTGCCGAGCTAAAGAAAGTGTCCGTAATGATCAGTTAGACTTATGGATGTGTACTTTTTGTAATTCAGTTCTGTTACCTAAAAAAATATTGCATGTTGCATTTCATAATTTTTGAAAACGTCTGTTATAATATGAATAATTCCAAGTTTGACATTATTCTATATTATAATATTTTGGACCACTATCGAATTTCAGAAAACTTATACATGCGAACCATTCGTTTGCCGTTATTATTTTACACTGTTCTTTATTTACGTTTATGATATCGTTATTGACATTCGGGTTTTGATTATTATATTATTATTTGATCAATTCTATCGGATTAAAAACGCAATGGTATGGTGGTAATGGCATGATCATGTGCCCTACCCGCTTTGCCATTTCATCAATGACATACGTTTTTGAAAAATATTTTGTTTTTAAAACTTCCAGTAGTAGCACCTTCGTGTAGCATTCTTCAAAAAACATATCATGTTCCATTAAAAAATTTTGAATATCAATTTTCCTACTTTTCGAATTGGGGGGTTTGTTTTCTATTCTACTATGATACGGAGCGTTATCTACAACAACTACGCTATTTGGTGGTAGTGTTGTCGATAAAATGTTTTCCATCCAATTTTCAAAAATACTGGAGCACGTATTATCATGTTGGTAATCCAGACAGCATTCTGTAATGTCTTTAGACGATAGCAGTAAACAGTCCGGAACCCAACCATTATGCGAACCACAATGTAAAATTGAGATTCGTTTTACCCTAGAAGAGGGCACGTCCAATCTACTATTAGGGGAATGATTGCTCGAACCTTTTTTGACATTGTCATTTTTAAATATCATTGAAGTACATGAAAAGTACTCCAGCTAATTACTCGTTTTCCAAGAAAATATTCTCTCCGACCGACCATCCCTTTTTTACGTAGTTAATAAGGACAAATATGCGCTCTGCGAAACGCTCGTAATGGGCGTTCTTTAAGCTTACCTGCCAAAAATACTGAGTACTGTTCATTGTCGGGTCGCGTGCCGACGGTCAGAATCGTGGTGCTAATAGTCTGGTAATAAATCTTAAGATTGTGACGATGTATACCAACACTATAGCTTACGGCAGCTGTTCACCGGTGAGTATAAGGTCGTGACTTGGATTCAAAAATTATTGTTATGGTCTATACGAGAGGGTTAATTGGGCGCCACCCAGGGTCACTGGGAACGGTATTACAGTGTGATGTGGGGTTGCTCAATAAAACACATAATTCTGTCAATTATTCTATTAACACCTAACTAAGACCCAAAGGGTGTGGCAAATGCAACATCGGATCACCAGATGGTGAAAGTACAAAAAAATAATGAAAAAGGTGGGATAATCGGTGACTTCACGTTTAGTAACGTGGCATATAACTTAACGTATCATAGGGCAAAATGTAAACTGATGTATTGTAGAGTGAAATATAACCCAGCGACCCTGCGACCCAATACCCAAACAACGAACGGGACCGAACACAAGAGGTGAACGGTCCGAAAGGTGAAACATAGAATATAAAATTTACCATGAAAAGGAAGAGAAAACGTCGAAGATAAACTCAACATGACAAGGAAGATAAAACGTCATTGACCAAAACTAACACCCGTCGCAGTTAGAAACATCAAGGAAAATTCTTAGAACTAGCAAAATGGTAGGAAACCTACAGAGTATTACAAAAAGAAAATCCGTAACTGACGACCTTTAAGTGAATTCCATATACGGTAATTGAACAAGAACGAAAACCACCAGCTCACCATATGGGAAACGACACACAAACCTGAACCACTTAACAACCCTTAGGGGCCTCTTACCCCAACCGCGGACTCGGTACAGTGGAATTCTAAATACAGCCCCCAACTGCAGGGCATCATACACTTAAGGGACTTTTACCCTAACCGCGGACCCGGTACAGTAGAATTCTTACGCCCCATACAGAGCAGAGCAACATAACAGGAAATCACTCAACACACGACAAGGACGTGAACCATTGAGATCTTACAATTGATCGCAAACAATCTTACAAATAATCGCGGTCTCAAGTGCGATACTTCACTACAGCAACTTCACTGCCGCAGTGGAAAGATGGTCCTCATTCCCACTACTATCTGGGCAACTATCATGTTGCGTGGCTTTTAGGTTACCTAGGGACATCCAGATTATGCCCCAAGAAGATCCACAAAGGAGTACTTCAAACTCACTCAACCTTGTCAAGCCAAAACGGTATGCCACAGCTCAATCAGTGAACAATAAGGCATTATGGGGCGGTACGATACGGAAATGTATATCCGAATCTGGACTGGTGAGATATTATAGCCGTTGGTGACCAGTCGGTAGGACGGCGATATCGAAAATGTAACGAGATAAACATTACTCCTGTGCGATAAGGCAACGTTAGGGTATGGCAAAATATTGGTAGCGAGAAGGTAAGACACTTAACAGCGTAAAAAGAGACTAGGCATTGGCATAGCAACGATTAGTAGACTACCTTTTCGGGATGTCTATGACCAAAGGAGAGGGTATGGTTTAAGGGAAGGTAAGGAAGTAACAAGGGGAAAGAGACTAGCAAAGAGTTCATAACAGGCCACACTACAAAGAGTTGATCAGGCTCCCTGGAAGGTAATGTATACTGTCCGAGCACTTTACAAAATAAGGAAGGAAACAAGGGAGGAGCAGGCAGAAATCATTAGAGCGGTGCTAATCGCAAGTCGAAGGGTCTTGGGCTTCGTGGAAGGGTTTCAAATCTTTCACGTGCCAATTACCAGCATTAGAGCCATCGGGGTTCTCCAAGTTGTAAACAAGATATGACACTTTCTTACGAACATTACAAAGAATGTACTTAGGCGCTAATTTGGCTGCGAAATGATTGGCCGCACTAGACAGACTAAAGCTCGGCGGCATAAGTGTCTCTGTCACCTGGTAATATACAGACAGTTTCTAAAGAGTCGCACGGTGGGATCAACATAAGTGCGAGAGAAAGGCCATATATTTCTCGTTAGCGAAACAGAGAACGACCTTTTGCGATGTTGCTAGCTCGCGGAACATTACAGTCATCCGCTCCGCACACTGTACCGCACACATCCGAAAGTGTGAAGCGATACACGCGTTGACTTGGACTGCGTGCTCGGCCGGCAACGTTGCAAAACTTCTCTCTCTGTCACGCTAACGAACTACTGCTGGCTTTTCTCTTGCACTTGTTGGTTTCCCACCAAGCGTTTCGATAGGAAAGCTCCGTATATAAATCTTCAGTGGTATGAGATATAGTACCATAATACTTGCCGGATAGAGGGGCATGACGACCAAAGTTAAGAAAGGCTGGGGAGAATTTAGTTACTTCATGTTTAGCAGTGTTAATTGCTTGTTGTATTTTGGGAAGCTCTTTGTCCTAATTCTGATGTTCATCGACATAACATCGAATCGCAGTGGTGACAGTCTTATTGCTTCGCTCGACAAAGTTACACTGAGGCGAGTACACAGCATTGAGCCAAATCTTTTGAACTTGACACTCGTCTCAAAAAGCTTTAAGGACTCTGCCACTAAGATTGGGTGCATTGTCACAGATGACAAATTGAGGAACACCATAAACCAGGAACACGTGACGTTCCAGAAGGTCAGCGATATGTTGGGCCTTGGCACTGCGCATGGGATGAACTAGGGTGTATTTTTTGAACCAATCACCAATCACTAATAACCATGAAAAACGTTTCTTTGATCTCGGAAGGGGTCCAACAAGATCGAGTGCGATAACTTGCCAAGGAAATTTGCCTTTTTCTCTTTACCCATTAGCCCAAACGGAAGGGTATTGGACATTTTCTGAGCACAGCACACCTCGCAAACACGGACAAACTTCAGGACATCTTGTCTCATTTTTGGCCAATAATAATGCTCTTGGAGACGAGATAGAGTTTTATAGAAACCGAAATGTCCTGCGGTAGGGGGATCATGAAGAGAATGGAGGACGGAAGACCGTTGAGATCTAGGCACTAAAAGTTTCCACTCGACATCATTAGTCCCGAAGGGAATAGAAGAATACATTTAAAGATCTTGCCCTCAACAACTTTCCATTGCTGGTACTCCGCTGGTGACTTGAGGATACGATCGAAAAGCTGGGAGTAGTAAGAATTGACATTACTAATAGACCGGGAGCCCGTCGACATATTGTCACACCATAAGTACGCCGACCAGTTTAAATATAATTAGATAGAGGAGTACTTCCTGTTTACTGAATTGACCGACAGACTCAGAGGTGGTTCTGAGAGGGTAGCGAAGAGCCGGAAAAAGCCCGAAAAAAAAGTAATGTTACGCCGGTTGAAATTTTGAGAATGTATTAATTATGGTTTAAGAATCATGAAATCAAACGTCAGACGCTCTGATCATGGGGGGTTCTGTGTCAGTCGTCATGTTAACTATGCAAAATATCTCGAATTCTAAATTCATGTTACGCCGGCTAAAATTGAAATATGTTATACGTGTAATGATCTATTATGCAAAATAGATCGTCAGACGAATGTTCTTTGGGGGTAAAGTCGTCAGCCAGCTTATTACTGTTTCGCGCGCTATCAGTCCAACGCACCACCGTGCGCTCGGTATATCAGTGACTGACGGTTAATCCCTCGATATATTGACGTCTGACGGTGGTTTTTATAAAGTACAATGACAATGCTTTTACGTGTGAAGATCTCAAGCGGCGTAATATGGTATTTATGCCAATTTACATAGGTGAATTCAATGCAAGAGGCGCCACGGCACTTTGATCGACTTCAAATAAGAGCACAGAATATTTTACTAGTGGTGTAAATCTAACTACAACAGTGTTACAATGGCGCAAATTACGATTGCAAAAGAAAAAGCTTACGTTTAAATGATTTTCTAGAATAGTGCTCCTCTCAATGTTTAATTAAAATGAAAATTTGCTACCTTATGTCCTTTCGCTTAATTACCGCTTGTTAGTTGACACCTTGGCGACGACTTTCGCAATCCAAAACGCTGGTACGGCTCTGCAATCTCCCGAAGTCTCGTAGTTTCCTCTCGCGGTGACTTCCTGGAGCTGAACGGCTGGCTTCTCTGGACCTGGACGGCTCCTGGATCTGGACGTCTTCCTTGGTCCGCTCTCCGTACGTTTTCTTCGGCTGCACCTGGACCTGGACGTCTTCCTGGTACTGGTCGTCTTCTTCGGCTACACCTGGACCTGGACGTCTTCCTGGTACTGGTCGTCTTCTTCGTCTAAACCTGGCTGGAACTCACAATCTCGGGACGGGCCTCCAAAATTGTAGGGGTTTTTATCTTTGCATAGGGTCTCTTTAAAACACTCGTCTTTTAGATACTCTTTATTGTCATTTTCGTTTCGGAATCTCTTATTTACTAACTAACAAAAGAACGTCAAAAAACAACGTATTACTCGGCCTGCTCAAAACAAACCCGACAAATTGAAACAGTTGTCAATATGACAGATAAATTTCCTACATTTATGTTATGTTTTTCTGCGGCTTCAACATCATAGTCGAGATGACATGTTGCTCCATCAAAGACAAGTAAAATAGCGGTGCCATCCTAACGATACCTCCTGGTGGTAAGTTGTCCGAAAATTCCGGCTTTAAGCGTTTGCCTTTGAAGATGATCATTGGAGGAATCGAGTTACCGATAGCATTACAGCATCCAACGATAGTAACATTTTCCGCATGATCTGCGGCGACCAGGTGCACATGCATTGTGCCTTTCTGAGCAAGAACAATCTGCTGGTGATGTATAGTCAACCGGCATCCTTTTTCATCCATATTAAACAAATTTTGTGGGTTTAGTTTTATGTCCAGGTCATTAATACTTTGTTCCACCTTTTTAAGATAGTCATCAACAATTGTTTTATTTAATTTTTGCGCTCTGGCAGGATTCATCGCCTGAGCTTTTCGTTTTGAAATATTTGGGTTTCGTTTAAGGAATCGGTACAACCAATCCTTTCCTGCCATTTCTTTGCGCATATCAAAACTGTATTCAATATTGTTTAGTTCACAAAATCTGAACACTTGATGGCGTATTATTGAAGGGGTAAGTGGCATGTCAATGTTGCAGTCGCGAATAATTCTCGGTGCAAATTCTGTTTCCTGATCTCGGATCAGCACTGCGGTCCGGCACAAACGTTTTGTTGTTCTTCCAGATCGCAAATGATTCCTTAGAGTTCGTCTTGGAATTCCGAACCTTTGTGCTACATTTCTCCGAGATTCATTATTTCTTATGGCTGTTAAAGCCGCTTGCAGCTGCTTTTCAGACCATTTTGCTCGAATCTTTCCCATGTTAAGACCTGCACAAATTAAATTGATTTGTGAAAAAATATAATTATTCCGTCCGATAATAATGCCCGCGGGCCTTATAATGCGATCGTTGGTTGGGCCTTATTACCGGGCGAGCACTATTTTTTAAACATTCATTTTACAGAAAAATAAACAATGCTTTTGATTTTTCTCTTGGTGCAAAAGGTAATACCAATGTTATAGTAAATGATGGAGTACTTTTCATTTTTTCATATATCATTGTATGTATTAGAAAAGAGGTCTTACCTTATTGCGAACTTATGACCTGCGCAGCCGAAAGCCGGGGACACATTTATGGGACGGGACGCGACGCGACGGGGCGCAACGCGACGTGTCGAAAAGCCTAGTGTACACATATACGCTACGCAACGCGACGAGACTCTGCGATGTACCTTCGCAAAAGTAGTTATTCCGTAATTTTTCAACGGAGAGCATCGAAATCAGTTCAAGTGAGTTTGAAGAAGAAATGGAAGAAGTAGCAGTTGCAGTATGCACTCAATCGACCGAACGAACCGATTGGGTTTACGAACTTAATAAAACAAGAACTTGGACTTCTTGTACAAACAGGGATAGTGACGTATAGCTTCAATTAGCAGAGTATTGTCCATCTTGTTGCTCACCTACTACCCTCTTCACTGTGTAAATTCAACTGAAACGGTGATGCGACTCGACGCAACGCGACGAAAATCTAAACGGTTGGATCTCCGTCGCGTCGCGTCCAACAAATGTGCACACATCCGTTCGAGATCAGTACATTCTTACGGAAAGTATGATTTTAGATTGGCGTTGCACCCCGTCGCGTCGCGTCGCGTTGCGTCCCGTCCCATAAATGTGTCTCCGGCTTAAAACTATACAGGCACCTCGTGTTCTTAGTGGCGGACTGATCTCAACGATCTTGTCGAATAGCTTCACCACTTGAATGACGTAACTAGCCATGTAGCCAAATTGGAAAAAATTACGTTTTCAGGACGATGGGCCCTATTAACCGCCGGGCTTTATTATCCAACACTACTTTATAGATGTTGCATATAACCCGAGGAACGACTTGTTGTTACATTAAGGTAAGCAAAAGTATTCTATTGGAACAATATTTGTTCATTCATATCATTACAAAATTGTGTACTACTATCATCAGGAACATAATTTTGAACACCAGAAGTTAGCGAATAGGAATTCTGATACACTTCGGCTGCTTCTGATGTGGTTGCTACACTTAGTACTTCATATATGGGCCCTGATGCTTGTGAGACGTGAGATTCGGATATTGCGGTACTTGTTTTGGTATTTTCAACTATTTCAACATTCTCAAGTTGATCTAAAATTATATCTTAAATTTTTGAACGTACCGTCAGTTTCCTTAAAGTGGTAATTTATCTCCCGAGTCAAAATATTTGGTATCATCCCAGTATCTAATAACCCCCTTGACGAGTATCGCTCAGATAACGTCGCGGTGTCGTGGAGTCTTATATACGATACTGGATACTTTCCGATACCGATACCGGAGTATCTCTTGGATACTAAATGATACTACATCGATACCGCGGTATCTTCATGATACTAAAAGATACCATGGTATCTTCACGATACTAGACGATACTGTATCGATACCGCGGTATCCTCATGATACTAAAAGATACCACGGTATCTTCTCGATACTAGACGATACTGTATCGATAACGCAGTATCCTCATGATACTACAAGATACTACGGTATCTTCTCGATACCAGACGATACGGTATTGATACCGCGATATCTTCATGATACTAGAAGATACCGCGGTACCTTCATGATACTAGAAGATACCACAGTACCTTCTCGATACCGAAGGTACTTAAGTATCCCGTCAATAAGATGGCTCGTACTGTTTGCTGGATGCTAGCTGTAACAAATTCAGAATCGTCCTACACTTAATAGTCTCTGGATATTATGATGTGCCAAATACTTACCATCGATCCTTTGTTTCATATAAATTGCTAATCCTTTACACACCACTTTATAATAGTACTATATTATACCATATTTAATATTAAAGGTGAGGTTACATTTTGTTATCAAAAGCGTTTTATGCTATAGTAGTTGGGTCATGCTAGTTAAAAGAAGGCCAAATTAGGAAAAATTATTAGTAGTATAAATGTTTATCAGTTGGTTGTATGGGTGATGGGGGTACCAAAACCGAAAATGCCAATGATGATTGCTATGGATTTATTTAGGGAATGATTGTTAGCAATTTCGGTTTTAGCACCCCTATCACGCACAAAAGCAACTGACAATCCAATCAATCATTTTTTCCTTTGTGAACATACTGTATACTATTGGCACAGTTCTATAGAGAAATATAAAACAAGCCGTTAAAGACCCGGTAACCTTAAGGTAGTATATATTATAATTGTTTTTAAAATACAGTGAAATTAGTAATAGTAAAGTGAACATTGAAATTCTTCAGATTCCTTTCGTAAGCGGCCACTGCTTGAAATTTGTAGTTGTAATACAAATTTCAATACTCTCCTCAATACTCTGGACTAGAGCAAAAATAATTTTAGAAGTATTCTATTGTGCAGGGGAAACTGCAGCGGATTCAGCTAGTACTCAATAAAGTCAACACTTTGAATTCTATGCCATTTGTTATATTAAACGATCAAAACTTACAAATTTTCTTAATCACTAGTCGGTTGGTTCTTCATCCAGGGGGGAATGACTCCTTTTTTTTGGAGCATTTCTAAGATGGCTCATAAAAGTATTTACTACACGAAGGTAGTATGCTCTACCAGGTAGTGGCTCCTTATTGCCATGAATAGAGTGATTTACATGTTCTATAAATAAAAAAAAAACGAAACATTAAAAATGTGCAATTTGTATGCTATAATGGAAAAAACTACTTGTACACCTTCACATATTTATATTGCGACATTGTAGAAAGCAATTCTAATTTTGAAGTAATGATGAAGTCAGGAAATAAATACCTTATTACCTTCAATAGCAGTGAAAAGATGTGAATTAATACTTTTTGCGCCTTTTCGCTGGTCACTCAATGCTTTAACAGCAGGCTCTCCATTTAAAGCGATACATAGCAACTTTCGGAAAAGTGCTCGGTCTTTGTGGCTCTTGTGGTTGCGGGAAATAGCAGTCGCATCCAGTACTTGTTGCTGATCCATCCATACCCCACTCCCTTTCCTTCCGATTTCAATCTAGAAAATAAAGATCATCATGATTGGATTGGGAAATATGGGTCAGTAAAAATAATGTACTATAGGTATAGCAAGTTTTCACAATGGTCCAAATGTAGGTTATATGTAGGCTATGTCACTTGTAGGCTATATACTACATTTTTCCAACTTTTCCTCAATCTTTTTAAAAATTTTAAATAAATCTCAACTCTACAGTATTCGAAAATGGTGTTTAGCAATCAATAGGGATTTCTTACTTTATTATGGCCCGGTAACTGCCAAGAAGCCACAACGGTGCCTAAAGGAGCTTCGGTACAATCCCCCAATCTCATTTCGCTGCTGGCTACAACAATGTTTTGCGCCGCTTCCATGAAAGTTAGTACAGCTTTCATGTTAGTGATCATCTCTGGACTTACTATAAACACAAATAAAAAAGGTATAAAAAGAAAGAAAATGTGATGAATGCAGACAGGAAATATTTCTAATACATTGGTGTTGATATACCACAAATATAAACTAAAGGGAAATGTTGAAAAAGTACAATAAAAGTTACTTGTCAAATAATTTCGATTCAATACATATCAAAGAATAAGTAAATACACCAAAAATTTTGGATTTTCCTGCTTTTATTGAAACCACCAATAGTTTCAATGAAATACTTACATGCTGGGAGCAGAGACCAGATATTTCTGAACTGGCAACAGCTGTTGCACTTGCCACTACATTGCTGTGATGTTGCCTCTACAATTTGAGAGTTGATGGTTTCGATGTCTCTTTCTAAATTTGTTTCCTTTTTATTTTTTTCTTCATTCATTTTTTTCTTCTTCAAGATTTTTCTTTCCAATACAGCTGATGGTTCGCCAACGTCTTCTAATGGTAGCATTTCGCCATGGTCATCCACTTCTATCCTTTCCAGCAGGTCTTTACATACTGTAAAGTATAGAATAATAAAATGGGGTAAAATCTGATAGAATCTATAAATTTACTTACGGGATACTTTCAAAACCTTTCCCGTGTAGACCGTCTTGGTTTTCTGGTTCCACTTCATTCTCAACAATTGTCCCTCTGTTAAAAGACATGGGTCCGGTTCGTTCAAGCCTCTCTGTTTGCTTCTTATGGTCTCCTCGTCCAAAATACAGGTCGTCTTTTCGGCCGCCCAAAAAGTTAGGAAATATTTTGGGGGACCACGTCTACAAACTGTACCACTTCCACTTGCGCTAGCCATACCCAACTAAGGTCTAATGCTAAAGCACTTAACACAACGTTTAATTCACAATTCGCAACGATGATAATAGATCGATTGATCGATAATGGATTAATACTCGCAGAAACCAACGGAAACGGCGTGGCGTCACTTTACGTTTACTCCCGTTCCGTGACAGTCCGCTGTCAGCGTCACTTGAGCTTGGAACGGAACGAGCGCAGGAGGCGCTGTACACCATAGAACACAATATACTCATTTCACTTTTACCCATTGTATAAACGTCATTTAACTTTACATATTAACAATTAATTGTCGACTAGCTTATATTGTATTCGTACAACGTACATGTACTAATCAGAACGCTGCAAATCAGAACCTAATACTTGCAAAGTTGTCCGAGCTGATTTTATAGGTTTTATGCTTTGTGAACATTCTGTGGTTCTATGTTTGGTTAGGAAAAATTTCAAAACAGTAAACAAACAGTAAAAACATCGAAGGTCGATGTTGAACGTTCATCATAAATAAATTTTAACTTAATTCTATTAGAAAAACGAAAATGGGACGGAAACGACGTCTACAGTTTGCAGATTACAGTCGAAGTTCCAAGTTCAGACTACTGAACGCCCGCCGTGCTGAAATGCAAAGAGTCACAAAAGAAAGAAGTGTAATTATATCAAGTGATAGTGAGAGCGAACATAGCTTCCAAGGACCTATTAGGTAATTGTTTTATCATTCTGTAGTGTTTGGGAAATACAAATGTTTTGGTTTAAATAGTAACAAATTAATCTTATTATTTTCTAATAGATTCTCCCAGCCATCAGAAAGTATACAAGCTTCATCGACTCGAGATACTTCAGAGGACGAGAAGTCTGCAGATTTTTTATGCGACAACGAACATGAATCTCCAAACGAATGTATTGACGATTTATCAGATCATTCAAATGGTCGTGGTGATCAAGATGATGCCATTGACGGTGATCCACTAGTATATCCAGGTGCTCCATTGACTCTCTCAGAAAGTATGATATCGATAATGAATTTTGCATTGCGTCATAAACTTTCCGATGTTTGCCTAGCAGATTTATTAAATTTAATAGAACTCCATTGTCCCCAGGTTAATTCTTCTCATAAATCTGTTTATAAGTTTGAGAAATACTTTTCAAACATTAGATCTCCACTTAATTGTCACTATTACTGTTCTGTCTGTGAAACTTCTTTGGCAAATAAAAATGATATATGTGGCCGGTGCGGGGAGAAAAATAGAGTGGACTATTTTATAACTGTCTCAATAATTAATCAACTTCAATCTCTTCATAGTCGGCCAGGCTTCACACAAAAGTTGCGACATCGATATGAAAGAGTAAAGGAGGTAGAGCAAAACTATGAAGATATTTATGATGGATCTATCTACCAAGAATTGAGTAGACCAGGACAAATTCTGTCAAATAGCTCAAATATTTCCTTTGCTTGGAATAGCGATGGCATTTCAGTTTTTAAATCATCCAAGTTTTCCATTTGGCCTTTTTATTTAACCATCCTTGAGTTTCCATATGCTGAGAGAACAAAGTTAGATAATGTAATTTTGGGGGGACTTTGGTTTGGTTCCAAAAAACCAATTTGTAATATGTATCTCAGACCCTTGCAACATGAAGTGCATCGACTAACAAATGGAGTGAGTTTTAATACACCCCTTGGGCAGGTTTTTGTAAAGGGAATCATAATAGGGGGAAGTTGTGATTTACCAGCCAAAGCTCTTTTCCTTCAAATGAAGCAGTTTAACTCAATTTGGGGATGCCAAAAATGTTTAGTTAAAAGCGTTCCAGCTGAAGGAAATGCACGCAACAGGTTGTACTTGTTTCAAAGAAACTTAAACTTGAGGACAGATGAAAATAATGAACGGTTTGCAGCTGATGCTACTGCTCAAGGTAGTAGTGTTTTTGGGGTAAAAGGGCCAACAATGTTAAGTCAACTTGTAAGACAGCCTATTCGGTCCACAACCTGTGATGAGATGCATGCTGTTTACCAAGGAGTTACCAAAAAACTTCTCCACTTATGGTTTGATCAAAAATACAACAATGAACGCTGGAGTCTTTATAGATTGCTTGATGTTGTTGACAGCAGACTATGTGCTATAAGACCCTTACAAAGTGTTCCAAGATTACCCAGGGGAATAAGAGACCACTTGAACTATCTGAAAGCATCTGAACTAAAAGTATGGCTTCTTTACTACGGAATTCCTGTTTTGAAGAATGTTATGAGCGATTTATATCTTACTCATTTCATGCTTCTTGTTATGGGGATTTATCTTCTTAGTAGTAATAGTGTATCCGAGGATGCTCTGAATTTATCAACTGAACTGCTGACTGAATTTCATGCCCAATTTGAAGATCTTTATAATCGTTCCCTAATGTCCTGTAATTTACATCAACTAATGCATCTTCCTCTCAATGTGAGAGACTTTGGTCCGTTGTGGACAATGTCCTGCTTCCCTTTTGAAAATTTAAATGGAAAATTAAAGAACTTAATATCTGGAACGCGACATGCTGAATTGCAAGTATGTTCAGCAGCTTCTATTTACTTAAATCTATCAACTATGAGGAGCAACAAGTTACAGGAGAGTACTGATGCTTACAAGTTTTGTCACCGACTGAGTAATTCCAAGAGAAAGTTAAAACTTACAAGAATTACTCAGTTTCTCTCAGCGGTGGGAAAATTGCAATGGACTGCTGAACTGCCACCAATAATTAATGATTCACTTGCTAGAGCTGGTGTGAAGGCAACTAATTTTCATTTATTTTACCGCTTACATATGACTTGTTCCGCTTGTCTAATAGTGAGTGAATCTTACAATCGAACTCTTAAAACTAAATCATCCTGTGTCAAATTTAAAACTGGAAACACTGTTCAGTTTGGAATCGTCCAATCGTTTGTTCGAGCTGGCCACTGTCAATGCAAACATGCATGTTTAAATCATAATGCCATTTCTTATGCTGTGCTAAGGTTATGCCAGGTTGAATTCGCTTTTAATGTGCTACCTGGTGTTCCCTTGAATTTTGTACACAGAGTCAATATTTTAAACGAAATATTAGCTATAGATGTAAGTACCATTCTCAGCGTTTGTTTTTATTTGGAGATAAAAGATGATTCAAGTTATATTATAGAGCCAGTTAATTCCGTAGAATTTGAGTAGGATAATGAATATGTAATTTTGTATGAATTTAATTTATGATAATAATTGTATGTGTAATTTTATTGAACATAAATCTTAATTTGTCATTTTAGATTGTAGTTTGTTACTCAAATCTATTTCTATTCCGCTGTATGATTTGTACTGACACAGATACGCGGTTACCAGTATTGTCAAGAAATGATCAATCAGCTTATCTATCAATTAATTTATTAATCAAAATTTCGCTGATAATTCAACTTTTATTCTTACATCATGTCAACTCGCGGGTTTTCTTTTTTTTCTCCTTTCTTTATTCTGCAAAGCAAGTAATTTACCTACTTTGCAGTAACTTATAGATTCAGCGATTCCCGGATAATACTCTTCACTAATTCGACCCGCGATTTCCGCGAGCTATCGCGCGCGGATGCAACGTCTCATATTTAATATCGAACATCCGCCAAAGCGTCCGGGAATCGACGAACTTTCCACGTTAGGTCAATAACGACAAAAAGCTGATTGGTCATCAGGAAAAAATTATAAATTGGCTGGAGACCGACAAAACAGGGTTCATTTTGGTTCATTCGTTCAGTTGGTTCATTTGGCTTCTTTGGTTCGTTGGTTCACTTGGTTCAGTTCAGGCAGTTAATTACTTTGCAAATCGCGCCCTTGGTCGGTCTCCGGGGCGCGTCCCCCGAGCCACGGCCAAGATGAACATCTTAGGGTAAGTCGCTATGTTTGTATACTGTTTTTATTTAGGTTCCCCTTTTTTTTATTATTATTAGTCCCTTTTCAACATTAGTTTTTTTGTGTTTTTTAAGTTTTGCTACGTTGCCCCATGTTTACTTTTTTTACTTACTTTTTGATTCCTTTTTTTGTTTTGTGTGTCGTTTGCAACTGGTGTCGTGTTGGCCGCTGGTCGCGCCTCTAATGTATTCGATTATGTTCAATATACCCTTTTTACTTAGGTTTATTTCTTTCATGCTACTCTACCTCTAGCTACCCCTCAGTGTTCGACCTTGCGCTTAACGCGGGTCGCGACATATATGGTGGAGGCGCCGTGTTTCGACCCCTAGCGGAGATTCTTCATAATCCCGCTACCCCCTCTTCAGCCCTCCACCACGACATATATGATGGAGGCGCATTGTTTCGAGACCCGGGAGTAATTCTTCATAATTCTCCTAACCCCTTGTCAAAACCTTTTTTCTCCCTAAAACAAGTATTTTACCTTCGTAATATTTCGCGATTTTCTAATAACTTTAGCGAATGCGCTGTTTAATTAAAAATAAATTCCTTTCGCCGGTCGTTGTACCAGCAGGACAACCTGACACCAGTCATGAACCGTAGTCGCGCTCATATGTGTATCTCTTTACCTAACACTTGCTTACACTTATAATATCGTCCTGCTAAAGAATCTGCGTTACCTCGATAGAAATTAAAATGATACGTTCCCACATAAAAATTTTTTTAATATCACCACCATTAATTTTGATTATTTTATACATATCTTACATTAACTCCAGAAAAAAAAAAGAAAAAAAAAAGACCTTATCTAACTAAGTTAATCGCACTTAAAACAAAATAAAATAAACAAAAGTAAAATTACACATAAATAATAATAAACACAGATATACAGATCCAAAAACGACACACAAGTAAAACAATTTGATACGATTAAACTTATTTAATATTAAACTTAATTAATATGTCCTCTAACAAACACTTTACAAGATCAGCCGCTAAGGTATTAAATGTGCCAATGGTGTGCCGGAACACGACACCCTATTCTCCCCATTGGGCATCCCCTTTTTTCCGGATTCACCCTTTATATCACCATTAGAATGTTCCTTCGCCATCTTAGTTCCAAACCTACAAGTAGAAACAGAGCATTAAGTACCGGTGCTGAACTAGAACTACAAGAGAGAAAATCAACAGACACGCAAGTATAATTGACCGATAATCTCTCCTTAATACGCCCCTTAATGCCCTTTTGGCAAATAATAGTATAGTAGGGCAAATAATCTCTAAATAAGCTAAGCATTGGAACTCGTTAAAACGATTTTTTGATTCTGCAAAATTTCTCAGCAAAGCTCTTAGACATTATTAGCCATTTTCTTTTATTTCCTTGTTTTTTTTTCTTTCCAAAACGGTCCTTGCTACATTCTGAGCAACTCTGGGATGATCAAAATACGAATAGAACTCTGAAAGTATACATCTTCGCTTGCAAATGTTAAAAAAAAAATAAAACCTCAAAGTCCAAATTAATAATGATAACCTAGGTATATTTTAAATGAGAAGTTATTGATGACTTGAATGTAAGTAAACGCACACTCGAAACGAAGTGTGAAATTATGGACCATAAGTTATTCCTAGGTGGAGGGAAGTTTGGCAGAAGCCCCAATAGGTGAAAACCCGCTCCACTTAGATGTTTGGTGATGGTCGTTTTATAGTAAAAATGAAGTTATTATGAATATTATTGAGCTTGGAAGTTGTCAAGAAAATTAAAATGTTTATTCCTAGATATAGGGAAGTTTGGTAGAGGCCTAAATAGGTCAAAACTTGTTATATCCAGATGGTCATTAATAAAATGAGTGGTTGTTGCTAAGCTCGCCTAGAAGTGATAAGAATAAGATAAGATAAGATAATTTTTGATAGGAATTAGGTTTCATGAGAATGACTAACTGAGAGAATGTGTGAATGAATGCGGGCTAAAGAAAATTTGTAAGTTACCGGTAACTATTAATTAGATAGAATGCATGATGAAGAAAACATGAGTTGAAACTTAATACTACAAGTAGTAGAATAGAAAGTATAAGGAGCAACAAATAAACGTAAGAGACGTTAAAATGTAGGTGAGAAAAATGATCCGTCAGGACTTTGATGTTGTTAGTACGAGAGGAGATAAGCAAGCAAAGATGAACTTCAGAGCAGGACCGTACGAGAGATATTGTAATAGAGAGATATTGTAATATGGTAATATTGTGAGGAGGAGAATATATTATGATAATTATTGCAATAATGTACCAAATTGTTCTGTATTTTTCGAACATTTCTTTGATGAATTTTTTATGTTGCTCTCGTTTCTTTTCGGGTAAGGACCTAGTTACAAAATAAATTACGTATTATAAGATCTTCGTAAAGTATATGGACCGCATCAATTAGTTTACAGTGTTAATAAGCTAAATTAAATATAAGTGATAAGTGCATAGATATCGCTTTGTTAAGAGACGCAAGTTAACCTTACTTAGTTCACTAATTTTAATATTTTTTTTTGTTTGTTTTAACTTACGCCCCAATAATGCTCCGACGCCCCCGACAAAGACCGGCACTGAGCGAACTCCAGGGACTCCGCTGTGGTCACATCGCCGACCCTCCCTGGACCTTGCCAGAATACCACGCTGCCTCGCACCCCAACAGAAGGATGCGCATCCGGAACCGTATGCAGTCTGGAATCCTGCAACAACCCCAAAACGGTCCTGAACACACCGCCGAGTGCAAATGGCCTACGGAACCCTACATACCTGGGCCTAGCCTGCACGTCGCAGGTCGAGGTCCCCCAGAGGCAGCTCATCCCCAAGGGTCCCTGGGACAACGCCTCCACTTGGTGCAGCAGCGAGGACCATGCCCCCACGACGAGCACCCACGAACGTCAGTGTGGCCGCCTTCCGAACCTAGGAAGCAGCACCCGCAAGGGACGCGTCCTCACCTCCACGGCCGCTGTCCCGACGACTCGACCCTGCCGCCTACAGCTACTTAACTTAAGTAACCGAGGGCAGAACGTCGAGCGTCCGACGTAATTCTTCTGGCTTCTGGGGCTGTGGGCCTCACACTCTACACTACACTACTACACTGCACGCCCACACGCAACACAAACATCCCGGCGGGGACCAGCGCACTCAGCCAATTCAGCCCATTCCTCCGACGGGAGTATGGAAACCAGCGAGGAACAAGCGAAATAGACACCCATTTAGGGATGGCAATATCGAATGAAAACTGCGATATATCGAGACAACAATATATCGTAAGCGTACTATCGATATCCGCGATACATCGAAATGAAAATATCGATGTGGCAAAATATCGATATATTTATATCGAAATATAATAATCTAGAACAGTAGAACCATAAAGGCATAAAGTTAGAAACGAGTCAAGGAGTGCCTAGAATACAGTGAGGTCAAATACATTTAACAATATATGGCCAAATACGATCGAAGCACTTCATGATCATGAGAAATGTGCCTCCATAATGGCGCAGACTACTTTAAGATTTTGAGGAATGAGGAGAAAAAAGAAATTATGCAAGCATTGTCTTATTAAAGATTTATTTTGACTAAAAAACATAACCATCTATTACTAGGTCAAAAAATAATAAAAAAAAAACAAAATGGTAACTGCTTAAAACGCACTTGTTCTCTGAAGTATAACAATACATAAATCTTAGGGTGGATGTATGCAGCGTACATTTACTTAAAATGACTTAAAACTTAAAAATCTGCCAATCTCTTCATGCAAGTTTCGTGTAAATATAATCTAAATTAGTTTGCAATAAAGAGACTAACTTGAAAATAATGGTTTCTTATTTTAAATGAAAAGTGTTAGATCCACCTAAAATTAATATTACACTCAAATAAAAGAAGTATTTAAAACTAAAACAAAATTGACAAAAAATTATGTCTTCAATAGGTATTCATCAGGCATGCAATGTAAAAAAAGTAACTTTGGTAAAAGTTTACCAGAAAGTCGATTCCTTGTTTGGGTTATTGTATCACCAGCTAGAGAAAATAGCCTTTCAGCGGGCACAGAGGTACCCACGATAGGTAAATAAATTCTAGCTAGTTCATATAGATTTGGGTAAACAAACTTTAACTCCTCCCATACTTCCAAAGGGTTATCTTTAAGATTGGCTAGGGGCGCTGACAAATACATGCGAATTTGGGGTACTACTGTATCTAAACCTACATTTATGTGTTTGGATTTTATGTGCTGCTTCTGGGCTAAGTTTTTATGAAAACTCCATATATCAAGTTTTGACTCTTGGAGAGTGGTAACATTATTATCATGTTGAGTAGTATATTCGTCTGATGTGTGTTCATCTGTTTTCATCTTCTCGAGAACCATTTGGTTAATTTTATGTAATATTTTTGATGATGCTGTGGCATTGTTAAAATGAACGTTTTTAAAACGCGGGTCTAGATAACATGCAATTGCTAACAAAAATACGTGTTCTCGAGCACCAAAACGTTTTTCAATTTCTTTTAACAGGGCTTCTTTTAAACTGGATGCAAGTTGAAGGTGAGTGTTTATTGAAGAAAAGTTTTGCATAGTGCAATTTATTAATGGAATAATCATACTTATTGTAACGTACTGCTCACCTGAGATCTCTTTGGTGAGCTTTTCTATTATTTGGAGAAGCTCTAATATTTCCTTAATGGTCTTCACCTCGGTTGCTGTTAGCATTGGAGGTGAATTGGGTCTGTTAATTAGAATATTATTTATTATCGTTAACAACTCTAAAAATCTTTCACACATGTAAAAGGTGGAGTTCCACCTTGTTGCTACATCCAAAATTACTTTTTTTACTTTGCCCTCCGGTACACCATGGTTCATTTGCTCTTTACGGAGGTCATCCGAGGCATTTGTGCTTGATTTAATGAACTTAACAATATTTCGTATTTTTATAATTAGCTCATTTATTCCTGAATGCTTTATAGCGTTTTCTACCGTTAAATTTAGTGTATGAGCGAAACAACTCAGATGAAGGTTTTTGCCAATTAATACGTCTATAGCTTTTATCATTTTAGCATCATTGTCAGTAACAACTGCCGTTATGCAATTTTTATCGAGGTTCCAATTTTCGAAAACATTTTGTAACACATTACTAATATATTCACCAGTATGTGACTCTGAAAGTTCAAGAACATCCAAACAAGTCGACATTAAACAAGTTCCTTCCAAAAAATGTACTGTAATACCTAAGAAACTTTTCATCTGCATAGTCTCAGTCCAAATATCAGTTGTAATTGTTACATTTTTGATCTTTGATAACTTTTCCTTAAAAATATTTGATATCGCTTCATACTTACTAATTATTCTACTTTTTATTGTATTTCGGGATGGAATTTTATATAAAGGGCTAATCTCCTTTAATAACTTGCGAAAGCCAGTTCCATCGACGACACTAAACGGCATATTATCTTTACAAATAAAATATACCAATGCATCAGTTATGCGGCAGTGCTTTCTTCCTCCTTCTAAAAACACAATTTTAAACGTGTATAGGACACTAAAATACGTTTACATACCTTCATAATGAGCCAAAGTTTTAAACGCTTCGTGTATTGTAGGCTGGCTTGTTGTTGACATTGTCACTGTTGATATAAATGAGTTTGACTCTTCGTTTTTATCAGTCGTTATACAAGTACGATCAACCTGCAAGAAATTTAGAACGTTTAAAAATGAATTATTAGCAGTTACATAATACCTACAGTACTTTCCTGTGCAGTAATTGGACTATATGTGGAATTTCGATCTGCACTGGTTGATGGCGCATCTTTATTAAAATTGTCACTGAATTGTTTTTTTTGGGCTGCTAATTCCTGCAATAATAATTAGAAAATTTAATAACCGCCGGAATAGTGTGAATTACAACTTACCCGAGTAGAACTCGCAGAAGTTTCACGTTCACTCCCTTTCTGTATTTTTTTTGAATGTGTAAGGAAGTGGGCTTTTAAATTAGACGTGTTTCCACTGGTTTTAATTAGTTTTCCGCAAAACTTACACATTGCAACATTTCCTGGTTGTTTAGAAAAGTATTTCCACACATCGCTCTTTAGTTTAGGGGGCATGCTTTTCACTTCAGAACTTGTAAGAGTTGTAACCAATTTAGCATTTATACACGTACAGGGGAATACCCGGTTTGTACCCAAACTGCCAAAAGTGCCAAACAAAGTCAAAACAACGATAGACATAAACATAGAACAGTGTAAATACGACGAAATACTCGAGTTCCGAGTTCCGACGCACAAAACACAGGAATGCTTCACGGCCGCCACGAGCCACGGGGAAAGTGTGTCAGTGTGTGCCAGGTGTCAGGTGTCACTGACACCTGACACACACGGCTGACACCGTGTCAGCAATATACCTATAATAAAGGATATACTGAGCCTAACCTATAACTCCTATAAGCAGAATAAGCGGATTTTGGTTCCAACAATATGAGGGGGAATTGGCTTGCTCCTTATACTCTTGGCCTCCGATTTATGAAAACTATACCGATATATCGATACATCGACAGGAAATAAATATCGATTGGAATATCGATACATTTGATGACAAAACATCGATATTTAGAAAAAATCGATATATCGTTGCCATCCCTACACCCATTTCGTGATAATAGCGTGGAGAGACAGGTGGTAAGACGAACACTTTACAGTTTACAGTGCCGGACTAATAAACTGCGGAGTGCGGAGTGCGCGATACTATAATATGTCCGTAGCATAAGTAATACTTTGTATACCTAGTTCTAATTTTTACGTACTTTGTTCTTTCCCTCTTTTTTGGTTTTTATTTATCGATAACAGGGGTGGCCCTCATTAAAGCTGGGGTCCAGCTTTCCGTGGTGAGAGGGATGTGTCAAGAAATGATCAATCAGCTTATCTATCAATTAATTTATTAATCAAAATTTCGCTGATAATTCAACTTTTATTCTTACATCATGTCAACTCGCGGGTTTTCTTTTTTTTCTCCTTTCTTTATTCTGCAAAGCAAGTAATTTACCTACTTTGCAGTAACTTATAGATTCAGCGATTCCCGGATAATACTCTTCACTAATTCGACCCGCGATTTCCGCGAGCTATCGCGCGCGGATGCAACGTCTCATATTTAATATCGAACATCCGCCAAAGCGTCCGGGAATCGACGAACTTTCCACGTTAGGTCAATAACGACAAAAAGCTGATTGGTCATCAGGAAAAAATTATAAATTGGCTGGAGACCGACAAAACAGGGTTCATTTTGGTTCATTCGTTCAGTTGGTTCATTTGGCTTCTTTGGTTCGTTGGTTCACTTGGTTCAGTTCAGGCAGTTAATTAGTTTGCAAATCGCGCCCTTGGTCGGTCTGCGGGGCGCGTCCCCCGAGCCACGGCCAAGATGAACATCTTAGGGTAAGTCGCTATGTTTGTATACTGTTTTTATTTAGGTTCCCCTTTTTTTTATTATTATTAGTCCCTTTTCAACATTAGTTTTTTTGTGTTTTTTAAGTTTTGCTACGTTGCCCCATGTTTACTTTTTTTACTTACTTTTTGATTCCTTTTTTTGTTTTGTGTGTCGTTTGCAACTGGTGTCGTGTTGGCCGCTGGTCGCGCCTCTAATGTATTCGATTATGTTCAATATACCCTTTTTACTTAGGTTTATTTCTTTCATGCTACTCTACCTCTAGCTACCCCTCAGTGTTCGACCTTGCGCTTAACGCGGGTCGCGACATTGACAATTGAGATTGGTTTCAATTTATTTTTTTGTTAATTGGTAATATACATCTTTTCTATACAGAATTCAATAAAATGCATATGTACAATCTACAGAAACATAATTTTTTTAGTGTTATTATAATACTTTATAAACTATTACTACCCTACCTTTAAAGTATGACTCAAGTAATAGTACGATACCGTAGCAAAGTATCATAAAAAGTATCGTTTCTGTATCTGCAGTATCACCGGTTATGAAGTATCACGCAAGTAACAGTGCGGTATCGGAAGTGTATCGTAGCTAAGTATCTTAAAAAGTAACGTTTCTGTATCTGAAGTATCACCGGTTATGAAGTATCACCCAAGTAACAGTGCGGTATCGGAAATGTATCGTAGCGAAGTATCATAAAAAGTATCGTTTCGGTATCTGGAGTATCGCCGGTTATGCAGTATCACCCAAGTAACAGTGTGGTATGGGAAGAGTATCGTAGCTAAGTATCATAACAAGTAACGTTTCTGTATCTGGAGTATCATCGGTTATGAAGTATCACCCAAGTAACAGTGCGATATCGTAAGAGTATCGTAGCGAAGTATCATAAAATGTAACGTTTCTGTATCTGGAGTATCACCGGTTATGAAGTATCACCCAAGTAACAGTGCGGTATCGTAAGACTATCGTAGCGAAGTATCATAAAAAGTACCATTTCTATATCTGGAGTGTCACTGTTATAAAGTATCACCCAAGTAACAGTGCGGTATCGGAAGTGTATCATAGCGAAGTATCATAAAAAGTATCGTTTCGGTATCTGAAGTATCGCCGGTTATACAGTATCACCCAAGTAACAGTGTGGTATCGGAAGAGTATCGTAGCGAAGTATCATAAAAAGTATCGTTTCGGTATCTGGAGTATCACTGTTATAAAGTATCACCCAAGTAACAGTGCGATATCGTAAGAGTATCTTAGCGAAGTATCATAAAAAGTATCGTTTCTGTATCAGGAGTAACACCGGTTATAAAGTATCGCCCAAGTATCAGTGCGGTATCGGAAGTACCGAGTCGATAAATTCGTTACTTCTGGGATACCCAGTATCTTGAAGCAGTATCGAAGTGAAGGTCAAAGATACTGACTGATACTGATCGGATACCTGATCGATACCAACTCGATACTGTGGATACCACATCGTTACTTGGAGGATACCGGATTTTTCGACTCGGGCTATAAATGATAAAAGGCTCTGGAAAAATAACATATCAAACTTTTTTTTTGCTCTGTTTCTGTAAGATTTCAATTTTTTTTCTTTCGAGGTCTAATAGTTGCTCATCACGTTGCGAAAAAGGGGATGTCAACTTTTTTTTCTTTAGGTAATTCCTTGTTCGTCGCTAGAGCTCGCAAGCTGCGATAAATTTAAATCTCGTCGTGAAGCTGATATTTTGTCCCTTAAGAACATCATCTGCTTAAAATATGGCTAGGAACTAGTGGTCATCTGACTGGCTGCATCTCCACTCTTTGGATTTTCAATTTTTTTGCAGTTCATTGAAAAAATAGGCTCTCATATTTTTCCATCTTGTTCTAACAGTTTTTTTTTTTGTGAAACAAGCCAAAAATATAATAGAACAATTATCTAAAACCTAAGTAATTAAGTTTCATATAGAAATTAAAATAGATAGTTAACTTCAGTAATTTTGGATGTTTCTTTTCAGGTACTTAGCTACAGGAGAATCATTTCGTTCGCTACCGTTTCATTTTCGCATGGGACGAAGTATCGTAGCAGAAATTGTAAAAGAAATTTGTGCTATTGTATGGACTTCTTGAAGGATAAATACATGGCTTTACCTACAACTGAGTACGAAATCTCAAAGAAATTTAATGATTTGAATTTTCCGAATGCAGCCTAGGCAATCGGTGGAAAGCATATAAAAGTCGTTTGCCCAGCCACAGTGGATTCATGTATTATAATGATAAACAATATTTTTCTATTTTACTGCATGCTTTAGTCGATGCAGATAGAAAATTGATTTTTGTAGACATGGGTGCCGAAGGACGACAATGGAATTCGGGCAACTTTAGAACTTCATCCTTATTCCATGCCCTTGAAACTAACAGCCTTAATATTGCAGCCGAAAAAGAACTCCCTGGCACCAATATTAAAATTCCATTCGTAATAATAGGTGATGGTGGTTATCCTTTATTGCCCTATTTTATGAGACCTTTTGGGCAAAGAAACCTTGATAAGTTAAAGCGAGTTTACAACTACCCACTGTCAAGGGCACGTCGAAGTGTTGAATGTTATTTTGGAATTATTGCCCAAATATGGAGGATCTTATTAAAATCCATTGAATGTAATGTACAAGCAGCGAAAGATATCGTCAAAGCCATCTGTATTTTACACAATTTTTTTAGTTACACAAGTTATTTAAGCCCTTGCAAATACAACTGTGGTAATTCTCTAAAAGTTTTGTTAACTTGTATTTATCGTCCTCCGAGAGGAGTCCATGTTTGATTTCATATGGCCATTTTGAAACGCTCGTCCTGTTTTGAAATAAAAACTTTTCATCAATTCTGGAGTACATGATGTTAGTGTCTTCTGTAAAATTCCTTCCGATTAATACATCAAACTTTGTGTCATCCGTTATATTATAGTTGGTATTTAATGTCACTTCATCAATTTTTGTCAATTCTTTGATAGAATGGGTAACCGCTGTTCCGATTACCAAGAATCCCGACAACGTTATGGGAACTTGTAAGTGAAGGATATTTAGTTTTAACGTTTTCGCTAAAGAGAGTTTAATTAAAGAACCATCACTGCCGGTGTCAATAAATGCTCTCGCCTTGTGACCACATAGAAAAATTTCTTTGTGAAATTTTGACGCCGTGTCTGAGTGCCTAATTAAATGAGTCCTCTCGGTTTTATAGGACTTATTAGGAAATGATCTGGTTTTTTCGAATTTAGAATCCCTTGCTGAGCAGGGATTTCTGTTCTTCAAGGAACATATTTTTCAATATGCCCCCTTTTTGGCAAGTTTGCAAAGTTGCGAAATTGATTTCTATGTGGACCCAAATCACGAGCATGACCCAAGTAGCCACAAAAAGGACATGATGCCGTACCCCCTGGGGGTCTGTACATATTTTCTCGAACTGGACGGGAGTCACTTTACTGATTCTTCGGAAATCTGTGTGAACCGGGTTTCGTAAATGCTTTGGTTTTAGATAGACTGCGAGGATACTTGGATCCTTGATACTTAATGCCTCAGCAGCGGCGCTTAGGTTGCTATCATTGATATCACCAGTATCAAAGAAACTTTATTCGCTTCCGAACAGTTAACTTTAAGTTTATTAATTTTGGCCAAATGTGCAAAGTGAAAGTCATACAATGTGCATCCCTCTGTAGGTTTATGTGTCGCTATGTCCATTAATAATTGATATGCGTTCCGTGTACTACGAAAAGTATTGGTGAAAATGTGCTTCCACTGATCCCAGCTAAAACCAGACCACCCTACTTCCGATTGTAGCTATCAAACCAAGTTTTCGCCGTTCCTTTGAGTTGCAATTGAATGCAATATAAATTTTGTAGCTGTCTGGCCACCTATAGTTATCACCATTATAGCCTATAATGGCGATCCAGTCAGCAGCTTCCATAGTTACTATGTTATTCGGTAAACTTGGGTCCTACAATGTTCATTGTAGGACTGACACGGATTGCAGTGACATACAGATTGTTCCTAGGTTCGTTGTTGAATACATTTGGTCCTCACACGATTTTTGTCCCGCTTGTCCCTGACGTTGACCCTGTCGCCTTCTCCGGACGCGCTCGAAGAACTGGAAAATGGCGGCGATCCGCGTTCCCTACGACCTCTTCATTTTTTCTTGGCCCTCGGCATCTCGTTTTCTCTCGGCGTTTGCCACCCGTTCAACTACTTCTGATGTCGTCAGGGGCCTTGAGCGTGCAGGTAATGATATACTAGATGTATTGAATGAATTATATTAACTGGTATTGATTGTAGGTGATAGTGGGTAGCCTACCCTTAACTCTCAAAAATATGCTTCATTACAATTTCATTAATTTATCTTTATCTGAAGATAATCAACCAAAATTGTTTAAAAACCAAAATTGGAATTACACTCTTTCAACTGTTCAAATCTGTCATTTAATTTTGATAGTACTACATCGATAATAAATAAAGTAAAGATCAACTTTAAAATTTAACTCCGGGGATTCGACTGGTTCAACTCTATATTCGTAATTAAAAAAAAAAACCTTTTTCTTTCTAGGTCTTACTAAGCTTATAGCTGGAAAAACTGTATCGCAGTCTATATCTTCAGCAATGTTTTTTGCCTCATTAAGCATAGTTGTAAAATTACTGTCAGATCGTAACACTTTTTTTTAATCGAAAAAAAAATTGAATATCTGTCAACATTTCTACAATTTCCGATAAAATAACATTAGATTTCTGCATGATTTTGCTTACAATATTTGATTTTGATAAAACAATTTACCAAATTATTAGAGAACACTCAAATTTATACGATTTAATTGAATTAGCCACTTTGCAAGGTTCTTTGTGTCATTGTCCCTTGATGTATCATTGTAAAGGATACAGAGAGCATCATATTTTTTTTCTAAATTATATCTAAAAGTTTTAATGGCGTCGATTCTACTCTCCCAACGTGTATCAGATAACGGTTTGACAGTTGCGGTAGGAACTTCTTTTATAAAAATATGCTAATGGTAAGTGCAGGCTGAGAAGGAAACATATGTTTCTTGAACACTTGCAAAGAGATTTGTTACTTCATTCGAACTTTTCGCGGCATCAATTATTACTAAATTAAGGCTATGAGCTGTCCATGGGACAAAAAGCTGTAGGATTTAAATCAAGAATTCTTTTTTGCAATCCATTATGTTTACCTTTCATATTGGCAGCGTTGTCATATCCCTGCAGTATTTAATTGCTTCAAATAATTCAGCAAAAAAGCTGTTAATCTACATTTTGTTGTTGTTCAAATCTACAAATGTTGTTCTACATTCTTTGAAATATGATTAATAAAAACAAATCTAACAACCACACTGATTTGTTCTTCGTGACTTACATCACGTACAATCTAATATTATCGAATAGTATTTAGATAATTTTAATGTTTTAATTATGTTTTGCTTTACCTCTTCACTTATCAGAGAAATTATTTCATTTTGAATCTGATATCCCAAATAATGAGGCATATGATTGTTATTTTTTTGAATTCTACCAATATGCCCCTCCATTATATTGTCAAATTTTGCAATTGATTCAACAAGCTTCAAAAAATTACTATTACCATTTTCGAAAAGTTTTTGGTGGCTCCCTCTAAAAGCTAGATTTGGTCCCGCTAAATATCGAATTGCAATAATAATTCTTTCAATAACAGATGTCCACCTTTTTTTCAGTTGAATTCAATTTTGGTTGACTGAATCAACAGTCCTACCTGTTTCAATCGATTTTATTAATGCCACCCAGCTTTTAACATTCTCAAAATGCCTTTTACTTTTTTCGTGTCTGTCCAGATTTTGAGATAGATGCCGCCAATCATCGTAACCTTTTTCGTTATTAACCCGTAACCGCTACCGACAAATATTTTTCACGCAACTGCTAGCGACGGGTCACTCTGACCCACATAATAAAATAAGGAAAAGACCATAATTATATTGTTTTACTTCGTACTAAATGTGTTCGTTGTTTATCAGTTACATAGTTTAGTAAAAAAAAACATTACTTACAATTTGGACACACCTTTAAGGCGCACTGCAAACATAATGGTATTTTGCACGAAACACAGTATGTATTGGTTTCTCGGTCCTTTTTTCCAGGACAGATTGCGCATCTCTTTCTTTTGAATAATTCTTGAGTTGGAGCAGGAGTTGGTTTTTCCACCATGACTACTCCAAGAATATCTGCAGCAAGCCTACGAAGTTACCTTGAATTTTTTTCATTCTAAATTCTCCGCTTCGTGTGGTTAGCATATAAAGAAATGCCCACCTGTTTTAGAAAGTTGTAACGAGTTATTTTCTCTCCTTTTGAAAACTGATAAATTATACGACTGTTCACACCGGAAGCATTCAAAATGCAATGAAAAATTGCCATAGGCCAGCGAAGGGTCCTTCGAGAAGTCGAATATGTTGCACATTTCTCATCCAAAGCATCCACACCTGCCTTGGTACTGTTGTAGAACATTATAATTTCGCGTTTTTTTGGTGTTTTCATCAATAGTGTTGTCATAGTGCATAGAGGAAATCAAAACGACGGATTTTCCTTTTTTTTGGTACGTATGATACCCGGGTCTTTTCCGCTGCAAATCCAAAATTTGAAGAACCCACAGGCCGCTTTCTACTGGGAAGAAATTCCGTTTGTTTTTCTTCATTGTACCCACATAAGTGAGTCCTTTTTTTTCAACTCATTGATCAGTTCCATTGATGTGTACCAATTATCGGCAGTAATGCTTCGGTTGGTTTTCTCTATTGGTTTTGCCATGCGAAGGACAACATCAGTTGGATGTGAAAATGGTGACTTCTTCAGTTGTTGGGCATTTCTTCCAGTGTAAACCTCAGCGTTATACATATAGTGTGTTTTGGAATCGGCCAAGATCTGCACTTTTAGTCCATATTTTGCGGGTTTATTTGGTATGTACATACGAAATGAACACCTTCCCCGAAATGGAACAAGCATTTCATCTATTGTGACCTTAGGTCCTGGTACATAATATTGTGAATTATTTACAAAAGTGTGAAATATATCGGATATTGTAGCTAGTTCATCATGTTGCACTCTTTCAATTCTTGTAAGATGATCATCAAATCGTAGGCAGCTTAGCAAGAACTGTGTAGACGGGTATGACAGTTGGAAAGTGTAGTTTGAGTTATTACAAGAAACCTTTCATTTAGAGATTCATCAATTTTTTATTGGAACCATTATCATATAAAAAATTAAAGTGCCAAAGTCTCTTTTATTCATAACTCGAAATGGCTCAGATTTAGACACTTGTAGTCAACAGAGAACTTTTAGAGAAAAAATTTGTCTTCAGGATGATGTTTTCTAAATTAAAATTGCACTATAAATAAAAAAGTTATTATAAAAAAGGACGCAAAACCGGCATTTTAAAACATTGTTAATAACATTTTAATGAGTTGTTCAGATTACGTGAAATGGGTACAGTTAGTGAGTGCTGACGTACTTTATAAGTGTACAAAAGATGGGCTCGATCGGTAGAGCAGTTTTTGCAAAATTCTATTTGTTTATCTTGTTTTAAAAAAAAACAACTATTTTTAAGTCCTGTCCAGTCGGTTTTACTAAATGGTTCTAAACAACCTTGGCTCATTCTCTTCGTAAAGCCTTATGTTAACGTTCTATGTAAAAACACTATAATCTTTTTATTGTTTATTTATAAAAAAGGCTTAACAAAAAGTATATAGGTTATTAACGCAGAATTTATCCCTTGCGTATAATTTTTTTTTGGCTACGCTCGACTTCTTGAAATTGACACGGACACGTAGTAATAGTTGTGAGTGTGATGTCCGCGCACTGGGGCGAAGCGCCGTGTCACGTCTCGAAGAGCGCTGCGCGAATTTTATTTATTTCAGGAGCATTTGAACGCAGTACATTGTCTAGCAAAGTACGATGAGCAGTTCGTCTGAAGAAGAGCTTTTTGCATTAAGTTTAATTGCCACCATGGAAGAAGAAGAAGAAGAAAAAAAGAAATGCTGGGTTCATAACATAAATGAAAAGAGGGACACTTACGGTGAATTTCATTATTTGTTTCAAGATTTAAGACAAGACAAAAAGATTTTTTTTTAAATATTTCCGTATGTCAGATGAAAAGTTTTTTAAGCTTTTTGCCTTAATAAAGCATTCAATAGAACATAAAAATACTAGATTTCGAAGGTCTGTGTCTGTTGAGGAGAGACTAGCTATTTGTCTACGGTAAAGCATATTTTAAATTATTTTAGCACGTTATTTCACTTGGTCCGAATCTATCCTCTAGTTTTAGAAAATAATTAGTTAAAATAGAATTTAGACACCCTATACATTATGTCTTTCTTTACCTATCCCTGTATACACATATTTAAGGCCCTATATATAAGTATTTCAGAAAGTGGTAAAGAACATTATTTTTGTTGAAATCTTCATTTGTTTGTTATTTGGTTTGTAAGTGATTAAAATAAACATAAAAATCATAACATCATGTTCATGACGGTTACACAGACGCATCTTCTTTGGAAGGTAGATGGTTATCTGGCATATCCTATCTACTTAAAGGTGATTGTAGTTGCAAATTATACTGACGTTTTCCTTCCAGAGTATGATATGTTGATGATTGTTGTAGATGTAGTGTTTCATCCGTCCATGTTTGCAAAGGTTGTTGGGGATATGTAGGAGTTGTGTTTACATGGTTGCTGAACTGTGTGGTGTGCTGAATCGGAGAAGGCCGTTGCGAAACTTCAAATTGATTAAAAATAACATGGCTTCATATTCAGCTTTGTGTAAAATTGACGAAAATTCTGATTTTATTTGAATTTGCATGTGTAATGGAAAAGTTCGCACAGTTTCCTCGGTACTGGCGAAATATTTGGTCAATTCATCGACTCGCTTATTGTCTTTAAATTTTTTATATTCCATATACTCCTGAAATGCTACGGAGGCCGAAGGTTTGGAGGTTGAGGCATTTTTTTTCTTATTGCCAAGGTTTCGGTAGAAACTGATGTTTCAGGGGAAGGTAATGGTGTATCAGCTGGAGTTGATTCCCTGGAAAAAGTTTGTGATATTTCAGTATTGTTCCCTTCATCCTCACTGGCGACACTGCAAGCGGATTGTGGTGACTGACCGTTGCTTTTTCCGTCTCGTTCAGACAGCACATGTTGCTTTATAAACTCCATTTGGTTTTCGAATTTCCAAGGTTTTTTCTTCATTGCTGCCTGGTCAGACTTTGTAGCTCTAAGTTTTAGCGTTTTTCTGTAACAACCGCGAAGTGATTTCCACTTTTTCTTGTAGTCCACAACTGAAAAGAAAAATATGTATTACTTTTTTAAGGTTTTTAGTGACGGGTGACAAATTTTGGAACTATAGCTTTCAGTTATCGTCTTGGAGAAACAACTGTACGAGAAATTGTGTATGAAACTTGTGAGACAATTTGGAATGTTCTTAAACCAATTGTAATGCCAGAGTCAGATAGGAAGATGTGGCAGCAAAAAGAAAAAGAACTTAGCCAGAAATGGAATTTTTCAAATTGTATTGGCGCCATCGATGGAAAGCATGTTGTCTTTCAAAAACAAAAAAAAGTGGGTCGCTATTCTTTAACTATAAAAAAACTTGCAGCATTATTCTTCTTGCCGTATTTGATGCTAACTATCAGTTTACCCTAATTGATGTCGGTGCATATGGAAAAACAGTGATGTAGGTGTTTTCTCGCACTGTTCATATGGAAAAAGATTTTTTGAAGGAGGTCTTGACTTTCCACCTGACAAACCTTTGCCGCGAACAACAACACTTATTCCACATGTCCTAGTTGGAGATGAGGCTTTCCCTCTAAACAAACATTTGATGAGACCTTATCCTAAGGTCAAAAGGTCAAAAGGGGGGTGGTTGCTTACTTTAGGGTGACGAAGGGCGGCAGGTGCAAGGCTCCTCCAATTAGCGGCATGCCGAAAAGGACGGGCTCTCAGACGGGCAGCGTGACGTGATTCTAGGTGACAGACTGACTGACTGATCGTTATGATCGAGCTGTATAAATACAATCGGGATGTTTACGAACGTGATGTCGTACCTGTCCGAAAGTCGTATCGTCCTTCGGTTTAAGGTCGCCTCGGTGCTGAATAAGCTTAGACGGCGACCTATTTTCGCTAATTGGGGCCGCATCGTGACACTATAATTACAGACTAAGTAGAGCTAGAAACGATAGCGAGGATGGTTTTGGATTTCTCAAAAAAAATCGAATTTACCAACGAAGATTGGAGCTAACACCCGAACATCTTGATACAGCAGTTTAGCAACATGTTGCCTCTATCATTTTTTAAATGACGATTCACTGACGATGAAGTAATGTTTGAAGAAATGTGTAAAGAAGAAGTTTTAGAAAACAGTGTCTTACGTGCAATAACTCGTATTGGTGGTTCATTTTCAGGGACGGCGTTGTTACTCAGAGAAAGATTTAAAGATTATTTTAGCACTAAAGTTGGGTCAGTAGATTGGCAGCTGCCAATTGTTCGCCAGGGAATGGCGAGTCAACACAAAGGTAACTAAAATGATAACTAAAATTTACCCGAATATTATTATGTAAAAATTATTAAATAGTTTAATTTACAAAAATGTTGCTATACCTGGTGTTTTAAGAAAACTCAGAATATTGCAAAATGAACAGGGCGTTGAAACATGCATTTTTTCCCATTTATTCCAAAACGCGATGCTTGTTTTTCGATTGTGTTTCTGTTTACACCATGTTTTCGTAAAAAATGCAAAACTTTACTACTTTAACAAACTTCGTAGCATAAATAACAAAAATTGTTAATTTTGGTTTAGTTTTGAATATTGTTAATTTACTTGAGGTAATTTAGGACACGATGTACATGTTATGATATTTCGCAATAAGATTTAGCTTACCTTTGCATTTCATTTTAACTCCTATTTCTTCCCATGCATTTTCTCTGATTAGCATATTGCTGTATCTTGAATCTGTAAGATCATGTAAAAAGCTATAACTTTGAACATGTACAATAAATTCCTCTTCATTCTTTTTCCACGTCCTAAAAATGATTTTATTTATGTACTAATTTTCTGTTTCAATATAATCAAAAGTGAAGTACATCACCCATTTCAAATTTCAATCTGAATACCTATTTTCACAATCATATCAAAAATCATCAAATTACTTTTGTAACGTAAAGTCACGTATTATTTTCCTTCTTGCGTTTGATGGAATTTTATTGAAGCACCTCAGATGTTTACACTCGCAATCGCCTCGCGTCTCGTGACTTTGTAGGTTAAAATTTTTGGAAACATCGGTAGGTCTTCCGTAACGTTTTCTCTTTTTCCCCTGAACCTTAGTTACAACAAAGTCTTCACTGCCACTTACACTTTGATCCATATTACTGTCAATTAGCAACTCTAACACGACTGTTTCGAGAACTTTTCATACGTAAATCAACAACAGAACCGGCAATTTCTTCAAAACTCTGCAATATGCAACTGAGAGCACGAACGATAATGAGTGGTGCGAGTGCAGTGCGGCCAGTTAAAGTAACGCTTTTTTGTGTCGTTTGCCCTGCTTAGCATATGCCGCGTGGACTCTCCCCCTTTTTAGCCCGTATAGCGGAATTCTGTTGCCGATATACGGCGACGCTCCCCATTTTTTGCCTGTTTGATGTTACTACGTGATAGTTCTCCGTGTTTGAAGTCTAACGGACTGAACAGATTTATCAGCAAAAATTGACATTCCCCCTTTTTAACCTGTACCCTTCATATATATATATATATATATATATATATATATATATATATATATATAGAAAGAGAAATGATGGTTCAATCCGCAGGAAGTGTGGAAGGGCAACCGTAGACACGTGTTTCTGACTGTTGGTCGTCATCAGTACGGTGCAGCCTGTTCAAAGGGGTTTGGAACAAGCGATGAAAAACAAACAAGGACACATTTTTATTTTATTTTTATTACATTTTATTACATTAAAAGAGTTTGTCCGTGCCTTTAATATAATATATAATCCATTAAATATTTCCAGTAGAAATTGTCAGTATTCAATCTACACCTAAAGCCTAAAGATTACAAGTTATATATGAAAGCATTAATAATAATATATGTAATTTAAACAAGATTCCCGTCATTAGATGCCCTAAGTATAGCGTCAACAGTTTTGAAGTACTTCCTGTCGACCTGCATTGAATCTAAATCAAAAAGGGCTCCAAAAGCCCCCTCACCCACTAACTTCTTTCTGAAAGCTTCTGGTGTTAACTCAGAGGTAAAGGCTGCCTGAATATAATCACTTGCATTGCCCATTAAAGCCACAATTGAGGTGTTGGCATGAGCTTTATCAAGTCTTTTAGTCTCGTGAGCCATATAATAAGCCAACAAAGCATGAATTATTTTGATATCAGCGTCCTCAGTCTTTCTGCGAATAGCAGAAGCTACAATTCCACTCCTTAACACTGGAGGAAAAGGTCCATAAGTCTCCAGGATCTTTCCAACAGGTCTCACACAATCCTTTCCAGTGGCTTCAGACAAAATGAAACAAACCACTCCTGGAAAGCAAGCGGCAAATCTGGACAGATTCAAAGCAGAAGCCTGGTTTTTAACCACTTCCACTATATTGTACTTTGCCACTAGATCATTGACTAGCTTATGGCCAGCTCTAGACATGGCTTGCTTCATTTTAGTAGTTTTGGTCCCTCTTGTTAAGAACAGATAAACAGCTTGATAGACATCTTCATGCTGAAAGCCAGGAGTGGCTTTAATCTGTCCCCTCATTTGCACCGCATTGAAGCCATGGTAAGCAACAATGCTCCTTATTTGGTCTGTAAGGTATGTAGATGCACCTGCCTCAAACTCACTCTTAGCGTACTCAAAATTAATGAAACCATCTAATCCACTCATCTTGATAGCTTCACTGCAAGCACACTGTAGATCTTCCAATTTCTCACAGACACAAGCGAATTGTTTTTGGAGTTTGGCCTCAATGTTCTTGAGAGCTCTTGCACTTGGAATAGACGTCTTATCAATTTTGACAATAAATAGGTCGTCTTTGTGTGATTTCACAGTTGACATATCAGTTTTAAACCTAGGCGGGAGCGTTACATTTTGTATGTTAGCGTAATATTATTGATTTCATTAAGTGTCTTAATCTAACTTCCATTAATGACATTAGTAGACCTGTTACGTAACATTAATCGTACTTCAGGATGTAAGCATACGCTGAGTTCAAGTTCTGAATGTCACTAAGTTTATTAATCTTTTTTTTTCTGTTGAATAAACGTCATTTCTAGAAAATTTCTTTTAAAGTTATTATTTTCCGTAGCTAGGACTTACTTCATCAAAGGTGATATTGTGGCCATCGCGTCTAGCATGTTGTGTTAATGCACAAGCATCTGCTCTTACTCTTATATCACTTTTATGACTCACAATCCTGGCTTTTAGGTTTCTCGATGTTTGATGGGGTTTTACCAAAACATATCGAGAGCGTATGGAGAACCAACAACCAAACTCCTGAAGGACTGGGCTAAGACTAACACCAAAATAGCGGCATCAAGAAACCAAAGAATCTTCTTACTTAAATGCAGGAAACTAGGACTCGTACCTAAACACATCACGGACCGGACGAACCACATCACATTAAAAGGAGAGATACAGAATCATCGGACCATCGAACGAATGAGCAGCACAACGCACAGGTTGAATATTAAACTTTTAAATCTAGAAGTGACGTCTACTCATGAAAGTCTAACTAAACTTGAACGTAAACTTAGCGAAGATAGTAACCGTATCAGTGAGATATTACCATCAGTAGTATGGAGAGAATTCAAACACAGACAAAAGATCCAATATAACAGGCATTTTCATCTGATAAGGAATACTAACATCGCTAAGTTAGAAAGTTTAAGGAATCTACATTCATTAACAATTCAAACAAAAGACACTTGGTTTCGTAACTTAACGGAAACTGACATACCGGAAAAAGTAAAAAAGCTACTATCATTGGGACCTAAATTCAGTTTATCGCCATCAATGTGTTTCAATGCTAGTTATCACTAATTTTCTAGGTATATTACTAAAAAGTGATACTACGTCTAGGCTGATGATCACGTGTTCAGGAGGCAATTGTAAGTTATTGGCAAAGTTGGCAAACTGAAACGATATAATTTGTGCAGTCCCTATAGGTAAAGATCAAGTAATACTCAATGTTTCTAATAACTACAACAACAACATTCAATTCACAATCGAGACAGAATTAAACAGAGGTGTCTCTTTCCTCGACACAAGAGTGTGCAGGGATGAGGGTGATAAAATTAAATCAGATTGGTATGTTAGACCTATAAGCTCTGGTAGATTTATGAATTATGCATCATATCACACGGAAAAAACTAAGCTCAACCTGGTGTTGAGTATGAAATCCAGAATTGAAAAAAATTGCCATAAAACATATAGATCTAGTAGCCTTAGGAGATTGCATGGATTATTCCTTGACAATGGTTTCCCAAAAAGGATATTAAACAAACTCATTTTCTCAACACCACAAACGGGCGACAATCACAATGTAAATACACAAACAAACGGTAAGAATGTCCCAGGTACTAACAATGGTAGTACAGAAGGGAATAACATTTTGGAAACAAGGCGTTACTGTTCTCTCCCATATATTATCGATCTTACCCCTAAAATTGTAAATATCCTTAGACAAGACGATAAACTAGTCATTGCCAATAAAATGACAAAGAAAGTAAATAATCTTTTCTCGAATGTTAAAGATCCCATTGCACCGTTGGATCAATCAAACGTTGTTTATAAACTAAGTCGTCAGGGATGTGAATCCAAAAAAGAGATACGGCTTGTGCTCTATCACAACATGTTAGAACGTCTGGACATAGCATAGATTATGACGACGTTAAGATATTGGCAAAGGAGCCAAACACATTCAAGAGATGCTTTTTAGAAATGACATTCATTAATGAAGAACCTAGACCAATGAACAAGAAAACAGACATTCAGAATCTTAACATCATCTATTCTAACATTCTATACATGGACGAAGAAAGAACGGGAGTGGCACGGAATACGACATATTTGTTACGGAATGTAGATTAACATTAACATCCTCATCTCTATAAAAAAACGACTATAGTGGTTTCCCACAACGACCTATATAAGCGTCAACGTTTCCAATCAAATTTTACATTAAGTAGTCTCTAGTAATTGTATAATACGGGAACCTCCCATGTAGATCATCACTTGGTGGCAGAGTGGAGTTCGAACATGGGACGTGATCGTATTAACAGCGACATGCAAATCAAGGATTTTATGTAGGTCTCTATTACAACACCTCTCTTGGGAGTGCCTCTATTGGTGGCGGGTAGAGGCATTTTGAAGAGTTTTCTTCTCTTGGTATATGACAAAATTTGAAATACAAGAGTAGCTATAGTTGTTTCCTACATTGAGGTATGGGGGTAACGTCGTTCCTAGTCAGATAGTATTTTACGGATTAATTATTAGCTCTGTCGGTTTTTGTAAGTTCTCCCTAACCTCCCCTGGAGGAGCACTGTTCAGTAAAAAAGAGTGCTCCAACAGGAGACGTTGGAGTAAAGAAATGTCAGGAATGTTAAGAAATAGTTTCTAATGAATTTTATATCGAGCATAAAATTAAAAATGAAACAAGAAACCATGGTACATGACAAATACTAACATTCCTTGACAACGGTCTATGAACACAGAATTGTGACATTTGTTTCCTTGTTCCAAGCAAAAGGTCATAGCTGAAAAAGTCAAATGAATATAGGTTAGGTCGTGTCACGTTGAATCGATTATATCGATTATGTGTAAGCCAAGTCTAATCAATGTAATCATAATGAATCACCATCTATTTTCTAGTTCCCATTACTGCTTAGTTTTCGATTGAGTCTTCACCTTACAGTAAGTTGTGTATTTTTTTATTATACATGTAATATCAACATAATTCATATTGTAGTGTGACTGAAGAAGAAATAAACTTATTTCGAAAGCTGTGAACATGGTATGTTTGGTAAAAATTATTATACTAAGATGAAAAATCTATACTTACAGAAAACGAGATTGATATTAAAACTATACAGCACATTAGATCCATAAAATGTTTTCAATATTGGAGTGGAAGAGGCTAATTAAATTTGTTTAGACGCGTTACAATGATATTTCAAAAATTATTTGACTAAACCCAGAGAAACCAATAATTGACAGTTGATACACAAACTAAGAGGACCTTTTACTTTAATGCTATGTGTTCTGTGATTTTTTTTATAGAATTGCTACTCATGGGTGCCAAACCATGGAGCGTAATTAATCATTCTTGTTCTGTCTCAACTTTCAACAATTATTGGTCTAAAAACTTGATGAAACTATATTGTGAAACTCACTTAAAAACCTATATTTAGAATTAAGGGAAATACAGAAACGGTGATATTGTATATGTACAGTTATTGCTCTCACCGAAAACTGGTCTAGTAAAGTTCATAGAAGCTGTTGGAAATCGTCCCAGATTCCCTCCACCCCCTACTACCACTAAGGGCTGGTGAGAGTCAACGACGACCTAGACCTTCCATTGTATCTCCTCGATGCTTTGTTAAGTTGTGTATCTTGGTACGATACATTTGTATATATTACGTTAAGATTCTTGATGTTTGAATATTTGTTCAAGAGATTAGTTTCACAGAAAACCTAAGACATTTCGAGAAAAGATCTTTTAAACAAATTACTCTCGGTAGTTAAAATTTGTGCGTTAATAACATCAGGTTGGCGACCAGTATTAGCTACATGTTGAGAAAGGGCACAAGCATCTTTTCTTCTCCCTATGTCACTTTTATGTGAAGTGATCCTTAACTTTAAATTTCTGGATGTCATAAATATATACGATTTATCACAATTTACACATTGTATTTTGTACACCGAGTTAGTTTTATCCAAAGTAGGGGTCTTTCAGCCTGGTAAATAAATTCTGTACCTTTTTGGTGGATTTATTAGCAATAATTATATTTTCTTCATGTTTCAAGATATTAATGATCCTAGGAGTTATATCTTTAATGAACGGCAAGGATCTATAAAAATTTTTTTGGTCTGGGGTTATATTTATGTTTTGAGTACCAATTGGACTTCTAATAAAATTCTGATTGACTAACTCAACAATGTCTGGAGTCGAATAAATTAACTTCCTTAGTAACGTAGATGGACATGGATTCTGTAAAAGGATGTTATATAGTTTGTTTAGATTCGATTGTCTAAACGACGGATGCGAGATACGTGTGATTCTTCGTTTGAGGCCTAGGATTAAATTTATTGTTGTTTTGGTGGTGTGATCAGAGTAGTAGTTAATGTACCTTCCAGAGTTTGTGGGTTTCTGATACCAGTCCAGAATAATGGTATTATTCTCAGTTTTTATGACTCTCTTGTCTAAGAAAGGTACGGAGTAGTTGCTCTCTTGTTCTATAGTGATTTGAATTCTTCCATGATATTAGTTAAAAATCCTTAAAACTACTTCCTCTGTATCACTATGGATTAAACAAATATCATCCACATATCGATCATTTGCAAGAAGACAGACACAACTCAAAAAAGGTCATTTTGAGATAATTAGGTTTAAAGGTTCTTAGTCCTATTATTGTGTCTTGGCGTCGCATTTTTGAAATATAATTTTTTTTTCATACTTATAATGGTTGTTACTAACTTATAAATGTCAGTAAATATAAATTAATTCTCTTACAATAAATGCTTTTCATTTTAGAATAAAATTGATTCATTAAATTTCGAATTGTGCCATTATTGATATGTCATAATTTGCCATAAATTTCGGTAAATTGCAGGAAATTCAATAAAATTGTGTAATAAATTCAACATAATTTTTATTTAGAATACTTAATAAACTGTTAGACATCGAAGAAATACATTATAAACGAGGTATCAAAAGTACTCCTATAAAATAAAAAAATACAAAAGGCTTCATATACTATTTCAAATATATTGAAAGTATCTTCCAATAAGCTAAAAAATACAATGCTTCATTAAATATCCAAAATCCAAAGTAAATTTTAATGACAGAACAGTTACTCATAATAATTATAATGATTCGAAAAATGGTTTATACATTTTTGGAATGTGGTTTTTCTGAATTAGCTCCATTAAATCAGTTCTTTTTCTATCGGGGATGCGAGGCTTTTTAGGAAAAGCTGGTCGCTTTAGGATATTCTCAAAACTGATCTCAGATTTTTCCATACTACGTCGTTTCATAGTCCTGTCCAGCCACACTTCTTGAAATTCTTTGTCAGCGTAACTTTTTTTGTAGAAAAAAGATCTTGGGGTCTCTCTGTCAACTTTTATTACCTTAGCCTCAGTAATTTTAAAATCATCGTTTTTATTGTTTCTAAGTGTTGGAGGCAGAATCTGTTTGGACAAATCTTTAAAGTCAATGAAAAATTCGTGTGAGAGTTCGTGTACTTGATAGGGTGTTCCTGATTTCTTAGAGGCTCTAATAATGGCTACAAATTGATCAGGAGTGTACACAGGCCCAGCCTTTAAAGTTTTTTTTACTTGCCTTTCAATTACTGAGTGTACTGAGTCCCCCTCATTTTGTGTATGCCCAGCTATTAAAAACTTGTGCTGGATGCGCTTAAGGTTAGGAAATTGTTGAAGTGCGTGCAAGTATAACGATATCATAGTTTTATTTTTTTGTTGGCCTCCACAATTATCAGTATAGAATATTATTTCAAAGTCCTCCTTTTTGGTTTTAGCTATTTTTTCTATAAATTCATATACACATGTCCCAATCTCGTTTACTCCCCTGTCACCCTCTCCCTCATGCCATACATAACAGCTTACTCTTTTACTTTTCATTTCGAAAAATGTTAAGTTTAAAACGTTTAATTTAGACTTGTAATAAAATACAGAGGTATCACCCTTGGGACATTGAAACACCGCCTGCAGGTCATAACAGACAACTATTACGTTCTCGCCGGAGATCTCTTTATCCTGCTCTTTCTCGTTTCTTGCCAGTTTTTTTTCTTCTATTAAATGGTTTTCGTATTTTGAAGTAAGTTTATCTTTTTCGTCCCCAGTAGCATTTTCAAACGCAACGCACATTTCGCATCTATCTTTTTTAGGACTAAAAAAAGAAATGTTGAATTCTTCAGTAAAAATGCGATAAAACAGAACGTAATTGGCATAAGGTTTTTTTCTTTCTATACGAGTATTAACATAATCTCGATGTATTTCTGCAATACTCTTGCTGCCATCAATAAAACGACGAGTAGTATGTGCTCGCGTGTAGTGACTTTCTATCGATGGTATTGCAGAAATATGCTGTCTAACACTATCTTTGATTTCATCGTCCACTTTTTTATGATTTTTATGTTTCCCCCGTTTTTCTGCTTCTAGAATATTAGGCACATCAGTTCGTTTGGACAGTATTGTGCGAATTGTACGATCTGTTATATCTAATGTGTTTTTAAAAAACAGTTTACATACTGTAATGCGATTGTTATTTAACATGAAGTGAAATACATTATTGGGTAATCTCGTGCTTCCTTCTCTGACATACCTATACTTAGGAATAAATACTTCCATACTATTGGCTACAAAATCCCTCTGTCTTTGTAAGTCTCCCATACCCCAATAAGAGTCAAAAATTGCTTTGCGTTCTTCGGTACTAAATTTGGAATAACACTTCAGGTGACATTTCTGAGTACATGCAGCTTTCATCTCTCTACCTGGTTTTATGTGTTTACTTTTTGTCTCATATTTCTTTCCACTGTTTCGAAGCTTTTTTTTACATTTTGTAACCAAGCTTCTTCTCTTCGTTTTCTTCCATTACCTGTGATTTTCATGTCTTCTTCGCGTTCTGGGGATGATTCTGCTCCAGATTCATTATAAGGCGGATCTTTTACGCTATCGTCAGAATCTGAAATAGTTACCAACCACTTGAAGAAATATGTTACGAATAAAGTTTTAAATTTTTCCAAAATCAGCTGGTAAATCATCACCCGATGAACTAGTGGAACTGTTCGACGATGTAGTGGAAGAACTGGATGAAGGCCTTGTAGGTCCGTCAGATTTCACATCACTATTTCTATAACCTAATGAATCCATAATTATTAACGATCGTCAACAAAAAAAATTCTCTTACCAATAGTCTCAAGATCATTATCACTCAAATCAGGTACTGATTCATTTTCTTTAATTTTTTGTATGCTGGATAATACGGAAAGATTTGGGTGAGAGTCATATTCATCTATCTTGTCCAATTGATCAGGAAGTATGTGCAGATTCTCAACGTTACTATGGAAGTTGTCTAAAAATATACATCTCAGAAATTTCCGATTGAAGATTTTTAAATACCCATTTAGTACATACCGACAGATTGATTAGGGAACTCAACAAGTTTCTCCTCAGCATTATTATTCGCCAGGTGTGCAAGTGCTATGATTTTTTGACTTCTGGATTGTAACGCCATTGTTTGGTAAAGCGCAAAGCTGTAAAATGTTTGTATACAAATGGATAATCCAAACATAATTCATTTAAATAAAACCATATTTTTCTAAGGGTGTGACACATCTCGGAATTTATCGGAATAAGTGATAAAAAAATGTAATGGTATCGAGTTTCTTTTCTAATACAAGGACACAACTTAGAAGGTACACGAGGCAGTAATTATCAAGTGGCACAAGTGGAAATAATACGGTCTCATGGATAATAATATTCAAAAATATATTGCAATATTTTCTTAAATAGCGGCACAATCTAAAATGTGCCTATCTCTTAAAAAAAAATACACACAATAATAGTATATAAACCCAAAATGTGCCATTATTTGAGAATAAAATTCAAGCCTAAATGAGACATTTTTCGAGATGTGTCATTTTTCTTGTAAAAAGCGTAACACTTACCTCCAAGCATTAGACACAACTGAAGTAGTGTCGGTATTTTAGTAACGTAACAGATCAGAAACTAGGATAGGCCAACGGCAATGGCGCCACCGCGCGGAAACTATTATTACTACAGTTGTGACAATGTTCCTGCATATAAAAATGACTTTTCTGAGTGTGTTCGTGCAATAATCTCAAATTTGACAATTTTAGAGTTGTGCCGGTATTCTCGCAAATGAGCAATATTTTATTAAGAACGGAACCTCAAATGGAAGTAAAGGCAAACAAATGTTTGCCATCCATGTATGTCATCCATGACATATTGTGAAATTATTGGTGAAATTTTTGCTCCCATAGGAGTACCAAAAACTTGCCTAGAGACTTGTACATTAAATATAAAACAAGTTGAATCAAAAATTCGTTTTATGGTAGCGATAAATTTCTCCTGGATGAAATCACAAACTTCCTTAATGTAATTACAATGTTTGTTAATTGATTTTATGACTAATTGAAGGGGCACATTCGTGAATAATGAGACTACATCCAAACTCACTATAACATAGTTGTCAGGTAGTTGAAAGTTATTAATGTAATTGGAGAATTCGAAGGAATCATTGATATAGTATTCATTGCTTTAGTTGTATGCTAAGGCAAGTAAGTCTGTCATAAGTGTGACTAATCTCAAGTTAGGTACCTCAGTCGATGCAATGATGGGTCTTACTGATAATTGTGGTTTATGGATCTTAGGTAAGGCATATAACTTGGGAATAACCCCACTATGACCTAACAACTTCTTGCATAATTCCTCCGAAATGTCACCTGATCGTTTAAGGAAGGTAATGAATTTGTTAGTGTTCTGCATGATGGTAGAGGTTGGATTTCTACGTAGTAACTTGTAGTAACTTGTGTCGTTAAGTAATGCCTGTGCCAGGTCTATATCCTGTTCTTTATACATTATTACAGTGACGTTGCCTTTATCAGCCTTTGTAGTGAGCAGTAGAGCTAATTTTTGTACTAAAATATAACATAAGTAGTAGTTTTCACAAGCAGAAGACCAAATCTTTACCGAATCTTTCTTGCTTGTGAAGTAACTGTGTTTTTAATTTCTCTTTTTCAGTTTTTAAAAGAAGCAATTCCTGGTGCAGTTTGTTCGAATTTTCATTGGATTTTATTGCTGACTAAATTTGTTGTCTTGGTTGGAGCTACACAAACCGCCGGGGACTCGGGGCCATTTGGAAATTCTTGGATCCATGAGGGGTATTTGGACATAAAAATGCCACGCTTGTCCGATTGCGGGTTGGCAAGTGTAGTTTCAGCCGCCCACTCTGGGTCAGACGCTGTTTGCAGCCGCCCATTTTGGATCAGTCGCTGCATGCTAGTTTTGGTCCATCCCGGGTATTTCATTTCCCCGGTACCACCCATATCTGGGAGGCATTCCCCTATCCGCCACCTGGGGACGCGCCCGATGGGGGACTAGCAACCCCACACGGGCGCCTCCTAAAATAACCTTAGGCAGAGACAATCAAACAGCTGAAATTTATAGAAGAAGAAGATTGGCATGGGCTGCATTCAGCAAATTGAGTAATACGCTAAAGAACAAAAAAATACCAATATACCTCCGCTCTCGAGTGTTCGATCAGTGTGTTTTGCCGGTTTTGACATATGGATCACAAACATAGACATTAACTTTAGTCCATGAATAAACTCAAAACCTCTCAAAGAGCCATGGAGCGCCAGATGTTGGGTATATCATTGAAAGATCATGTAAAGAACGAACGGGTCAGAAGCACAACGAAGGTGAAAGATGTTGCGGAAGCAGTAGCCGAGCTGAAATGGGACTATGCGGGCCACGTTGCCAGATATACAGATGATAGATGGACATCGACAGTAATAAAGTGGAGACCCTATTTGGGAAAAAGATCAAGAGGTCGCCCACCAATGCGCTGGACGGACGACATAAAAGGAAGCGCAGGACTGATGTGGCATCGTAGAGCACAGAACCGAGCTGAATGGAAGAGTATGAGGGAGGCCTATGTTCAAAAATGGACCGAAAATGGCTAATGAGATGAGATGAGATGAGAAATTTGTTGTACTTTTAATTTCAGTTCTTTCGATGCCATCTCAGATTGTAATTGAATCAATTCTTCCCTAGCAGTGACCATTTTGTCCAACTTTACATTCAAGGTATCTTTCGTAACATTCTGAACATTTATTGCCCTGTGTTTTTTTGCTTTCAAATAACTCTGGAGACCATGTAATCCACTATAAAAAAGGAAAAAATTAATTTTATGCAGTCAACAAGATACTAAAAAACAAAAGCAGAACAATACCTTTGCGGGTGGATCTGCATGACTAACTTTAGATGTATCAGCACTTAATGGTGATGGGCCGGCAGCTATTTCCAATATTTCCATGTTTGTAGATTGTAAATGTTGAGTTCAATCAATTAATACTTCTCCATCTTTGTAATTTTCTACAATCATATAGTCCGATAAAAATTTCCAAAGTGAGGTAATTTTGAAGTCTACACGAAAACCTTTTACATTTATGTTTTCGACCCTCAGGATTCCGAATCTGCAAAAATTTTTGACCTCAATCCAGGGGAAAAGGGTCAAATCTCAAAAAAAGGGGCGAAAATCAGGTTTTTCGCGAATTACTTGAAAACTACAATATGTAGCACGAAAAAAATACTACCATCGTGTTTGGCAGGCAATTTTACATCGATATAGCACTTTTCTTTTTCCAAATTGAACAAGTATCTCTCAAAATATTAAGGTTTTTGAGAATTTCGCCAGCCACGAGAGGGGAAATTTATAGATGTAGTGTGCGTTCCCCCACAGCGCTGGCGACGTGTGCATTATTTGTTTATTTGTTTTTCAACGCGTGGTCTGCAGTCTGCACCGTTTTGCCGTTTTGCGCTACTCAGTCGACTTTGCAATATTAAATAAGAAAGTATTAAAATATTGTGAATTTGTGAAACTTTTTTAATATCTATCAAGCTTTTGAAATTAGTGCTGAAAAGGAAGTTGGTATCCAAAACCGACAAAGGAAAAAGTAAGTATGAAGATCCATTTACTCTTTGGAATACACACATAAATATTGGGAGTGATGAATTTAAGTTTTATTTAAACTACTTTTTAAAAAGCATAAAATCAACAAATATATTTAATTGAGAAACTCATTAAAACAATTAATAGCACACAAATGAATAATAGATCTTAGTGAAGTTTTAGGCTATGGAAGTGCCAATTAAATTATATAATACAAATACAAATACAAAAATACATACATAAATATATATGGTAAAAACTGTAGGAACATATACGAGAGGAAACTGTACTATACTCGTACTATACTATATGTTTGTGGCCTCCCATAATGAGGACAAGTTCATTTTTATGTTTTGGACATACAGTGAAACCGAAACCTCTGTATAGCGGACAGCCACGGGAATTTTGTACGTTATAAGGAGGTGTCCGCTATTGGGAGGGAAGGATTAAATAACAAAAATATTGATATGTGCACAAATGCAATTTAATAATTATAAAATGTCACTTATTTGAGTTTTCCCGACGTTAAATTTTGCTCCTAATTTTCGAACGCTTTCACCGCTCATTTCGCTCGTTTTAATAATTTCGACTTTATCTTTTGAAGACAACAGTTTACGTTTTCCAGAAGACATGTCGCTCGGGTGAATAACACAAGTTGGACTGATTGAACGAAACAACCGAATCAACATAAGACTATAATCTGTCAAAATAACCCATGGAGTAATAAAACGATTATTTCGCCGGGGACCAGAGGCGTTCTTAAAGAAATGAACGAAAATTAATAAATGAGTTATAATGGTACACACACACACGCACACGCACACAATTTTTACAATTACCGACTATGGCGTATTTATTCCTATTCATCGAGCGTACGCCCGAGAGTGGTTATTCCCGGTATTATTACAATAGCCCGACACACGTGTTTCGGGCGAGTCACTCAAAATACGAAACGATTCCGTAAGGCAGCGTGTAAGACATTATAAAACTCCCAAAATCTAGAGGATGCCACCTTGTATCGGTTTTGCATTTATAATGAGATTTTATTACTCCACATGTTATTTTGACAGACTATACCTGTTTATTCTGAATTATACCTGGAATTCCTGAATAGGATGATTGTAAACTTAAATACCTATTGAAGAGACTTCAGGGATTTATGGATGCAATTATGAAAGATGTCCGTTATTTAAACTGCTTATATAGGAAATTGTAGTTTTTAACTGTCCCTGTCCGTTATTTGGAGGCTCTGCTATTGGGAGGTGCTGATATGTATAAATCCCTAAGAAATTCGGGGAATATAAAAATGTCCGTTATGTAGAGGTGTCCACTATTGGGAGGTGTCCGTTATTAGAGGTTTTACTGTATTTAGCTTTAAATTTTTTAGTCCATTCTTTTACGGTTTTTGCTCAGAATTTTAAGTACCGCTTCGATTAAGCTGAAATTTGAAATTGACATAGAAAAAATGTCAAAGAAAAAAACGGTATATAGTGGGGATGTGTGCTTTTACCCTGGGGGTGAGTGCCACCCCTTCTCGGGGGTGAAAATATTTAACCTTAAAATAACCCCGGAAATCGAGTGTTCAACTTCAAGCAAAAAGTATGACATAAATTTTTATTATTATATTATTATTATTAGGTATTATATAAATTTTTAAAATCAATTTCAAGTAAAAAGTATTATATATAATTTTTTTCGGCAAGTTAATATTTTCCGAGTTATTCACGATTGAAAGTATTGATTTGTACTTAAAAAAATGGCGATGTGTAACATAGTAAAACTTTTTCATATGGCCGGACAAAATATTCAGGGCAACATTATCACCGTTTTATAAAATAAATTTAGTATTGAATATTAACATTTTCTCTTATTAGTAAATATTTCTTTTGGTTGTTTATTAACTGGGAAAGGTTTCTGAAATAAAAATTATATACATTTAATATGTTAATTCAAATATAAAGCTTAATGAAAACTTTATTAAACATTTATTAAAAGCATTATTAAAAAAAATGGAAAAATTGAAAATATTCATAAGTGCCCTTTAGAAAGGTTTTAGAAAAGAATATTACAAATAAAAGTTGTAGCTATAAGGTAGTTCAGTTCAAGTCTAAAATTTGGTGAGAATCGGTATAGCTCTTTTGGAGAAAATTGAGAAAAACTGAAAATTCACAGAAGTAGAGGGCCTTATTCCATATAAAACCTTTTGAAATAACGAATCGAATGGCGTCATCTAAATTTTCATCCAAAACCCGAGTTACAGCATGATGAGGGTGGGGGTTTATTTCAATTAACGTAGAATCGAACCTTTTATCATCAAATAACGTAAAAAGGAGTTTCTTTCAAAAAAAAAAATGCTTGAAGTGTTTTTTGAAGGTATAATTAACCCTTTCAATTTAGCTAATGTGAAAGTGATTTGGATGGAAAATAACCGTATAAAAACAAAACGATTCTATCATTAAAAAAAAACAGAAAATGAAATCCTGAATTTTCCACAAAAATCAATATAAAGGAAACTCTTAATATATGTATAATTAACTTTATTTGTGTGCTAACAACTTGTCCTAAAATGTTAACCACTTTGAAATGATTACATTTGACAAAAACTTCAAGCATAAAAAATTTACAGATGGACTTAAAACACATTTAAAAAAATTATGGAACACTTGCCTCATCACGTCATCACATATATTCATATCCAACCATCTCGCTGCCTTTTCTATAATACCACTTACTTTATTTTACAGATTATCAGTAGGTATGGAAGCTGATGAACTTCGCTCCATTTGCGATGAACACTTAGATACCGATAGAGACAAAATTAATTGTGTGAAAGTGAAAGGGTTGAAAAAGTTTCTATCAATAAGTGAATCGAAGCATGATGATAAGTGGCAATATGGAAAGATAAATCTTCTATTAATGTCCATAGTAAATGTAGAGCAAGTTTTTCATAGAATTTCATAATTTCTAATATAATTTATTAATATCCTAATATCTATTTTGTTTGCAAATAATTGTATAATAGCATAATAGTGTATAATGTAATATGTATAATGTAAATGTATAGTAATACTAATAAAATCACACTGACTAAATGAGTAAATTCCATGTTCTAACTCATCCTAACACATCATGATTCTATTTCATTCCTAATTATTGGTGTATACTAATACCTATGTATTTTTAATTATTTAAGAATTTCACAATAACCTCAAAGCAAAATTCTTGAAGGACGAAGAAAATGTATACTTTTCAGTTATAAATTTACTATATAGCCAAACCAACAGTCATGTCAAATAAAAACAAATGCTGTGTCGACGAAAATGGCGACGTGGTGACGTCATAAATTTTGATGACGTACACCGCAAGTTTTATTAATGTCTCTATATACTGAGGTGAAGTGGGATGGTTACAATTTATTTTGTACCGTATGTTCTAAAATAGTAAGTACGTATACACCTTCTAACTACATTAATTGGTAATGACTTTGATATTAATATTCAAATTTTTTGATGTACCCAGCTCTTAATTAATATCATTTGAGAAAATTAAAAAATTACGAGACACTGTTTTTACACTCTCTTTAACCTTCCTCCCCAATGTGAAACAATTTAAAACAAGGTGTTAAATAACAGTTTAATGAAAAGATAGTATATATATATATATATATATATATATATATATATATATATATATATATATATATATATATATATATATATGTTAGCGATTCGGCGTCGGTTCCGATTTTAAAGATGATTGGTAGGTGGTAAATAATGCGCGTGATAACTTTTTATGGGGGTTTTATTCAGAGCTTTGTATTAGAGTACGTATCGTGTCTAAAGACAAAACTCTTCTCCTCTTCTCCTCCGTTGCTCGACCCTTTCAAGTGGTTGTTTACGTTATCGTAGAGAAGAACGCGGGTTCCTACCCCGGCGAGGTTGCCAAATTGACTTCTGGTCTCTAAGCGGAGATAGTTGTTGTCAGATCTAAGATGCACGTATCTAACACGGCCTTCCTGAAATCGGGGCGTCCTCGCACCGAATCTAGAATCACAACGATTTAGAACTCGGGGGATAAATAATTATTTTAGTTTTTTTTTTGTTTTTAATTTGTTTGATTAATTTTTTTTTTTTGTATGCCGTGCCTTCGGGAGTGGGGCAGCCACACCCGGATTTTTTTTTTATTGCACTTAGTATTTTTTTTGGGATCAATATTACTTATTTTTTATGTCGCGTCTTCGGGAATGGGGCTGCCAGACCCGGATTTATCTTTTTTTTTATTACGCCTAATATTCTCTTTTTTTTATTTGATCAATATTACTCTTTTTTTAAATTTTTTTCGCGTCTTCGGGAATGGGGCTGCCAGACCCGGATTTATCTTTTTTTATTACGCATAATATTCTCTTTTTTTATTATTTGATCAATATTACTCTTTTTTTTGCGTCTTCGGGAATGGGGCTGCCAGACCCGGATTTATCTTTTTTTTATTACGCCTAATATTCTCTTTTTTATTTGATCAATATTACTCTTTTTTTTTTATTTATTTCGCGTCTTCGGGAATGGGGCTGCCAGACCCGGATTTATCTTTTTTATTACGCCTAATGTTTTCTTTTTTTTATTTGATCAATATTACTCTTTTTTTTTGCGTCTTCGGGAATGGGGCTGCCAGACCCGGATTTATCTTTTTTATTACGCCTAATATTTTCTTTTTTTTTTATTTGATCAATATTACTCTTTTTTTTTTCGCGTCTTCGGGAATGGGACTGCCAGACCCGGATTTATCCTTTTTTATTACGCCTAATATTTTTTTTTGTGTTTGATTAATATTACTCTTTTTGTATATCGTGCCTTCGGGAGTGGGGATGCCACACCCGGATTTATTTTTTTTATTGCACCTAATATTCCTTTTTTTTTTGTTTGATTAATATTATGTTTCCTGTATACTGCGCCTTCGGGAATGGTGCTGCCAGACCCGGATTTATCTTTTTTTATTGCGCTTAATATTCCCTTTTTTTTTAGTATTACTCTTTTTGTATATCGTGCCTTCGGGAGTGGGGATGCCACACCCGGATTTATTTTTTTTATTGCACCTAATATTCTTTGTTTTGGGTGATTGATTTTAATTTCTTTTTTTTTATTATTTGCTGGACATATTATTTTTGTTTTGTTTTATTGATTTATAATAATATAATATTTTAATATCAATAGGTAATTAATTATTTATGATATTTAGTTGTACGTTAAATTGAAGTATCTTTAATCGTAGTTTACGATATCCTAACGAAACTGATAACAGGGAATTCACTTAAGAGAATGTAAACAAAACCTTCAGCGATACCTCACTCGCAGAGAGTCTTTTAACTTGTCAACGATTTCTAAAAGGAGGTTCGCTGGAAATTCTGCTTAATTAAAATAATTTTTTTTTAAATTTATTTTTATTTTTTTTAGGTAATTAATTATTTATGGTAATTAGTTGTGGTACTTTCAATTGAAATACCTTTATTCGTACTTTACAATATCCTAACGAAATAGATGAGAGAGAATTCAAGAGAAGATGTAAACAGAACCTTCAGCGACACTTGACTCGGCAGGGAGTCTTTTAACTTGTCAATGACTTTTTGAAAGAAGATTCGCTGGAAATTCCGCTTTAATTTTTTTTTGTCACTTACCAGATGTGATGTAATATTCTTTCTTAGGAGTTTAGTATTTTGGAATTATTTTTTTTTTGTCTACTTGTTTTTCAATCCACGGGCCACCGACGAAGTTGCTCGTGGGCTGCTACTGTCGTCCTTTTCCCGTTTCTTCGTGGGAAGGCAACGCTCGTTCAATGACAGCTTCTGCACAGTGTAGGGTCTATGGTACCGCTGTTTTAATTTTCCTCCACCTGCTAGCTGCGAATCGTCCACTGCTACTTTATCTCCGACATTGAATAGTTCTGCCGCGTATCGGGTTACATCGAACCGTTTAGCTCCTCTCTCTCTAGCATCCTTGGCGCGTTCTCGTGCCCTGGTAGCAGCTTGTTCCGGGTTGATGCCGTCATCAGTAGGAATGACATCCGATAAGAATTGTTGAGTGGCTGGTAATCTGGGATTTGTACCAAAATGAAGAATATTTGGCGCGAATCGGGTCGTCTTGTGAAGGGTAGTATTGACGGTGTTTTCGATTTCGGATATTGCCTTCAACCACTTTTTTTTTATACTTTGTCGTCTGTCAGAGTAGCTCGAAGTAAATTAAATAAATGGTTCGGCCACTCCTGTTAATTTTATATTGTCTATGTTCCCCGCCATTATACACATCATCACCTTCGGAGTGTTCCGAAGATCGTCATGAAAATTCCAGGCCATTGACACATTTATTTTATTTAACCCGTAAGGTTAACGTCCCGTCTGATAATGGTGTCCCACTCAACGGGGATGCTGTCATCTGGTACCACCGTAAACAAAACCTCAATGGTTGCGGTCGGTAGGGCGGCTACGATCTCACAGATACCGATACTATAAACTGTCTTATCTCGGAGACCCGATATAGGGACCGTTGCCCTTTTTATCACTACACTTAATTTTGAAGCAGCTGACTCATTCAGAATTGAAAAATCCGCACCACTTTCTACAAGGCATTTAAAGTTCATTGCCTCTTCCGAGTGTATCAATGTTGCAACTGGCGTAGTGGATAAAGTTCGTCTGGGTCAAATTAACGTTACGTGGTTAGGTTTTCCATGTTTGGTCCAGCACTTTGTCTCGGTGTGTCCAATCTTCTTGCAATAGTTGCAAGTCGGCGGATCTCCTTTATTAATTTTAGTAACTCGGTCATCCACTTTATTCACTTTAGTGAATCTGTTCCACGTCATGGTTCTAGCGGGCTCGTGTTGTATGTTACGGCTGCTGATTGATGCGTAGAACTTATTGCCTCGTATCTTATCAGGGATAGGTTTACTTTCACGTTGACGGAATCCCGTTTGACGATTATTGGTTGGTTCACGCCAATTGTACGAATAGTGTTGTTGGCGCGAACGAGCGTCAAACTCTGCAAGTATTTTAAGTAATTCCTTCTCAGACTTCGGACGGTGGATGCGTAGTGCCGCCTGCGATTCGTCATTCCTCAGACCATACTCTACCATGCTCAATATTGTCGGCCAAGGTAGATCGTCGTGGAATCGTCGTATGGCGCGAAGTTTGCTTATCCCATACTCGCTCAGCGTAGCAAAGTCGTTACTGACCAAGGTTGCCGCCTGGAACGCTCGACTTCCTGGTGTTTCGCGATCAGGGAAAGCAATGGTTAAATCTTCGCAAAACACTTCCCAGGTTCTGCGCAAGGGTCTCCACTCGAGGTAAAAATTGCGTCCTCTTCCTCTTAGCGTTTCGCCAGCCTTCGCTATCATGAGCACATCTGCCACATGTAACTCCTGCTTTATCTGAGTGGCAACGTTGAGCCATTCCTCGATTGCGTGATCACTCGTGTCCGGGTTGTACTGCGCCAAGTGAAATGACGTCACTGATGAATGCGCAGTAACTTCGTCAGGTGATCTGGGTGTTGGCTCGGCCGCCATGATTGAATTTCTTGACAGCAGTGATAATTGCTCTTGCTGGGCAGCAATTAACGATACTAGAGTGTCTTGCCAACTTACGCTTGGTTGAGTTGGTGTTTCACTCTGCACCGTACTGACTTCTGGTGGGTCTGCTCGGTCCATTGTTGGAAGTACAGGAACCACTTCAGTTACTTTTATTGGTTATATGTCTTTGCAATTGTTTTTGTGTTTTCACTGGCACTAGGAACTATCCCACATCTGATGTTAGCGATTCGGCGTCGGTTCCGATTTTAAAGATGATTGGTAGGTGGTAAATAATGCGCGTGATAACTTTTTATGGGGGTTTTATTCAGAGCTTTGTATTAGAGTACGTATCGTGTCTAAAGACAAAACTCTTCTCTGCTTCTCCTCCGTTGCTCGACCCTTTCAAGTGGTTGTTTACGTTATCGTAGAGAAGAACGCGGGTTCCTACCCCGGCGAGGTTGCCAAATTGACTTCTGGTCTCTAAGCGGAGATAGTTGTTGTCAGATCTAAGATGCACGTATCTAACATATATATATATATATATATATATATATATATATATATATATATATATATATATATACTTACTGTCAAGTGAAAAAAGCTCGGGCCAGTCGGTAACATAACGTAATATTTATAATGTATTTACCTACCATCTGTGCACTGTGCATGAATACACGTATTCATGCCCCTCCAATCCGTCCGCACGCAAGATACACTTCCCCTTTCGCGGCTGCCGAAATTCTTCTAAACCTTAATATTTTGAGAGATACTTGTTCAATTTGGAAAAAGAAAAGTGCTATATCGATGTAAAATTGCTTGCCAAACACGATGGTAGTATATTTTTCGTGCTACATATTGTAGTTTTCAAGTAATTCGCGAAAAACCTGATTTTCGCCCCTTTTTTTGAGATTTGACCCTTTTCCCCTGGATTGAGGTCAAAAATTTTTGCAGATTCGGAATCCTGAGGGTCGAAAACATAAATGTAAAAGGTTTTCGTGTAGACTTAAAAATTACCTCACTTTGGTAAGATTTTATTGGACTACATAGATTCCTCTGGAATTTGCATTATTTCTATACTATTTTGAGCAACAAAAGAAATAAGTTAATAAACATATATTAGTAATCAATTCCTGTTTTACATAAGTAGTACAAGTAGGCCTGTTCTGTGACACATTGGTCGCTCCGGATGGCCGCGACCCTCCGGAGCGACCACGAACCGACCAGTCATCAGTTGTGCCACACCGAAGAAGCGCTAATTAGTTTCCAAGAAGTACTGATCGCTAAGACTAATTACTTCAAGAGTGACCTTGGGTTTTTTCTATCGGCAACGTTATTCTTTGGGGGTGTGTGTTTGTGGAGAAGTGATCGACAATGCTAATTACTTCTTGCAGAGGGTGGGGTGGGGAGGTGTGGCCTATCGGTGCCAGACTCGCCCCTTCTGGCATTGCTATTGGTGTTATGCGCCGAGAGGGCGTGTTAGCCTGGTCTCCCCTAGACTAGACGAGACTGGGTTAATAGTGCCCTTTTGGCATAAAAAAAAAATTTAACTTCGGTGTGCTTCGATCCGTGAACTCTCGCATGGTCTAGACTGAGATAGACAAGACTGTGTTAGTAGTGCCCTTTTGGCATAAAAAAATCTTACTTTGGTGTGCTTCGATCCGTGAACTCTCGCATGGGAGTCGCGTCCTTTAGCTGCATAGCTACGAAGAGTAAACCCCCTAGAGACTTGGATGTGCGTTATAAACCAAACAGACACACCATAAAAAATCTTACTTTGGTGTGCTTCGATCCGTGAACTCTTGCATGGGAGTCGCGTCCTTTAGCTCCAGTGTTTCTTCTTCTTTTTTTATTATATATATATATATATATATATATATATATATATATATATATATATATATATATATAATTTTTTTTTTGAGGGTTGGTGGGGGAAGAATGGAAGAAAAACCAAACCACAGTTTTTATATTATGATTTATTTTTAAATAAAATACAACACACACAAGATCTTAACTAAACCTATTTAATTTAGTACAGAATACTATGGTTGATATAAAACGAAACATATTTTCAAAGTGGATTATAACCCCACGGTAAGGTGTCTGTTCTTATAAAAGTTACCTTGCGTTTATCATCAAACGGAGAAAGCGCGATTTTTCTTTGAGCGACTGTGTATACAGTGTGTTTTTCTGATCTAATTAAATTTTGATTCCGTTCAATAATTGCTGTATTAAATAAACACTCATAGTAGTCACTAAAATCTATACTTTTTAAGGCAGATTTTTTCACACCTTTTGCCTTTTTCGAGACATCTCCACCTAATAGTTTAAAAGTATACATTTTAGATCGTAAACCAATAAATTCGGTAATTATAATACCACAATTTTCATCCTTCATAATTCCAATTACTTTTTTATTTTTTTTGTGGAATACCATAGATGTTATTTGGTGGATAATCAGATGTGTCGAATAAATGATTGTCATTTTTAAATATCTTGGTAAATGTCATCAACAAGAAACTCATAAATTAATGAATCTGTATCAGTATAGAATAGTTTTGATGTCTCTGGATATTTTCTTTTAATATAATTATAATGAAAGTCATAAAGGTAGGTTTTTGAAATATCTAAAATGGCAAATCCAACATAAATTGGTTTATTGAAAATTATATCATTTTTTTCCATTTCAATAATTACCATATCATCATCAAAAATGGTGCAATTTTTAAAATTTGGTTTAGAAATGTAATATTTTGCCCCATATGCTCCCTCCCACGTACTCACTAACTTCACATCTCTATATTTACGAACATTTTCCATGGTTTTCCCAAATACGGCATTATTCATTAGTTTATAAAATTTTTTTTCAAATTCATTTTTACTTAATGTTCTTAAATCTGTATTTAAATCAATATATTGTTTCATCCAGTTACTTTGTTTAAATCGAAGTACTCTATGGACCTTTTTAATTTTTATCCCCAATTTAACAGCTTGCTTTAAATTTCTATAGTGTATTACATAATTGTTTTTATCAAATAGTGTGGTTAATAATTTTTTCAAATTAGATTGTGAAGTTGGTGGTTTAATGCGTTCGGGGCACATAGGAAGATCCCTATGAGAGTCATGTAGACTTGGTGGATATATTAAATCCACTTCAAGAATAAATCCAAATTCACTATCATCTGACACATTAAACACATTTATGGAGTATGGATCGACCCACTCGAAACAACCATATGGCAATGAGCAAGAGAGGGCAGCACCATATAAATTATTTACGTCATAGTACATTAAAAATGATGATGGTTGTTCTTTTATATAATTTTCACCCATATACTTATTATTAGCTTTAGCATATCTATTACTACATTGTGAAATCCCTCCTCTAATGCCATCCTCAATGAACATTAACATATCAACATCAGTTAATAGTTCTAAATTAATTTTGGTAATCTTTAACATAGCATCAAAAGCCAAACCTGGAGCTGTATAATAATGTAATGCGTCTAATCCATAGGTCTTCAAACATACCTCTCTAAAGTTTTCAAAAATATCCGCTAATAGTGTTACGTCTGTTTTCAAATAGAGTTCAGCATATTGTTGTAAATTTTGGATTTTAAAAGTTTTCCAAACGTTTTGAGCATGTTGATACTCCCTATCACTAATTGACTCGTTCGAGAGAGAACTATAAAAACTTTCAATGGGCGGCAGTTCAGTTGTACTAAGTAATTTTTCCCAACAATCTAGGTACTCATATGGGAAAACACCCTTTTTTGCAACAAACTAAACTCTAAATCGTTTCTACAAAATGATTTAGTGATGGTTTTTTGAGAGTTTTCTAAATAAGATGCTAATTTATCAAGACTACTCGCCATAAATCGAAACGAGTCTAAGAAACGAAAATTAATTTTTGTGCCCCAAATGTACTTTGTAAAGGAAATATACTTCTCTTTATTTACTGGGAGTAAGCTAATTCTGCCAATAATTTGAGTACTTAGTGCCTTAATGATAAAATGAGAATCATAGCCAGAGAGATTATGAAAAATTACCGGTATATAATGTGCATCTTTATAGTTAATGTTACAGCCCATATGGCAGCACCCCCTGTATTTACCAGTATAATGACAATGGTCGCGGCATTTAGTATCACTAGAAAGAAATGGTTTCGAACAAATGTAACAATGTGTAGATAAATTAAAATCTATTTTTTCTTGTGATGTTAGTGGTTTCATTGGTACAGGGTCGTTAATGATATTGTATAGTTTTATTACAATACCTTCTAGCTCATTAACAAACCAGTTTTGAGGATTTACACCAGTATACATATTAAATTTTGAAAGAGAATCATCATAGCTACATTTCAAATAATAAGCAATACTAAAAGGCTCATGTTTTTGGAATTTATTAAATTTATTTGTTTGATTAATATCACTATATGGTTCTAAAATGCATTCCAAATCCGCATAAATGACAAAGGGTACTTTTTCTTTGTTCTTAAAATTTTTAAACTTAACATTTTTTTGTGATTCCTTAGGTAATGTAATTTTGGTCCTGTTCTTTATTTTACATTGAAAAGAATGTTTTATCAATTGTTCTTGAAAACGAAAATGATTTAGACATCTGTCACAAAACCATTGTTTATGTGATGATGACACTTGTGTTCGTAGTAATCTTGATAAATCCTTAATTAATGCAAAATGGAAATAACGATTTTTCAAAATATCAATATCATTTTCATTCTCGTTTTGTTTGTGCTGTATGGATTCTAGAACGAGCAAGTTAATTTTAGTGAGATAGTTATTGTCACTTAAACACACAGGAAATATGACTTTTTTTCTTTCATCAGGCATAAAAACATTGATGGCGATCCTATTCATTTTTTCGAATTTTGGAATATCAGAAAAAGCAATTGGAAACTTTATTCCATCATATTTTAATACATCTCTAAAATGTGGGTACGAACTAGTTCTAAGAGGATTTAATTTACTTTGTGGTGGTTTTAGTGCAGCAACTATTGCCCACATGAAACAATATTCATCATTATTTTTAATGTTTAAAACAGCCTTCTTAACCCTAATAAATTTTGGTACTTCAACAAAAGTTGATATTCCACTAGTAATTGGTGAGTAACGATTGATATTTACTTTAAGATGAATAATCTCATACAACGCCCAACCAGAATCTCTTTCCTGAAATTCTTCTAATTTATTTAAAATATTAAATTTAACATGTTCAGTATACCAACTTTTAATATTTGTATTAAGATCAATCACTTGGTTTTTAGTAACAAAATGTTTGATATCCCTTTCTCCATTTTGAGGTTTGATGAAATTTGCAATAAAAATAACATTTACTTTTAATATAGACTCCCGTAAACTGGACTTTATTTGTTTTACAAAACTTTTATAAGCTTTATCAAAGAAAACCCCAGGATCTTTAATTTTATAGTTAATTATAACACCTGTTTTAATTCTGCTATTGAAACAAGATTCAGTATTTATCCAAGTTAAATTTTGTCTACACGATCGCGCACAATTCATAAATTTTACTTTGGATAAATTTTGTAGTTTTTTTAAATAATATTTGAATATTGCTAAATTTGATTCAATTTTTGCATATGAACGTATGTCTATGGTGCTTGAACGCTTTAAATGTTTTCTTAATATAAAAATATTTTTATTTAGGAATTTAATCCACTTTGTAAAATCAGTTTTGGTTTTAATCAACTTACATAAAGATTCCATCTTCCTCACCATGGTAGTAGAGCAGTCCTCGATGGTTGACATTTTCTTTTTGTAGAAATCTCTGCGTAAAGTCTAGGTGTGTGTGTGTGTGTGTGTGTGTGTGTGTGTGTGTGTGTGTGTGTGTGTGTGTGTGTGTGTGTGTGTGTGTGTTAAAGCGGCCGTTATCGTCTTCTATTTATTTTTTTATTTTTTTTATTTAATAATTAAAAGAAAAAGAAATAACTAATTATTCAAGTCCACCAATTCTTCGACGAGCGCCTTCAGGTTCTTTGGGTTTCCTTCTAGCTGTTGTGTCAGTTCCTCCTCCTCCTCATCGTCGTCGTCGTCTGTTGCCGCTAGGTTAAATTGAAACTCCTTCATCGCCTTCCCAAACTCCAACAACTCCTGCTCCGTCTCCAATTTTGAGGTGCGGAATTCGACAGGCAGGTTCCCAAATTTTTGTTGTAATGTGGTGTACTTGGGGGTATAAGTGAGCCGTATGAGGATGGTTGTCTCTCCCACAACTTTTATCTCCTTTACACCAAATCTGTAAACAAATAATATATATATATATATATATATATATATATATATATATATATATATATATATATATATATATATGTTAGATACGTGCATCTTAGATCTGACAACAACTATCTCCGCTTAGAGACCAGAAGTCAATTTGGCAACCTCGCCGGGGTAGGAACCCGCGTTCTTCTCTACGATAACGTAAACAACCACTTGAAAGGGTCGAGCAACGGAGGAGAAGCAGAGAAGAGTTTTGTCTTTAGACACGATACGTACTCTAATACAAAGCTCTGAATAAAACCCCCATAAAAAGTTATCACGCGCACTATTTACCACCTACCAATCATCTTTAAAATCGGAACCGAAACACCAAATTGCTAACATCAGAAGTGGGATCGTTCCTAGTGCCAGTGAAAACACAAAAACAATTGCAAAGATACATAACCAATAAAAGTAACTGAAGTGGTTCCTGTACTTCCAACAATGGACCGAGCAGACCCACCAGAAGTCAGTACGGTGCAGAGTGAAACACCAACTCAACCAAGCGTAAGTTGGCAAGACACTCTAGTATCGTTAATTGCTGCCTAGCAAGAGCAATTAGCACTGCTGTCAAGGAATTCAATCATGGCGGCCGAGCCAACACCCAGATCACCTGACGAAGTTACTGCGCATTCATCAGTGCCATCATCAGTGACGTCATTTCATCTGGCGCAGTACAACCCGGACACGAGTGATCACGCAATCGAGGAATGGCTCAACGTTGCCACTCAGATGAAGCAGGAGTTACATGTGGCAGATGTGCTCATGATAGCGAAGGCTGGCGAAGCGTTAAGAGGAAGAGGACGCGATTTTTACCTCGAGTGGAGACCCTTGCGCAGAACCTGGGAAGTGTTTTGCGAAGATTTAACCATTGCTTTCCCTGATCGCGAAACACCAGGAAGTCGAGCGTTCCAGGCGGCAACCTTGGTCAGTAACGACTTTGCTACGCTTAGCGAGTATGGGATAAGCAAACTTCGCGCCATACGACGATTCCACGACGATCTACCTTGGCCGACAATATTGAGCATGGTAGAGTATGGTCTGAGGAATGACGAATCGCAAGCGGCGCTACGCATCCACCGCCCGAAGTCTGAGCAGGAATTACTTAAAATACTTGCCGAGTTTGACGCTCGTTCGCGCCAACAACATTATTCGTACAATTGGCGTGAACCAACCAAAAACCGTCAAACAGGATTCCGTCAACGAGAAAATAAGCCTATCCCTGATAAGATACGAGGCAATAAGTTCTATGCACCAGTGAGCCGCCGTAACAGACAACGCGAACTCGCTGGAACAACAGGGGCGATGACGTGGAACAGATTCACTAAAGTGAATAAAGTGGATGACCGAGTTACTAAGGTTAATAAAGGCGATCCGCCGACTTGCAGCTATTGCAAGAAGATTGGACACACCGAGACAAAGTGCTGGTCCAAACATGGAAAACCTAACCACGTAACGTTAATTTGACCCAGACGAACTTTATCCACTACGCCAGTTGCAACGTTGATACACTCGGAAAAGGCAATGAACTTTAAATACCTTGTAGACAGTGGTGCGGATTTGTCAATTCTGAGTGAGTCAGCTGCTTCAAAATTAAGTGTAGTGATAAAAAGGGCAACGGTCCCTATATCGGGTTTCGGAGATAAGACAGTTTATAGTATCGGTACTTGTGAGGTCGTAGCCGCCCTACCGACCGCAACCATTGAGATTTTGTTTACGGTGGTATCAGATGACAGTATCCCCGGCGAGTGGGATGCCATTATCGGATGGGACGTTATAGGACGGCCCTACTTACGGGTTAAGAAAGGTGTCAATGGCCTGGAATTGCACCACGATCTTCGTAACACCCCGAAGGTGATGATGTGTTTAATGGCGGGGGGCATAGACAATATAAAATTGACAGGAGTGGCCGAACCATTCGAAAACCGAGTAAAGGAACTCCTTCGTCACTACCTCCGGCAAACTCCTGGTGCCGTAAAGACCGATAAATTAACGATACAATTAAAAGACGATATACCGGTGGCGTATCGGGCGCGACGCCTATCCTATAGTGAGAGGGTACAAGTTCAGAGGATTGTGCAAGAACTGTTACGGGACGGGATAATTCGCGAAAGTCGTTCTTCTTACGCTAGCCCTATAGTGTTAGTGCGGAAGAAGAACGGGGAACTGAGAATGTGTGTCGATTATCGAGAACTGAATAAAAAAGCCGTGAAGGAACGCTACCCGTTGCCGCTGATACTCGACCAAATCGACTCACTATGCCATGCCAGGTACTTCACAACTCTCGATATGAAAGCAGGATTTCATCAGGTGGAAATAGAAGAGGATTCGAAGCACTTCACAGCCTTCATTACTCCAGATGGTCTGTACGAGTACAACAGGATGCCATTTGGGTTCGTTAACTCACCTGCTGTCTATCAACGCGCGATTGACAAAGCTCTTGGTGGATTAAAAGGCACCCAAGCACAAGTGTACATGGACGACGTGCTGATCTCCTCAAAAACCGTGGAGGACGGGTACCAATACTTGGAAAATGTTCTAGAAGCCCTCGCTATAGCTGGCTTTAGGTTGAACTATGAAAAGTGTAATTTTTTTGCTACAGAAACTGAATATTTAGGGGTAGTTATAAGTAAAGGAACTGTGCGTCCGAGCACTAGAAAAATCATTGCCCTTACGGAGTCGCCTGTCCCTATAGACGTTAGAAGTGTCCGGCAATTTATGGGTCTTGCAGGATATTTTCGTCGGTTTATCGAAGGATTTTCCATGATTACGGCACCCATAACAAAGTTATTGCGAAAGGAACAAATATTTACGTGGTCGGAAGAATGTGAACGTGCGCGACAAGTGATCATAAATAAACTCACGAACAAACCAGTGCTTCGAATTTTTGATCCCGCACTGGAATGCGAGCTACACACAGATGCGAGCTCAATCGGAATAGGCGCCGTTTTACTCCAAAAAGAAAACGGTGTCGCCCGCCCCATCGCTTACTATAGTAGGCGAACTACAGACTATGAATCCAGATATCATTCATATGATCTGGAGACCTTAGCAATAGTGGACGCGATAGAACATTTTAGGACGTATTTGTACGGAGTGCATTTTCTGGTGTACACGGACTGTAATTCGGTACGTGCGACGGCCCTAAAGAAACATTTACATCCGCGTGTCGCGCGATGGTGGGTTAAGTTGCAAGACTATGACTTTTCCATAGAATACCGGCCTGGTCATAAAATGGCTCATGTGGACTACCTAAGTAGAAACCCCGTCGAAAAGGTGTGCGTGCTAAAAAGAAAAAGCGCATCGTGCGTAACCCTGCGGGAGTTTCAGGCGAACGATGAGTTTTGCCGAAAGATTGCCAAAGCGCCTAGCGAATATCCGGACTACCGCGTGTGTGACGGTCTAATAATGACGAAAGACAAACCGTACAAATGCTTTGTGCCTATCGATGCGCGATTAAAAACTATGAACCTTTACCACGATCAGTCATCGCACATCGGTTGGGATAAGTGTATAGCTAAAATGCGCGAAGAACTATTTTGGCCGAGAATGGGACAAGTGCTGAAGAAGTATATTCGCAATTGTAAAGCGTGTGTCGTCGGAAAGTCTCACACTGGTCGGAGAGCGGGCTTGTGGCAGAAGGGCGAGAAACCGAGAGAGATCTTGGACACATGGCACATCGATCACGCCGGACCATTAGTGAAATCGAGCGGATTCACACATGTGTTGGTCATAGTGGACGGATTTTCGAAATATTGTCTTCTAAAACCGGTGAAGAAAAAGACTGCCGAAGATGCAATCAAAGTACTGCATTCCGCGTTCAACACCTTAGGTCGACCAAAGCGAATAATAGCCGACAGAGCGGCGGTTTTCACCTCTCGGATGTTTCAAAACTTTTTAAGTGCCGAAAATGTGCATCTTCATCACATAGCTACCGGAATGCCGCGTGGTAACGGACAAGTTGAGCGAGTGATGAGAACATTATTTAATTTACTTCGAGCTACTCTGACAGCCGACAAAGAAAAAAAGTGGGTGAAGGCAGTATCTGAAATCGAAAACACCATCAATACTACCCTTCACAAAACGACTGGATTCGCGCCAAATATTCTGCATTTTGGTACAAATCCCAGATTACCAGCTACTCAACAATTCTTATCGGATGTCATTCCTACTGATGAGGGCATCAACCCGGAACAAGCTGCTACCAGGGCACGAGAACGCGCCAACGATGCTAGAGAGAGAGAAGCTAAACGGTTCGATGTAACCCGATATGCGGCAGAACTATTCCATGTCGGAGATAAAGTAGCAGTGGAGGATTCGCAGCTAGCAGGTGGTGGAAAATTAAAACAGCGGTACCACGGACCCTTCACTGTGAAGAAGCTGTTGTTAAACGAGCGTTACCTTCTCACGAAGAAAGGGAAAAGGACGACAGTAGCAGCCCACGAGCAACTTCGTCGGTGGCCCGTGGACTGAAAAACAAGTACCTAGACACACAAAAAAAAAAAAATCCAAAACACTAAACCCCTAAGAGAGAATATTACATCACATCTGGTAAGTGACAAAAAAAAAAATTTAAAGCGGAATTTCCAGCGAACCTTCTTTTAAAAAGTCATTGACAAGTTAAAAGACTCCCTGCCGAGTCAAGTGTCGCTGAAGGTTTTGTTTACATCTTCTCTTGAATTCTCTCTCATTTATTTCGTTAGGACATTGTAAAGTACGAATAAAGGTATTTCGAATGAAAGTACCACAACTAATTACCATAAATAATTAATTACCTAAAAAAAATAAAAATAAATTTAAAAAAAAAATTATTTTAATTAAGCAGAATTTCCAGCGAACCTCCTTTTAGAAATCGTTGACAAGTTAAAAGACTCTCTGCGAGTGAGGTATCGCTGAAGGTTTTGTTTACATTCTCTTAAGTGAATTCCCTGTTATCAGTTTCGTTAGGATATCGTAAACTACGATTAAAGATACTTCAATTTAACGTACAACTAAATATCATAAATAATTAATTACCTATTGATATTAAAATATTATATTATTATAAATCAATAAAACAAAACAAAAATAATATGTCCAGCAAATAATAAAAAAAAAGAAATTAAAATCAATCACCCAAAAAAAAAGAATATTAGGTGCAATAAAAAAAATAAATCCGGGTGTGGCATCCCCACTCCCGAAGGCACGATATACAAAAAGAGTAATAATAAAAAAAGGGAATATTAAGCGCAATAAAAAAAAGATAAATCCGGGTCTGGCAGCACCATTCCCGAAGGCGCAGTATACAGGAAACATAATATTAATCAAACAAAAAAAAAAGAATATTAGGTGCAATCAAAAAAATAAATCCGGGTGTGGCATCCCCACTCCCGAAGGCACGATATACAAAAAGAGTAATATTAATCAAACACAAAAAAAATATTAGGCGTAATAAAAAAGATAAATCCGGGTCTGGCAGCCCCATTCCCGAAGACGCGAAAAAAAAGAGTAATATTGATCAAATAAAAAAAAAAAAAAAATATTAGGCGTAATAAAAAAGATAAATCCGGGTCTGGCAGCCCCATTCCCGAAGACGCGAAAAAAAAGAGAGTAATATTGATCAAATAAAAAAAGGAAAATATTAGGCGTAATAAAAAAGATAAATCCGGGTCTGGCAGCCCCATTCCCGAAGACGCAAAAAAAAGAGTAATATTGATCAAATAAAAAAGAATACATTAGGCGTAATAAAAAAAGATAAATCCGGGTCTGGCAGCCCCATTCCCGAAGACGCGAAAAAAAAGAGTAATATTGATCAAATAAAAAAAGAGAATATTAGGCGTAATAAAAAAAAAAGATAAATCCGGGTCTGGCAGCCCCATTCCCGAAGACGCGACATAAAAAAAAGTAATATTGATCAAAAAAAAAATACTAAGTGCAATAAAAAAAAAAAAACGGGTGTGGCAGCCCCACTCCCGAAGGCACGGCATACAAAAAAAAATAAAAAATTAATCAAACAAATTAAAAAAAAAAAAAATAAAATAATTATTTATCCCCCGAGTTCTAAATCGTTGTGATTCTAGATTCGGTGCGAGGACGCCCCGATTTCAGGAAGGCCGTGTTAGATACGTGCATCTTAGATCTGACAACAACTATCTCCGCTTAGAGACCAGAAGTCAATTTGGCAACCTCGCCGTGGTAGGAACCCGCGTTCTTCTCTACGATAACGTAAACAACCACTTGAAAGGGTCGAGCAACGGAGGAGAAGCAGAGAAGAGTTTTGTCTTTAGACACGATACGTACTCTAATACAAAGCTCTGAATAAAACCCCCATAAAAAGTTATCACGCGCATTATTTACCACCTACCAATCATCTTTAAAATCGGAACCGAAACACCAAATTGCTAACATATATATATATATATATATATATATATATATATATATATATATATATATATATATATATATATATATATATTTACGGAACGCAAGATATGCACTCCGATTTAATATTTAATTTATAAGACCTCAAATGCAGGAAAGGATAACCGAAGTCCACGCCTCCCGGGCGTGTCTACATTTCGCTCAGCAGGGAGTGATTTGTACGCGACGATCTAGACTATTTGATGCTTCCACCGATCAAGAGAGGGCGCACATGAAAGTATATTCGGTTGTCTATGCATAATAGCGTACGGAAATGTAATAAGAGTATTGAATTTTATATCCGATATTAAAATAAATACACAGTGGTACCTCTTCATCTTCATACCTTCTGCACTATACGCTTTTATATACCTGTAATTTTAGAATGAATTTACATAGTATTAATATTTCATTTATTTGTATTTCTCAAACGCTAACATAGTCTGTCAGAGGTGTAAGTAATGTTCTAATATTTTATTCAGAATAATAAAGGAATGTTTAAATTGTCGATGTAATTAAGGCATACCTTTTGAAGTTAGCAGATTTTTGTAAACTATATTTTATTCCAGCACTACTCTTAGTAACATTGACGGTTGATACTGCATTTGCGACTTTTATAGTATATGACAGATTTTTAAATGTTTTTTTTTTCATTATATGCATTTTCAAAATTAGTAGCAAAACCTTTTCACTATGCACTTTTTAAAATAATAAGGGAACAAATGGATACTAATAAATCTGAATCCATACATAAGGAAAATTTAATGAAACTACTGTTTTGTGATTTATAAATTAGAAACTGGGAATAATTTAATTTGACTACGCATATTCTGATCAAATGGAAAACAATGTATATGAAAGGTGATCAGTAGTGCTTGATACTGTAATTAAAGCAACCTTATCAGAAAATTCTTCTTAAGGGATGTACTGCACTTTTAAGATCCTACATTTGAAATATATTATTAGTGCATTTATGCAATACAAAACGATCCTATAAAAATGGACAAATAAATGTAAAATGTTTAATTTACGATGGATTTGTAAGAATTTTATAACCAACAATGAATGTATTGAGAGATACAGGGGTTGAACCAATTTCTCCCCAAACCTGTCCCTAGTTACAATAAATTAGAAAAAAACTGGAAAGAATGTCAACGTTTGTACATTTCATAACTTAATAAGGAAAGAAATTATGATTGATATGTCAGTAACCTTGATGTAAATGTACAAATGCAGTAAAAAAATTACATGAACACTAAAGGAATTGCCATTTAAAGACATTTACAAAATTTATAAATAGGCCTTTTAGAAGATATTTCAGAAATATAAAAGAAATATATTAACTCCAAACAGCATTTTCAGTGAGAAGCATTTTTGAAAGTAAGTTAATTTAGGCGAACTATATAAAATCGGCTGTAATATATTCGTTTCTCCGACTGAACAGTTTATGGGCATCCTGTATATATTAAGAGCAAAAGTAGTGAAATAATAATGTAGTCGTTGGTTATAACCATTAACATATTAATAATTAGTCAGTGTTTTTACAATAAAAGTCAATAAGCAGCAAACTCGGAATACAATTAATATTATAAGTTAATTGACATGTTTCTAGTTGGTCAAAAATGAAATATTTCATTATTTACAAAACATACTATGTAATATTTTACAAAAAATTATGATTAAATTGGAAAAAATGTTTTATAACAAATTCTTAGGAAGCTAACATTTTCACAGCATATTTTTCTCTTTTGATGGCAGGAACACCTGAACTATATTTTAACATCATGTATTCCACAGGAAACCATTTCTGAAAAACAAAACAAAGTTAGCATGTGTAAATGCAAATTATTGGTATACTTATTAAAAACAAAATGCATGGAAAAGAGATGTACATGTCAAATAGTTGAAAAGTGACATGAAAAATCCCATTAAGGTTATTTGGATTCGCTCGAAGCTTTTCCCACTTTTATGAGAAAAAATATGTAAGCGACAAATTGAAATTTTGTTTTTATTGAGTTAAACTAGTTACATATTGCGCCTGAGCACTAAAAAAAGAGGAACTCAGAGCAAACATTGACCACCACTTTTTGGAAATTACCACATGCAGTGCATGAAAAAATATATATAGGTTTTTATTTTGTTTCATTTACATTTGATTAGAGGGAGCCAGCGTTTTCTAATTTGATAAGTTAATGGAATGCAGTGATTCTTATGAGGTTTTAGATTAGATAATCATATTAAAAGAACAAAAACGTTCATTACTATTCACCTCAAATTGAATCCAAATTTTTTAAAGAATTAATTTAGCTTAAGGAACATATGGTTCAATTTCAAATCGTTCAACTAGCTAATACTGACGTGACAAGCGAAAAGACAAACAATGATATAATCATGGAAATGTTTTCACAGTATCGATGGTTTTCGTTTAAATTGTGGCATTGGGATGATATTATGTCGAAGTTTTTTGTTATTATGAAATTCGATTGAATTCACATGCAGATTTCCCATCATAATAATAAAAAAAATAACCCCGCATTTGATTATGTTTGGTATATTCCATCAATTCTGAAATCGAACAAAATACACTTTTATTAATGTACAATGAAAAGCAGCTAAAATTAGAGTTACTTGAATCATTTGGCAGCAATGTAAGTGTTATAAGTTGACAAGAGCATTTTTAATTTAATAATCAACGGGATATTAATAATGAAAAAACTACCAGTATTCTGTTTCAGCCTGGATCGAACCCAACTTAATGTCCGTGCGGGCATTCGGAAGACATGTGGGGATGTGGGATTAGACAGCAAAAGATTATATGTTGTTCAAGTGTAAAAAAACCCTTTCTTCGCTTTTAGGGGATCACTAAAATGTCGTTCAACATGACAATGATGAGTTTTCCAGCTTTATACATTTATAATTCTTCGTTAGTGTGCCTTAGGAGGGGCATTAGTCGTAGTGGCCTGGAATAAAAGGGTTCAATATTACAAATAGGAAAATCGTGTATGTCTGTATGGCCATTTCGATGCACCAAATCAGAGTTGGAGAATGGTTGCATTTTCATAAATGCAACCATTTTGCAGCTTCCAATTTACTTCCATATGTGACGAGTTGAATGACGGTAGAGTTGGAATCCACCAACCAGAAGAACAATTTGTCTAATTGACACATGGTGGTTCATAAGTTACACAATTTTAAATAACGATGTATTAGATAATATAGATATGCAGTACATCTTAATCAAAATTAATTTCCAAGCGTCACTACAGCACAGAAACTGAACCACATACACACGTTTATCTACACTCGTGGGTTGTCAAGGGTAAACCTGATTTGAGACCACGAGTAATACAATGTGTTTCAAAATGATTGTCATCTAGTTGGCGTTGGAATTTCTGTGCATGTAATTTTTGATGTGCCGCGCTCTCTTGATTTGTACCTATCTAATTCTGACAAGTGACACTTCGAACATTTATTGTGAAACTGGCAATCAGTACTGCTGGTAATTAACGGCCCTTTTCAGGGCCAAAACAAATACTACAAATAGACAAATACTCAGAATTCGTTTTCTTTTGACAGAGAAAAAAACAGAAGTTAAAAGAGGTTAAATAGGTTATTTTGAGGTTATGTATAGCTAGTAGAAACTCCTATTTTCGCAAGCCGTTTTTTTTTGTTTTACATGGGAATTCCACAGCCGACTAGATGACAATCATTTTGAGACACATTGTATAAAAAATATTCGTTGGATATGTGTGGTACGTGGATTGTGAAAATGACAGATGTTTTTATTGAACAGGAGTCTTATCAAAATAGACACTCCTTCAATTTTCAACCACTCTTCAGAACGGTACGACGAAAGTAGCTCAGTAGTTACTAGATACATACTTAACATATGATTTAGTACCTACTTAGGATTATACCATATTCATCTCAAGAAAAACTACCCAGTTCGGTAACCCTCAGCTCTATCTCTACCTAACTCTCTGAAGGGTTGAGGAATATACTTGCATTTTTGAGACCGCTCCTTTAGTGCTCAACGACAACCAGTATGTAGACCGAAGAGAAGCCGAGATGGGTTCATGAGGTGATACTTATACTGCACAGGGTTGTCGCTTACACCACAGACAATCAAAATGCTCAGTCTCCAATTAGCCAGATCACCGGTCTACTCTTGGACCCTTTGAGACCGCTCCGGGTCAGGATAAATAGATACCGGCAAAAATCACTATACCATTAGCTAAAAGAGATATATCAGTGGAGATTACATGCAACGCAAAGCTTACCTGTTGGCGGACATTGTCGTATTCCATTTAACAACCGAGAAATTAATTATTAAAATTGCTCTAAAATGTAAACAGACTACATCAGACGGCATCCATATTGAAAGACAGTCGACATGGAACAGGAAAAGCGTGTACGAGAAAAGTATGGAACGTTACATTTCACAATAATGACGAAAATTCGATGTTCTAACGTAATAATAATAAGAGTAGGTAATAGTAATAATGAGTATATTGTTTTTCCTTGCCCTCTCGCAAGTAATTCAGGCTTTACAGGACAAAACAAATCTCATATCTTCTCTATTCACGCCTCAAAATACTTATAATCACAGATCACTTATAATCTATAATGAGAAGAGAACATTGACCACGACGGCGACGCCACAAAACATGACGTATGTGTCTGACAAGTGACAGAGTAAGTAGTGTGTAACTAAATTTTGGTGGGAATTTTAAAACTATTAATGTCCGTTTGCACCAGTTACACTTAACCCTAAGTAACACTTTAATTAAAAAAATGGTTTGCACATGGTGACATTTCACCACTAAGCTCACCTTAGTATGAGGTGTAATACCCGTGACACACTATAAAAGTTAAACTAGATTAAGTCCCATTTCGAGGCTATGTGCTCGATAAACGACTTTCAAAACTCGTTTATCGTAAACCACTTTCACGAACTCGGTTAAGTTTGAAACTCGATTACAGCTGACAGAAAAGTGACGTTTGACAGTATTATGTTCATACAAACCTTTTTATGGTTTTATCTATGATACATAATTAAAGGTTAACTTTAGGATTGTGTTGAATGTGTTTTGCCTTATTGCAGAGCCTAGACTGTGTTGTTAAATTTTGAAGATGGATGAAACCTTGGAGAACATGAACACAGAACATGAAACAGAACAGCTGTCACTTACATATAAACTAGTTTAAATTTAAGCAGATCTGTCACCCTCTCCGGTTATATTTTAAACGAGTTGCGATAATCTAGTTTAACTTTCATAGTGTGTCACTGGTATAACTAAGCCAAGAATATTCTCGGTTTAACTCTGACTTAACATTGTTGTGCATAGAGGTTTTGACCGTTTTGTGCTGTTTATTTTGAGAAGCAGAGAAATGTTGCAAATATTTGAAGATGATGAAGCTATTTTTAAGTTAAATGCAGTTAATTTAATAGAATTTGAAATGCCACGTACAATCTACATCAGAGAAAAATATTTTTATTCATTTGATGATGTTACCTATTACAAAAGGTTTAGAATCTCGAAAGCAACCACACTTATTGTTGGAAAAAATCGATAAACATTTAGAATATCCTTGTAAATTGTTAGTATCTTATACAATATGTAAAATAAATATTTCTTGATTGTTTAGTTGGCATTAGTTGACCAGATTCAGGAAGAGTTCGTTTTCTTGGGTAGTGTAATTGGCAGTTCTCATTCTTTTATTCTCGCTCATTTTAGAGGTTGCAGTAACTAACACTAGGGACTTATTGGAAGTTTCAAAATACTGACAGCAGTAATAACAACAACTGTATATTAATAGGGAGTTATTGGAAGTGTAATAAAGCGTAGCAGTAATACTGGTATCACTATTTTGACATACACGCATGCGCAGTGGCCCACTAAATACTGCTACCCGTAATTGTGATAGTGCTAGACTTTATTACTGAACAAATAAGGAGTGCTCTATTTACTAGAAATTTCCCGTATTTTGACACTTTTGACGTTTGTCAGCTGATCTGTCGTTTTAATAACTAACAAACTAACTGTTTTGCATTCTCTATGGTTTGTTTACGTCTTTGCTTTTTGGTTTTCAATTTCCGGATTTTTTTAACGAGTAGAGTAGTTGTGAATTTGTTTTAAAAAAACAATGAGTGACAAAAAAGTTAGACTGAGCATTACGTACGACGACGACCTGCTTCTTTCATATCTGTCTGTCTTCACCTCAAACTCAAACAAATAACAACAACCGGGTCATCCGCCAACTGACAATTCGACGTTTAAAACTAAGGTTAGAAATAAGGAAATAGCACAAAACCAAAAAACATTTCCAATAACTCGTTTTTTTTCGGCCGCGTAAACGACACCGCACTATTAATATACTATATATCGGACGTTTTTCTAAATTTCACCTCATAGTAGGCTGTGGATAGTGTTTGTGAATGCGCCTTACTAAAAAAATGTCAAAATTGACATAACCTCACTTTTTTTAATAAAAATTGAAACTGCTCCAATCAGTTACTAGTGTGATGAAAAAGACAGCTAGGCTCTATTAGTTAGGCGTAGAAGAGTGAGCCGTCTTTTTCAAGACAATATTAACCGATTGGAGCAGTTTCAATTTTTATTAAAAAAGTGAGGTTATGTCAATTTTGACATTTTTTAGTAAGGCGCATTCACAAACACTATCCACGGCGTACTATGAGGTGAAATTTAAAAAAAAACCGATATAATATACTATTGGAATATATATTGGAAGTTTCAAAATACTGACAGCAGTAATAACGTCAACCGTATATTAATAGTGCGGTGTCGTTTACGCGGCCGAAAAAAACGACTTATTGGAAATGCTTTTTGGTTCCGTGTTATTCTTCTTATTTCTAACCTATTACTTTTAAACGTCAAATTGTCGGTTGGCGCATGACCCGGTTGTTGTTATCACAGGTTTATTTGTTTGAGTTTGAGGTGAAGACAGACAAAAATGGTTTAAAACACAAATTCACAACTACTCGTTAAAAAATCCGGTAATTGAAAACCAAAAAGCAAAGACGTAAACAAACCATAGACATATAATGCAAAACGGTTAGTTATAAAAACGACAGATCAGCTGACAAATGTCAAAAGTGTCAAAATACGGGAACATTCTAATAAATGGTGCACTCTTTAAGGCCCAAACGCAATACAAAAATATAAGCGACAAGATATAAAATATAAGAATTCATTTGTTTGCATTGTTATATATTATGTCCTATTTCGTGCTAACCTATCTAATGTTTCAATTTGAAATTTTTTTATCGCTTATCGCCTATCGCTTATATTTTTGTATTGCGTTTGGGCCTTTATTTGTTCGCAGTAATAAAAGGGACTTATTGGAAATTTCAAAATGACTGACCCGGACGTAAATCTTAGTCTATCTTTTTGTCACTCATTGTTTTTTTAAAACAAATTCACAACTAGTCTACTCGTTAAAAAAATCCGGAAATTGAAAACCAAAAAGCAAAGACGTTAACAAACCATAGGGAATGCAAAACGGTTAGTTATAAAAACGACAGATCAGCTGACAAATGTCAAAAGTGTCAAAATACGGGAAAATTCTAGTAAATTGGGAGTTATTTGAAGTGTAATAAAGTGTAGTAGTAATACTGATAGCACTATTTTGACATATACGCATGCGCAGTGGCCCACTAAATACTGCTACCCGTAATTGTGATATGCTAGACTTTATTACTGAACAAATAAGGAGTGCACTATTTACTAGAATTTTCCCGTATTTTGACACTTTTGACATTTGTCAGCTGATCTGTCGTTTTTATAAAAATAAAATTCAAGGAATGTTAAAACTGAAACAAAAATAAACGTATAGGGGTATCCATTGTATGAAGAAAAAGCATATAAAGTGAAACATAACTTATTGTAAATTAATCAAAAGTAGAATTCTTATTAACATATAACAAAACAAAACTCCTGAATAACATAGGTATTATGTACAGGGGTATTCATATAATATACAAAAGACGTACAAATAAATCACATGCTTTTTTACGTATTATATGGTTAAAAACCATGCTAATCACTATAATGAAGTAATCGATAAAGTCAATATAAGGAAGAGAGCCAAATACTTGAACTTTTTAAACAGCAAATTCACGTAGTGTAATCCACGGTATCGAAGTTTCATAAAACAATTAGTAACTTAGGTAAGAAGAAATTGATATTGGACGAAAACTTTTCAAAATTACAAAAGTTCATAGATGAATTGAAACAAAATACTTCAACTTATAGCTAAAACAAACTATCCATGAATTATTTTCATTATAGAATCTTATTTTAGAAGAATTGGAAAATGAATACTGTAACGTCATACTTAATTCTATTCTTTTTGCGAAATTAAATTATATTCAACCATTGGTTAAAACACCTGAGCAACTAATTTATGAGTTAACCAAAACCTTACCTTCTATTCCAAGCTCAACATCGTATGCGTTACCTTTAGAATACAATGATGCGCATACAATTTGTAAAGTTGTCAAAATGCGATGCTATTTAAATCAAAACAGAATAATATATGTAATTTCTAATCCATTGATTTATACAAACTGACTCCTTTACCTGTGATAAAAAGTAATAAAACAATGATGTCGATTACTTAGCAAAAAAACAACGTCATAAGTGCGCAGAGACGAATTTTAGTTTGTTTACCGGAGTTGTCTAGCAACCATAACGTCACCGCTTGACCTTCATGCTTTTTTAATAATTCGGTTTGTGAAAGTGGCATAGCGTAATTATTATTATTTTTCGTTGTATTTGATGGTGTTATTATTGTTGACGATTTTTGATTGTGCAGTGTTTAAACCTTGATTTAAAGAAGAACATACAGACAATTAAAGTTATGGTATAGCCCCAAGTATATTTATTTGAATTTGTAAAATTTCCCTAAAATTTAATTCAAACATACGCCACTGATGATGGTAAAGAGAGATAGCTGTATGGTGTGACGTATACCTGCGCGAAGTTGATGACGGTGTTTCTTCTCTAACTAACAGAGCTCTACCTTCAATTTAATTATTTGGCCTTGTCTGATAATAAAAATTCTTACACCACCTTAAAATCTCACGGTGAATATAATTTTGGATTCAAGGATAAATTGATCTGCCTAATGGATAATCCAATTTTTAATACTCATACTAAACCGGTATGCGAAACACAAAGTAACTGATATAACTTACTATTAGCTGTACTTCTCGTAATTTAATTAGCCTAACATTGAATCAAACTGGAATTATCACCTTACAGAAAAATTGAAAATTATATACAAGTACCACTACTTTAATTCCAGAAAATATAATTAAAGCTTGAAAGAGATTACCGGGGCATAATCCCCAATTTCGCATTAGAAATTGATGATTGTTGTCAGGGAAAGTCTAAGCCCAATGTTACCTGAACTATAACAATTCTAACTCCATTTCATTTTATCAATTTATATAAGGATGATTTAAACTTAGTCATTAAAAAGTTGTCTGATTTAGAAGATACAGCTGCTAAATTATCCGAAGATATAATAGTGCACCCCCTATATCACAACTTCTATTTTGTATATTTTATATGTACAATTTTAAAATTAATTGGACTTTATATCTTGTACAGACACACTATTTAGATATTGTAGACGTAATTGTTGTCCTGCACATATTTTCCTCAATATTGTTAATAGCTTAACTTTAAACATTTGTGAAAAATCAAATGAGGTAAATGTAGAGATTGATGAAAATTCTGAGGAGAATATTGAATTGAGAAGAAGTGTTACGATTGCTAAACTGAAAGAAAAAATATAATTCAATTAAACACATTTTCAATTAAAAGCATCCTGATAAGGTGTAATATCCCTTCTTGGATTAATTTTAATACTGTAATACTGCTTGTTCAAAATGTGATGAGGTAAAATTCCAAGAAAACGCGTAGCTACCTTTGTCGGTATCCGACAATCGACGGATTATGAGCAGCGTTAGAAAGTCATTGATCGCTGTCGTAGCACTTACCATATTAGCTTTTGCGTGCATTCGACATTGACAATAATGTCGAAATTTTTAAGGCACGCCTCTGTCGCGGTATATTGTTACAGTAGTTCCGATAAGAAAGGATTTATTGGCTTAGTAGGTTCTTGGAATTCTAACTCATCAGATATCGAACTGTACGTTTGTTATATTTAAGATATATTATTCTACTATTTAGCAACTTAGGATTGTCCTTTAATGGCTTTAATCTTTCCAAGGGGGAAGGTGTAATGAACCACGCATGTTAATCACATATTCACTCTGTATATTGTTTTCGTATTTCTTCCTGTCTCATATTTAACTTTCTATAAATATTTAATTGTAAGGCAAATATCTAATGACCGGTGGTTTTCCGCGACTCACCAGATTGTCCCATTACAATATTTTTGTATGTTAACATAGTATAATTACTTTAAGTAAAGGGAAGTAATGAATTTTAGAATAAAAAGTGTATTTTATAAACACACTGCAGTTGCAGTTTTCAACATGGAAAGTAGATAAAGGGATAACAAAACAACACAAAATAATTGACATTGTTTTTTCATGTTTAACAGATCGAAGTATATTAAAAGTAAGTAAATGTACATTGTATCGATCCAACATAAAACTTTACATATTAATAACAACTAAATGATTTTACAACCGTACATTAAATTATGTCAAGGTTTACAAAGCCACATGTGATATGTTGGTAATGAATTGTTGGAGACCCCACCGAATAAGTAAATTTGAAAATACGACAACGCTAATTTGACGTAACTGTAATAAAACCGACAGATGCTAAAAATTTGACGCTAATTTGACATACATGTAATCAAAGGAATAGATAGCAATTAGCTAATACCAATTCTGATGACCACAAGTAAGGTCACGATCATCACATCGCATAACATTGGCTCCGTTACTTTCTGGAAGAGTCACATAAAATGGATTATTTGCAGATCGACGACGTCGATAAGCACGGCGGAAACAATGACAAAATTTGTAGTATTCTACCATAAAGCCGCCAGGAATAACACACACCGAACCAACGTTACAATTTTGCGGTTTATACATGCTCATGTCATGTTGTACTCTCTGGATATCGGTGCACCGACGAAAATAATCGGATTCATAGGTGACAAGGTACCGGTGAGCGTTCTTTCCCGGATAAATAGCAGGTAACACGGATGTAGCTCTGTAACCAAGTGGCGCATTTGCCCGAAAGTCAGCAAGCAGTTGCGGATCAGGCAAGTCTTGTAAGGCGTAAACATCGCTACAGCCCAACTGAAATCCTCTCCCGGGTGGTGGCGGCGGAGGAGGTGGAGCCGCAGCTCCTTAAAATACCTGCGGAGGTTGGCACCCAACTTCACGTATTAAGGATGATGTAGAAACGAGCATGACTATTAGAAATACTAACATTTCTACGAATGCTGTCGTCCTGTAAAAATGAATCAAAATAAATTGATGTACACATTTTCATGTCTATAGAGGTTTAAAAGATTCCCTGTTTTCCAAACATTTAAATTCAAAATTATAGTGAACTTCGAAAGAGAATTTTAAAAGGGAAATAAAGACTATATGGGGGAGGAAAGGTTTAAATCTAACTTGTTCACCGAGTATAAGAAATTGTTGTTACTTTAAACAAAATAAACTGAATTGATTGTCCGCCACTTATAGCATCATATAAATACCTGGTATTAGATTTCACTGAAGATTCGTCGCCCAGGCCGAGGGTTGCAGATCCCACTTAGGCCTTCAAAGCTCACGAGGGTAGATTTTTAGGAGAAGAAGTCACCAGTCCTCACACGGCGCCTCTCTCTGTTCTGCTGCCAGTGGAAGCACTTGTCACACACCCTTGATCTCTAATTTTAGCAAATGTTTTGTCTAAAAGAAAGAATTTCCACTGAAATTCGCCTAATTGACCACCGTCATTGCCAATTGCCACTGCCTGAATAGTCTGAATTCTGAATTCGCGAATACGCGCTCGCCGCTCGCCGCTTGGCCTATTCCCCTCCTTCAATATTTCTCCAAATTCAAATAGGCGTCTCACTCTCACGTCTCTCTTTCTCTCTCTCTCTCTCTATCTCTCTGACCAATCACATCTCCCTCAATCATATTCCCTCGGTCATGTTCCTCCTATTCAGCACCTATGATCCCCTCCGATCTAAATTTGATTTTGACCGCCAGACTTCATGGCTTCTGCAATTTTCCAAAATGTACCATGGTGCAAAACAATCAGTACATTAAAATAATATCAGTACATTCAGTACTTATAAACTTGATGATGACAGATGAAAAAAAGAACAATTGCGATAGAATCGACCACAAAAAATATGGTAGATTTCGCCGAGAAGCAGTAGATTCTAAATTACCGGTTCTTCATAAAGAGACCGATAAGAAACAAGTAATTAAATAAATCCTATTTAATATCGTATTAAATTAATAGGCTAAACCTTAAACCAATTAGCACTGCATATTCCCAGTAAACATTAAAACTATCTTCATTTTCTAAGAATGTACTAGACCGTGGGATATTAATCTGAAGTTCAACTACGATTTTCTCCCTTATGCCTCTAAGAGTACTGATAGATACACTCGATCTTATTAAAAAAAGTTGAATTTTAAATCTGAACCAGGTTGCTTTTTTTTATTATCGAATTTTCTTTAAAAAATAAAAAGACGTGTGCTGCGACGATTTTCTCCCTTATGCCATGCTTATGAAACGATAGGGAAATATCTATTTTATCAGAAAAAAATTTAGGCATAAGTGCTCCTAGTGCCCAAAGGGGTTTAATCATTATGCAAATTTGTGAGAAAAAAAACTGTCCGTGATTTTCTCCCTTATGCCAATTGGAATTATGAAAAGTTTCACGGTAAAAAGTAGGCAAAAAAATTGACATAAGCGCCACTAGCGGGGGAAAATAATTACGCCGTGGAAAAGTTGCGCAAAATTTTCAGCTTCGGTCCACGATTTTCTCTTCTATACAATCAAGAGCAACATAAAGGTAGCAATGAAAATAGGTATTATTTGTAATGGCATAAGGGTAGGTGGGCGTTTTCGTCGAGAAAATGATTGGAAATTCTGTTGGAAAATTCGAGTAAATTTAGATGACTTTCTCCCTTATGCCGTCTTGCATGTGTGAAGAAAACTTAATTGTTAGTCACTATAAAAAACGGCATAAACGGCACAGGCGACTTTCATGCTAAAAATATTTTATTTTATTGTTGTAAGACCTAGCTACCGCCGTAGATGTGGAAACGTACCTATATCTTGATTGTGAAAACTTTCTCTCCTATGCCGTCTTGCATGTGTGAATAAAACTGAATTTTTAGTCAGTATAAAAAAAAGGCATAAAAGTGGCACAGGCGACTTTCATGTTAAAAATAATTTTTTAATTTTTTAAGACCAAGCTACCGCCGCAGATGTGAAAACGTACCTATTTACGTCATATTAGTCATATCACTGCAGAAAGTCACTAAGTAACACGCAAAAAGTCACTGTAACACTTTATTTAAAAAGCCACTAACTGCTTTTTGTATAAGAATTATTTTTAGTAAATACTAACTGTATAAACCTATTGATGCAGAGTTTTCTGTACATGCTAAAAGTCACCAACAAAATAAAATTTAGAAAGAGTAATGCGAAAAATCTTTAACCACTAATGTTGATTAGTGAGTTTTCGCAGTAATATGACGTATATCTAAATTGTGAGCAATTTCTCCCTTATGTCTTTAACCTGATGAGGAGTCATTTGAGACCCTAGAAGCGATACACTTGTTAAAATGATATAGCATAAATAGATATACCATTTTAAGGAAGAATAAGGGAGAAATTGTTCACAATTTAGATATAGATATAGATAGATATAGATAGAAGTGTCCACATCTGCGGCGGTAGCTAGGTCTTATAAAAATTAAAAAAATATTTTTAACAAGAAAGTCGCCTGTGCCACTTATGCCTTTTTTATAGTGACTAACAATTAAGTTTTCTTGACACATGCAAGACGGCATAAGGAAGAAATTTTTCACAATTTAGATATAGGTACGTTTCCACATCTGCGGCGGTAGCTAGGTCTTATAAAAATTAAAAAAAAATATTTTTAAAATGAAAGTCGCCTGTGGCATTTATGTCTTTTTTTATGACTCAAAATGAAGTTTTCTACCGTCATGCAAAATGGCATAAGGGAAAAAATCATTACATTTTACTCGTATTTTCCAACGCCTTCATGACTTATGCCTTCATGGCCGATTCCTTCAATCGTTATACCGACTTGACAAAATAGTGTTTAATGGTAGGTATCATATAGTTTGAATGGCATAAGAGAGAAAATCGTGGATCGAAGCAAAAAAATTTCCACAACTTTTCTGCGGTCTAATTATTTTCCCCCGCTAGTGGCGCTTATGCCAATTTTTTACTGACTTTTCAACGTGAAAACTTTTATACTTCCAATTGGCATAAGGGAGAAAATCACAGACAATTATTTTTTTTTCATACATATTTACATAATGATTAAAAACCTTTGGGCACTAGGAGCACTTATGCCTAAATTTCTTTTGTGATAAAACCGATATTTCTCTATCGTTTTATAAATATGGCATAAGAGAGAAATTCGTCGCACCACATGTGATTTTTGTTACAAAAATAAATTCAATTATCAGGGGGATGGCGCCAGGAAACCCCACAATTTTTTATTATTTTACTCAACTCGAGTATACCTTTCAGTACTCTAAGAGGCATAAGGGAGAAAGTGTAGTTAGAAATAAATTAATTAGGATAATTGCATAGTGTTTTAGTTTTAGTCAATAGTAAAAACGTTACAGTGGTGTCAGAGTGCGGATTAATTAGTGAAATAAATTAAAAACAATGAAGAAATTACGCGATTTAAAAGTTGTGGACCTCAAACGCGAGTTAGAAGAACGAGAACTCGAAACGACAGGGTCGAAAACAGTGCTGCAGAAACGTCTGGAGGAATATTTAACCGACAATGGAGACGACCCAGAAACTTTAGGTTTCGAGGAAGAAGGTGAGCTCATCCTTAACAAAATGGAAAAACTCCATGGCGAATTAGACAACAAAATGGAAAAACTCCACGGCGAGTTGGATAACCAAACAAAGGAGATGAAAGAACTTCATGGCGAATTGGACAATAAAATGGAAAAACTCCACGACGAGTTGGACAACAATATGGAAAAACTCCACGGTGAGCTGGATATCAACAGAAAAGAACTCCACGACGAAATGGGAAAACTCCATGACGAGTTGGACAACAAACTAGGAAAACTCCACGGTGAGTTGGACGAAAAAATTGGTAGAACTCCACGGTGAATTGGATAGTAGAATTGGAATTGTGGACAACGCACTTCAGACTGAGAAAGTCCAACGAATGGACCTGGAGAACCAACTACGAGAATTGGGGGAACGTCTACAGTCAATACATTTCCAACCCAGTCGGCCAAACATATCGAGTCCAGGTAATCCGTTCAACGACTCGGAGGAGGTAACCAGGATCGAGGCAGTCCCTACTGCGAGCCATCGAGTGAAGCCGCCTACTTTCGACGGGGAAATTCCCTGGGAGAACTACCTCCGGCAGTTCGAGGCAGCGGCGAAAGCCAACAACTGGGCGCCGAGGGACAAGGCAGTGACTCTGACGGTGGCTCTCCGGGGAAGCGCCCTCGACGTGCTGCAGACTGTTCCAGAGGGGGAGCTGGACAACTTCGAGCTACTCGTCCAGAGGCTGGAGAGGCGATACGGGCACGCACACCTGGGGCAGGTTTACCAATCCCGAATGAAGAACCGACGACAGAAGCAGGGAGAGAGTCTTCAGGAGTTCGAAGCCGACATCGCGAAGTTAGTCAGATTCGCCTACCCGGAAGCGGCGGAGTCCATGACGGAGAGTCTCGCGGTCTCGGCCTTCATCGACGGCTTGAGGGATGTGGAGATGCAGCGGGCGGTACGGCTGTCGCGTCCCAAGAGCACATTGGATGCCCTCTCCATGGCCCTGGAATACGAGGCTGCGACGGAGGCGTCAAGGAGCTGTGGCCACGTTCGGGCGGTGGTCGGGGACGACGCATGCGTGGAAGCCGAGCGGAAGGAGGACGCCCTGGAGCAGGTTGTCCTCAACGCCCTCAAGGGACTGCTGAAGGGAGACAGAAGGGAACCGGCGAAATGTTGGGGGTGTGGAGAGGTTGGCCATATCCGAAGGGACTGCAAGCGCCCTAGGGTGGAGAAGCCAACAACGGCCCAGACGTCGGAAAACTAAAGCGGGTCGGCTCCAAGGGGGCAGCTCCGACCCGATACCCGTTCCAAGACCCGCTCATCAAGATAGCTACCCTGAGAGGTGAAGGTGGCAGCCTGTACGTGGATGGCGAAATTAACGGCAGGAAGCACACCCTACTGATCGACACCGGGGCATCCAAGACGATCCTGAAGCCAGGCCTGCTGAATACGCGAGGAAAGAGAATGATGGAGTCAAGGTGGAGGTTGCGAACGGCTACGGGCGAAGCTGCCGCCGTTCACGGAGAAGTCGACGTCGAGATCAAGATCGGCACTGCACGATTCTCGCCACACCGAGTCCTGATCGCCGACATAGAAGAGGACGCCATCCTGGGAATGGACATCATGAAGACCCACGGCTTCGCACTCAATTTGAAACGACAAGTGATGCAGGTCGGCCCAGAGGAAATTTTCCTGCACACCAAGGGCGAGACGGTCCACCAGATAAGGCTGACGGAAGACACTATCCTGCCGGGTAGGAGCGAATCGATAGTGTTGACCCGACTTCAAGGCGTCACCGGAAAAGGGAATCCTGCCGTAGTGGAACCTTGGAACCACGACGTGGAGGTGGGCCGAGGCGTTCTAGTGGGGAAGACTTTGGTGACGCTGGGTGATGAAATTCTAGTCCGGCTCATCAACATCAATGACTACCCAGTTACCATCCGCAAGGGGACCAAAGTGGGAACCTGCTCACCAGTGACGTCACTGATCCAACAGGTGACGGGAAGCGCTGCCTGCCAAGCCGCGAAGGTGGAGGAAGCTCTAGTGGATGCCTGCGATTCTCTCGCTGGAGCCGAGAAGAAGAGGCTTATTGAGCTACTCCGTAGATACCGATCGATTTTCGTGTCCGACAAGGGTCCTTCTGGGAGAACGAGTATTGTTAGACACAAGATCGATACGGGGAACGCGAGACCAATCCGCCAGTCAGCAAGGAGGTTGCCGCAGGCCAAGCGGGAGGTAGCGGAGAAGATCATCCACGACATGGAAAAAGAGGGAGTCATCGAGCCATCTAGCATCTTGGGCATCTCCTGTAGTCTTGGTAAAGAAGAAGGATGGAGACACCAGGTTCTGCGTAGATTATCGTCTACTAAACAACGTGACGAAGAAAGACAGCTACCCTCTTCCCCGGATAGACGACACCCTGGATACTCTTGCTGGATCGAAGCTGTTTTCCACCCTTGACCTGAAGAGTGGCTACTGGCAGGTAGAAATGGACACTGCAGACAAGGAGAAGACGGCTTTCACAGCAGGATCTGGACTATGGCAATTCACGGTTATGCCATTCGGGTTGTGTAATGCGCCTGCTACGTTCGAGAGGCTCATTGAGAACATACTCAGAGGGCTCTCCTGGAAAACGTGCCTCGTGTACCTGGATGACATAATCGTCGTAGGGAGGACGTTTGACGAACACCTGTCAAACCTGGAGGAAGTTTTCAAGAGACTCCAAATGGCTAACCTGACGCTCAACCCAAAGAAATGCCATCTTTTAAGAACAAGAGTACACTATCTGGGTCACGTGGTCAGCAGTAACGGCGTTGAGGTAGACCCTGAAAAAGTGCGAGCAGTCCAAGAATGGCCAACACCGAAGGACAAGCATCAGTTACGAAGTTTCCTGGGGCTTTGCACTTACTACCGTCGTTACGTCCGAATGTTTTCTGACATCGCAAAGCCGCTGACACGACTAACCGAGGAAAAACGAGCCTTCCTTTGGGATAAAGAATGCCGAACAGCCTTCGACGCCCTGAAAAGACGCCTGACGACGGCCCCTGTTCTCGGGTTTAAGACCCAAGAGGGACGCTTCATCTTGGATACAGATGCAAGCAACGACGGGATCGGAGGGGTTTTGTCACAACTGCAAGATGGGCAAGAGCGGGTCGTTGGCTACTTCAGTAAAGTCATGTCGAAGCCTGAGAGGAACTACTGTGTCACCAGGAGGGAGCTGTTAGCCGCCGTGAAGTCAGTAGAACATTTCTACAAGTACCTATACGGAAGAAAGTTTTTGTTGAGAACGGATCACGCGGCGATCAGATGGCTCCTGCGATTCAAGAACCCGGAAGGCCAGGTAGCTCGGTGGATTGAGCGTCTTCAGGAATATGACTTCGACATCGAACATAGAGCAGGAACCAGCCACCGTAATGCTGATGCTCTTTCAAGAAAACCGTGTCCGGAGGGATGATCCCACTGCAGTCGTGCAGGGGTAAAGGAGGCGTCTACTGCCGCACGACGGTCACCGACGAGGACTGGTCACCAGACGGGCTGCGACGAGCGCAGGAAGGCGACCCTGAACTCCAACGGATCCTGAGGTGGAAAGAAGAGGGACGTCGGCCGGAATGGCAGGAAGTGGCCCCATCCTCTAGGACCCTGAAATCGTACTGAGCACAGTGGGACTCCCTGGTGATACAGGATGGACTGCTCAAAAGGGTGCTTGAATCCGATAATGGCGCAGAAAGACGATTCCAACTCATCGTGCCCAATATCAAGGTGGCGGAGGTGCTACGTTACCTCCATGACGGAACCTCAGGAGGCCACCTGGGGGTAAAGAAGACCCTGCAGAAAGTGCGCGAGCGTTTCTATTGGGTGGGCTGCTCTGAGGCTGTTCGTGAATGGTGCAGAAAGTGTACAGTTTGCTCCGCCAGCAATGGACCACACCGCAAACCGAAAGCCCCGATGAGGCAGTACAATGTGGGAAGTCCTTTCGAGAGGATCGCCCTAGACATTACTGGACTATTCCCTGAAACCGATTGCGGCAACAAGTACATCCTGGTGGCGATGGACTACTTCACGAAATGGGTAGAGGCCTACGCGATTCCCAACCAAGCAGCAACAACTGTCGCAGATGTCCTGGTGAAGGAGCTAGTGAGCCGCTTCGGAGTACCGTTGGAATTGCATGCCGACCGGGGGCGTAACTTCGAGAGCGAGCTGTTCCAGGGAGTTTGCGAAAAATTGGGAATTCGCAAAACTAGAACAACGGCGCTGCACCCTCAGTCTGACGGAATGGTGGAGAGGATGAACCGCACCATGGGCAAGTACCTCTCGAAGGTAGTGTCTCAACACCAACGAGACTGGGATCAACATCTCCCCTTTTTCCTGATGGCCTACCGTTCTGCCATCAACGAGTCCACCGGCCAGACACCAGCAAGGGTACTGTTCGGGCGGGCGATGAGGCTTCCCTGCGATCTGAGCTGCGGTTGCAAACCGGGAGAAGATCTGGCTGGGGAAGACTACGTCACCGAGATGCGCAGAAAGATGGACCAGATTCATGAGATGGTACGGACGAATCTCCAAATCGCCAGCGACCGCATGAAGGATCACTATGACGTCCGGGCGGACAGCGGCATATATGAAGAAGGAGACCTGGTGTGGCTGTACAACCCGCAAAGAAGACGAGGGTTATCACCAAAGCTTCAGACAGCCTGGGAAGGGCCGTATACAGTGAAGACCAAGATAAATGATGTCATCTACCGGATCAGCAAAGTCCCGAATGGGAAACCCAGGGTGGTGCATTACAATCGATTAGCGCCTTTCGAGGGAGACCACGACCAAGATCAACAGGTGCGCCAACTACGGCCCCAAGAGGATGAGCCCTCCTTTGAAGAGTTTATGGCTGCGTATGGTGGGACCGGGAAGGCCAGATTCGGTGTGACCAGGGAAGAACAACGGGATCTGTTCGGAACACCGCCTGAATATGCGCTGGCTCATTGCGTGGCCCTGGACCTGCGGATGTCCCGGGAATTGCCGCGGAGTTTCGGTCGAGGTTCGGCAAACTGGACGAACTCCATCAGCAGGGACCGGCGGTCGGGCGAGCGCTGAGGATTAAGGAAGATGGATCACAACGGCCGCTCTTCTACCTGATTACCAAGAGGAAGTCCTTTCACAAGCCCACCTATTTGGACCTGTGGGACGCACTACATGACCTCAGGGATACCCTACTTAGCGAAGATCTCACTAAGTTAGCAATCCCGAAACTGCCTTGCGGATTGGACGCCTTGGACTGGAGGGTCGTCAGGAATATGCTGGAGGTCTTATTTCGCTTCACCGGGATAGACATTTTGGTGTGTTTTTGGAATCCAGAGAGGCGTCCCCACAAGAAGACCGTGGCATGTTATTTCCACCAAACCTCGCGTTGCAGACAGGAGACCAACTGCAGATTTCTACATGGGCCTGTCAGGGACACGTTTTGGGACGAAACATCTTTAAGGTGGGGGCAGTGTAGCGAAACGGCTCGCCGGCCGCGACATAAACACGCCGGGAGCTACACAAGTTCGCCTTATTGCCATTCCGGGAAGGACACGACGGAGCCGACGGCCCGAGAAGCTTCGAGGCGATAACGGGTTCCTGGAAAATCGAACATTCTAGCAATTATCTCGAAACTGTCAGAAAGTTCTGGAAGCCTTCTACCTGCCATAAAAAGGGAATGCCCGACCCGAGGGAGCCAGTTGAAAAATCGGTGCGTAAACATTCGAGCGAGAGACCGCGCGCGTTAAAATAAATAAACATATCTGAGTGAAATAAATTATAAGTGTTAAAGTGTAGTTAGAAATAAATTAATTAGGATAATCGCATAGTGTTTTAGTTTTAGTCAATAGTAAAAACGTTACAGTATAATAAAAGGTTAGCTTTTGTCTCAATTATATCGGCAGAATAAATTTCAATATGGTCTAATTGATATGAATTATTTAACAATAAAATCTTTTTATATAAATTTTGTGATCGACTAGAATAATTGTGATTTTGTAGAAAAATGTGAACAGCTATTTACGAAGTGCTCGACTGGCTGTCCACGGCCGAGACTTCGTCGTTTCCCGAAAAATTTTGAAAAGAATATCTAGGTCCATTGGGAATTTCAGATTACGTGGAATGGGAGGTTATAGTTTGTATTCTTTGCGGAGGATTCTTTGCATTACCTTGGTAATTGGTATTATTTGGACCACTGTAAAAATTTTGATTGTGGAGATTGCGATTATAACGAGGAGTACAATTAGTAGTAAAGTTTTGTTGGGCTTGGTAGTAATTTTGATTAGGACATTGGTTGTTGGAGTTATTAAAATCGCTTCTTCTATCGGGCTAGTTATTATATTGGTTTATGTTAGCATCGGGAGTAGGTTGGTGATTTCGATTAGGAGTATTTTGATTAAATTGACTCTGTTCGTAATTTCTTAATAGTCGGCATTCTGTTGTCATGTGATTGTTTCTTGTACAATAAAGGCAATTAATTTGACGCCTATTATTATTTGAATAATTTTGTATTTCGATGGACATTATTTGTATAATTTTGATTTTGCTGTACATATCCGACGTTTCTATAATTAGTACCGTTTCTGTTGCGGTCCGCATTTTCCATTTCCATTTCTATTGCTAGAGAAATTGCATAATCTAAATCAGATGAACCATCCGCGGTAATTCTAATTTGAGCTTTATCGTCTTGTAAACCTTTTCGGAACGCATTTACAAGAATTGAATTTAAATTATCGATTAATACTTTCGTTTCGTGTTCTTCATAATTTGCATAACATGTTTCTTAATATTTATTATAAAAAGTGGTTAATCGACTCCCATAGTCTCTGATTGATTCTCTAAAGAGTCTAAAGTTTTGTCTGATATTCATTATTTGTGATAGGAAATGTGGACGAGGACGCCTTTCGACAAAATTTTCAAGAAGTAATTCTTTTATCTCACCCCAGTCCGCAAATACTTTATATTGTGTGACCTCTTGGGCTTTTCCTTTTAATTTAGTTGCAAAAAATAAATTAGTAAGTGTAGCTTTTTCTTCCGGCTTTACGAGTATCATTATTGCATCACAGTGTTTTATAAAAAATTGCAAGGAATTACTATCTCCATATTCGTTAAACGGATCTATTTCTTTTAAAATATCTAAGGCACCTTTAGTAGCCATTTTAATTCAGTGTTATTGGTTTATTTGTTTTTATTGATGTATTTCACTTAGTGTTTAAACGATTTTTTCAAATGTTCAGGAGTTGAAAGGGTTGGGGGTCTGCTTCCCTGACAATCCTGGTACGAAATTATCGGATCTATAGAGAAGTTTTCTCGAGGTTAAGGGACTTGAGGCCCTAATTACCTGGGCACACGACAACTGAGCCCCGCGTCAGAAAATTCGAACGGTAACGTTAATCCTACCCTACGATTGAGCCCCGGTATACCCCAAGGCCAAATGACAACTGAGCCCCGAATTAAAATGCTGAGTCCAAGATAAAAATGATTAGGTAGGGGAATGCGCAAATTACGGGAAATTCAATGTTTATCAGGGTTAAATTAAAGGGCAAGAGGGCAAGGAAAATCAATCGAGATACAAATATTATGCTTAACTCGACACATCCGATTTTTTTGTTCTGATTTATCTACAACTATAGGTGTTTTACGGAAATTTTTTGGACACCTATACGAAACACCACGGACAGTTCCTTTACTACATCGGGAAGTGTAATTTTCGCAATCATACCCGAGTCCTTAGGACCGTCATTATGTAATCACCAGGAATCTTAAACCCCGCGTTGGGGCTCAGTTGTCATACGACCTTTTTGAAATTTTACCTGTCAACCGAAGGGTAAACTGACCGCGGGGAACAATCGATCACCCCCGAATTACCTAGGTGCTCTCGGACGACCGTTATAATTTATTGGTTCGTCTAAGTTTAATACTAAATTCTGTAATTTAATTAATTGTCTCTGATTTTTGCTGGGTTTCCTGCGATCCATTTATTTGTGATACTAATTGTAAGAAGCGATGGTTTAATGTGAGGTTTAAAAAGAATAGGTTAGAATTTCGAGAAGTGAGCTAGCTGAACATGGCTCGAAAAGGTTTATAAGGATTTCGAGAAGTGTGTTAAACTGAACTCGATAGGGTTTGTGATGACTTCGAAAAGTGAGTGGAACTTAACTCGAAACGGTTTGTAAGGATTTGGAAAGGGAATCGTTTCTAATTATTACATTTTTATATTTTATTTATTATTATTATTCCTTTAGGTATGGGTTTATACATAAATGTTTCTGATCTCAGGTAAAATTTATTTATTTTCTTTTTTACTTAGATTAATTACTTTTGTTCCATGTATAATTTTATTTTTATACCTATTACTATTCTTCCTATTCTTATAATTTTTTGTTAATTAATGAAGTAGATGTATGTAAGTAGATAACACTGTACACAAATATTGATTCGTTTTCTTTTTGTTTTTCTCACATATTATTAGCGTGGGCATGCGTTCTCGTCTTAATACCTGATATCTTACTCTTATTAACTTTGACTATATCAACTATTTCGTATAAGGGATCTGCTTTTCCAATTCGCGGTTTCCAAAAATACGCATCTGGTTCATTGATTTCTACTGTTTCCGTACGTTTATTTATCTTTTCTAACGTTTTTGTGCCTTTTTTCAATTGTTTTCGATATAGTGTAAAGTAATAATTCAGAAGAACCGGCGTGAACGGAAAAATACGAATAGTGTCCTATTACCATTTATTTTAGAAAAACAAAATCGCTCTCGATCACGTTAACTTAAACAATCATATCACATATCAATCTCATTTTAAAATCCATGATGCAAGACTCCCAAACGAACCTATACCACTGACAGCTGACGGTGCAGAAACGTGCCCGAATCCACAATCACATTCCTTCGGGCGTTAAGTTAAGGCGGCGATACGGCGTCATCAACCAGATCAAATGTCGATCTCTCTCACAAAATAGTTGATCGTAAAAAGGAAATAATTCGTTCTTTACTGATAAATTTTTTATCATTATACGCTTCGTGGATGGTTTTTTCTAAGTCTATCTCATGTGCATTTAAATTTCCATAACGACTGTAAAGTAGAGAGAAAGGGGTATATCTGGTACTGGAGTGCATGGGCGCCGCTAAGAAATAAGTCATGGGGGGCATATGTTAGCGGTAGTGTTTAGAGACGGTAATTGCGAGAAAGGCCGGGGGCTGACTCAGGAAAAACGCGGAGAAGACGTAAAAGAGGAGAAAAGGATTATTGGTTATTGGCTTGGGGTGTTGGGATTCCAGCGGAGAAATACTTTTAGACGATTTAATAACTTTGTTTTAACTGTTTAAGATTACTTTACAAAAATTCGGTTTAATTGATACGTACGTCTCGTTTAAAAGTCGAGAACGAAAAGTTCTTTGGGAAGCGAAAACGACGGGTTTTATTCCCGTACGAGAAAATCTAATCTATTGTTATTATGAATCGGCTTCCGTTGTACATAACATTTTATCCAATTAGGAGAGAAAAATAAGCTAATTATTCCTCTATGAATGAATTGGTTGTCTTTTGATGAAATACAACTTAAAAGTAAAAACAAAGTGATAAATTTGGAAGGGTTATGATCTCATTAGACGCTTTTTGGCATTAATTTCCTTGAAGTAAAAGAAAACAAACTAATAAATTTAGAAGAGTCATGATCTCATTAAACGCGTTTTGAAATTAATTACCAATATGTATGAAAAACAAACTATTAAATTTGGAAAGGTTATAATCTCATTAGACGCTTTTTGGAATAAATTTCCTGTTGAAGAGTTACTTAATTACTTGATTAAAGAGGACACAAAGCCCGATTCATAACACGTTTACGAAAACAACAACTGGTATATATAGGGCGTTACAGGGGCATGAGCTTTGTTTTCATTAAGATGTTTAATAATTACGAGTTTAGTTTTGTTTAAATAGATTCATTGATTGCATCCAGAATTATTATTTCTACTTAGCCCTTCGCGCTAATACATAATTGTATTTTTTTTAATAAACAAGTTCTATTAAATTAAAATCAAGATATTTGTCACCAGTCACCATTACTTACTAATAGGAGATAATTATTTAGCGGATGAATACTATGAACTCACCTCATTACTTTGGAATAGCATATATTCGTCGTTAGGTGAAATCATGCTCGAAATAATTATGTGGTGTACATTTCTCACTTTCTGAAAGTGCTTTAAATTGAAATTAAAGTTACAAAAATGGTACAAAGCAGGTAAGTTGGATAAGTATAACAACGAATTAAAACATCGATTTATTCTATGAACAAAAAAATTTAACTCTGCAAAACATAAACGTCATAAAAATACAAAGATAAACAAAATTCAAATATTCTTTGGTAAATAAACTCCCATAACACAAATAAAACCGAAAATAAATAGGTATACCTACATGTATATTTGTATATATACGCACCTAATACCTACCTTATTAGTACCTACTGGTAATATCAGTATAAGTAAAGAAAATATATAATTAAACATTCTTTTGGCCGAATTAAAAGTCGAAACAAAACAAATATATAAATGTGTAATAAAAGGCGACAGTAATCATATTCGTCAAAGAGAAATTTGAAATTTCTTTCTTCTAAGCCAAATAAATTAATTACGTTAATTATTTCCAATTTATTATTGTGAACGTATTCTCTGTGGATACTTATAAGAGCTAGTCTTGAAGGCGATTTTCGCTCATTGTCGATCTTAGCCAAGTCTCGACTCTTCTAAGTGTACTGAACTACCGACCGCTCAATTGAACGTGTTGTAGGGGGCATAACTACAAAAAATGTCAAACAACTTTTAATGTTGGAAAAAAATCACATTCCTCATTTAGAAGTTTGGTTACATCTTCTGAAAACTCTCTGTCCTTCCACACTTGCTACCGTGTGGAATATTCCGCCTTTAAATTTTCAACACCAAACTTTTTTGAAATGTCTTCTAATTGGCATACATTAATAATAATGCCCTGTTTAATGCAAAGTGGATGAAACCGGGATGAAAAGAAGGCTACTGTGTTATCAGACGCAAATCGAGTTTTGAGAGAGCTTATTATCGAATCTATATAAGGAATAAAAATAGAAATATTTTTCTGGTAATTTGCCCTGAATATTTGGTCTGTTAATTTGGCGTGAAACTGTTCGGGGAGTTTTAATGTCGACATCTAATTCATTAGCAACTACAGAAAAAAACACCAGTGTTCTGACATTTATCGGATGAGAGTTATTAATTTGTTAATTAGCCAGGTTGCAACAATTAAACAATAAACAATTACGGGCAACAGGGCCGGACTGGGCCTAAAAAGCGGCCCGGGCGCCAATCGAAATTACCGGCCTCTGTCTGGGGCTCTCATTTTTACTAAGAGTAGCGCAGTAGGCGTGAGAGAAAAACAAGAGTGATAATAATAATAATAATAATATAATAATAATAATGTATTTAAACATATATTTTTTATGTTGTGGTGGTTTTCTGATGACCTCCCCAGGATTTAAATGAAACACGTTGTGTTTATGAATTGTCGACGTTTCGTCTATTCGTTTTAGACATATTCATGACATTGAGTGGAATATTTTTTCCAGTTGTTACTATTTGAGTTACCAATTTCGTTGAAACCAATGCATATCGCTCTCTGTGGTAACCTTGTTGGTTTGATGTCCCTTTGCCGGGCGTAGTGAGTAGCTTCTTTATTAGATTCGATGTTATTCTGATAGAATAGCTCTCTTTTGTTTGCAGGTTTAGAGGTAACTCTAAACCTAAGTTACCTCTAAACCTGCAAACAAAAGAGAGCTATTCTATTAGAATAACATCGAATCTAATAAAGAAAGTCCGTCTCTCAAAGGCGTGGAATCTCACGATAGGAAAACAAGCTCTCAAGCTCTTAAGGTTAATTTGTGGTGATAAAGTCAAGTTCGTCTTAAATGTGTTTATGAAGATTTTTAGGGACAATTTATGTGAGAGAGAATTATTTTGGTTGACTATATCTCGCTTTGAATAAGAAACTATTTATTGGGTGTGACAACATTTATCGTTTTTTTGACATGGAAACATAGTCTTATAAGTTGGATTTTTGAGAAGCATACTAACAATAAATAAAAAGATATTGGCTGAAAAAAGCAAAGTAGTTTAGAGCAAGGAGATTTTAATATACAGGGTGATATTAATCCATTGGGGTTCTAGGTTTTGGAATTGGGTGAAGTCGTCCCTCTATTTTTCCATAGTTTCCCTTATTAAAAGTACATTCCAAACAACATGATACTTCCGAATGAAACGCGTCACTTTTAGAAAAAATTAGAACAATTAGAACTGACAATCCGAAAGAAACACCCCAAAATGTAATGATCTCAGCAATCTTGATTTATAATCAAAGAGTTCATTTCAGTACCGGTTACACTCCTTTCAGTTTATTGTTTGGTCCTTATGACAACCTTAACGTCCATGAACTCGACCTAGACAAAACCATTTACGAAACCTACAACGAAAAGCGAAAAAGAGAATTATTACCATTTTACGAAACAATTTATCAAAAACAACTAACCAAAGGTAACAGAGTTTTAGAAAAAGTAAACGAAAACCGAAAAAAAGACCCCGAAATAAATGAGCCCGTAGCATACGTCCGAAAACCAAAAATTCGAAAAGCTGACCCCCTATACCTATGTGATAAAATAAACGTAACATCAACCGAAAAGAATAAATTAGAAGGTATTAAAGAAAAAACAAATCAGCCAGCAAGCACCTACATCAAAATGGTAAAAAGGCCTAAACGAAATATTCTATTACAGGATGACCCTCCTGATCAGAGGCCAGGCTCTTCACATAAAACCAATAAACCACAATGGCTACTCTCTACTACGCTACCTTGATTAACGGGTTAGGAACTGCAATAAAGTACATCACTGGAAATTTAGACCAAAACGATCTAGATAACATTAACAACAACCTAAACACGGTACTCGAAAACCGGAAAACAGTCATCTATCAAACATATAAATAACTACGCCTCATTTGCCAATTATATCACCAATCGTTACTCCCGCGACCTACAAACAATACAACAAAATCTTAATGACTCAATGAACGCTTTAACTAAGCTCGATTTTACAATTAACAGCGAAATTCAAGTTCAATATAATATTCATTTAGCACAAAATTGATTAAACATCCTCCGCACTATTCAGACAACGATATCTTTAGCATTTAATGGAATCACCAATTTAAAAGTCATGAGCAGTCAAGAATTACAAGATATAATCGATCACTTAAAAATCATTTACCATAAAGACCAACTACTAGATATAGACAATCCACATTTGTTCAAATTAATAGAATTCTCCAAATTTAGAGTTGTAGCCGCTGGAGAGGTGATAACAGGAATTTTATGCATTCCCATACTATTCCCAAATCCATACATGTACCAGAAAATCTATCCCACCCCGAATAAATTCCACAAAATCCTAAATCCACCAGCAAAATATAGACTGATAGGCAGCCTGATAGGAGCCAGAAACGCAGTATGGACCGACGAGGAGGGCAACGACGGGTTCCTCCCGGTGGTCAGAATTTTCTCTCGTTTGAAGCAGGTAGGGGCGAGTAAGGGATTATAGGTTGTTATAGGATTAGAGTAATTTAAAGTTAATGGCAATATAAACAAAGAGGCTGTAACATATAATATAATGTTTGAATTTCTCAAAGAAAAATGTAAAGAAGCAAATTGGATTGTTTTCACCGAAATCCATCACAGTTGACTTTGAATAAGCTATTCATATTGCAATCAAAACCAATTTTCCTACTGCATCAATTCACAGATGTTTATTTCATTTAAAATAAGCATGGTTTAGAAAAGTTCAAAAATTATGTTTAGTTCAAGAATACATGAATCCACAATCCGAAATTGAAAAATGGTTAAAATGTGTCTTTGCCTTACCATATCTACCAACGAATGAAGTCGGTGACTGTTTTCTTGAATTAATGCAAATTATCCCTGAAAGTATAAAATTAGCTCAATTTGCAGACTATTTAGTTGATTTTTATATTGAAGATGATTGTCAATTGATAATTTATGTTTTTGTACATATTTTAATATCATTTTAAACATTTACCTATATAACAAAATCAAATCTGCTAATAAAAAATTAAAATTGGGACATATTGAGAAGCGCCACGAATATTGAAATCAATTAGTCCAAAATTATAAAATGAAATCATTAGTAGAATGAGCTATGTAAAATGTAAGATACCCCCTATAGTATGAGTTTGTTGTCAGTTAAAATAATGAATATGTTATTTGAATAAAAAATATCAAAAATTAGTCACTTAATCAGTTCTGACGAGTAAAATTATATCACTCTTTCAAAAGCGGACGAATGTGTCATCTTTCACTTGTGTGGGACGAGATTACGGACGAAAGTGTTATCGCCTAATGAGGATCGTAAAGGTATTATAACTCGCCGGTCATTTCGTATCAACTTTCCTCAGAAACTGACCGCGGGAGGAATGCGTCTTTTCCAGAAAATATCTATCTGATACTCCAGACAATTGCTAATAACTAATAACCGTTTTTCTGAAACGGAATAATTCCTTTCTGTAGAGTTTAGTGTTCTACTGGAATAAACTGTCATTCTGGAAGTATAACTGTACACTTTCGTTCTTATAACAGCCGACAGAGAATGCAATGGCCTATGCAACGACTTTATCTAGAATTTCCAAAAAATGTCAATAATTGAGGTATTTCGAGATTTCATTTCCGTTTATGTGTAATAGAGATACTTAAAACGCTGTAACTCCGGGAATATAACTTTGTACACTTTCGTTCTTATAAGAGTTGTTAAAGCATGCAATGGCCTATGCAACGGCTTCAGCCAGAATTTCTAAAAAAATGTCAATAACTGAGTTATTTCGAGATTTCCGAGTCGTGTTCATGTGTAATGGAGTTACGTAAAACGCTGTAACTCCGGAAGTATAACTTTGTACACTTTCGTTCTTATAACAGTCGATAGAGAATACAATGACCTGTGTAACGGCATTAGCTAGAATTTCAAAAAAATGTCAATAATTGAGTTATATCGAGATTTCCGAGTCGTGTTCATGTGTAATATCATGTCTCGATATGGTTGATTGACATTATTATTGAAGATTCTCTATACATTTCTATTCTATTCGTATTGTATAAGTAGATGTAGTCTACATGTACTCACATTTCAAAAAACTTTGTTTTTCAAATTTTTTTTGAAATTTTATAAATTGTTTTCCATTCCAACAAATTACTCGAAAACTAAGAGATATGCAAAATATGCACGAGTATTAGAATATAGTATTTCTTTGCTGAAAGTTCTCCATTCTTTTTTATTTTTCTATGATGAAAGTTAATTGATTTTTGAATTTAAAGTAGGCATATCAGTGTGAGAAGTACCTTTTTGATGCCATTGAAATCGCATCCCTTAAAAACAAAGGACTTTAAAATACTCAAAATTCGCAAATTTATTAACTCGCAAACTCTCTAAATTCTTTACAAAATACGCTTTCGACCAATGAAATAACTTTAGAAATTAAAGAAATTATCATTAAATAACCAGTAGGTATGTTGTTGTCCATTCTTTTACGGTGTTTGCTCAGAATAGTAAAGTACCGCTTCGAATGACATGAAATTTGAAATATACTTAGTAAATATGCCAAGGAAAAAAGTTATATAGTGCCAATGTGTGCTTTTACTCAGGGGGTGAGTGCCACACACCTTCTCTGGGATGGAAATGTCCAACCTCAGAATAACACCGGAAATCGATCAAGTGTTCAATTTCAAGCAAGAAATGTTATATATATTTATCTCGGTAAGTGAATATTTTCCGACATATTCACTATAAAATGAATGTAATGTATCATAACTAGACATCAAATTCAAATATTATTAAGGTAGAAATAACGAGAAGTGTGTTTCCTGTGAAAAATAGTTAGAAGGCTTCGAAAAATATGAGCGATAGCTCATTCGATGCGGAATGCCAATCTGAGATAGTCGTTTCGAGAATATTTTCTGCCAATAACAATTGCAATCGTTATTAACAAAAAGCGAAGAAAGGAAAAAGCGATTTCGATTTTTTGATGATAATTGCGAAACCATAAGAGATAACGGAAATCGCATAAAAGATTCTTGAAGAGGAAGATTTTTCCGATATAGAAATCTCTACTTCCGGATTTCTATCTGTAATATTTATAATTTTAATTTGTTGCTCAAAGTAAGGTTCCGCGAGACCGTTACGGCATGCGCTCGCCGTATCTGAAGCGAGTACGTCATATAGGCCGTGAGCCGAGTCCAAAAAAGTGTCTCATAGGAAACCACTTCAAATTTTAAACATAGATTGCCCTTCACGCGAAATACCAAAATGTGCAAGTCTGGCAGCTTTGAAGTGGGGCGTTTAATGGGGGTGTAATGTCAAAGTTACCCCTAATTGTGGGTCCCAAAGTGCGATAAGAAACCAAATAAAATTTGATGGGTTGCTTTGTTCGTGATGCACAGTTCACTAAAAAAATTATGCCAGACACATAGGGTGTTTGAGCCGGTTTCCTATCAGTCAAAGGGAGTCGCTAAAATTGTTCTGTTTGGTGATGTCTGGCGGGGTGACCGACCCACCCTATGTGTCTGGCATATTTTTTTTAGTGAATTGTGCATCACGAACAAACCAACCCATCAAATTTTATATGGTTTCTTATCACCCTCAATTAGGGGTGACTTTTAAACTATACCCCCATTAAACGCCCCGCTTCAAAGCTGCCAGACTAGCACATTTTGGTCATTCGCGTGAAGGGCAATCTATGTTTTAAATTTGAAGTGGTTTCCTATGAGACACTTTTTTGGACTCGGCTCACGGCCTAATAGGAAATATTTGGTCAACGGTAATAAATATTAGTTTAAACATTTAAAACAAAATTTATTCCATAGACCCGAAAGTATATCTAAATATGTTTTTTTAAATAAGAACACAATGTTTATGTTCGTAGTTTATAGGTTTAATTCAAAGTAAGTCATAAATGATTTAAAATTATCTTAAAATGAAATTAGGTAAATGATAGAATCGAACCCAATATTTGATGTGATTGCTGTATCACCAAATCACCAAATAGTTAACATTAATTTATCATACTGTCGTTACAAAAATACTTGACATTTATTAGAAATGGAAACCGAGTATTCATTCGGAACATACTACATGTGTTCAGTTTAAAAATACGGACCTTATTAACTTTCAGAATATTGTATGTTTAATTCGAAGTTACAATAACTCTGTATTTGAAATACACGATACGTTAGAAACAACAATATAATTTTTTCAGGCATATACGAACTTTAGTCTCTAACCTCATTAGATGCAGATGACGGCGAAAAAGTTCTCAGCCGCTTTCGACTTAAGTACTTAAGGGTAGTTCGCCACATGTGACACTTAGTATCTTGTCAAGCTTTAAGGTGAAAACTTCCACTCAATTTTGTTAGTGTCAACAATCAGGCATGAATCATTCCCAAGAGACACCAGGTGAGTTGTACACTTGAAATATGTTATAATACCAACTTTCTGCTATTTAAAACTGTTATTGTTGATTGGGTGTATAACTGAAGGGTGCAATATCTTTAATCTAGCGAATGTTATACTATTTTCTAAATCTGTTAACTGAACGATTATAAGAATATTTGCTTAATTGATTTCATCAAATTTCTCTAAGATATAAACTTTTAGTTCGAAATAATATTGATTATTTTTCTCCTGTCGTACAGCTTTTTGGGTAAGCCGTTTTTAGTATTTCAGGTAAATTTGTATTAAATGTAACTTCGTCCATTGGTAGTTTTGATTATGTTTCAATAAAGTTCTTAATCGTACTGGAAACTATTAGAACTTGGTTTTTAATTAACATTAGAAGTTCTTTATTATTTTTTTCTAACTTATTAATATAATTATTATAATATTCGCCGTCAGAGCTATCTACATTATTTCCTGTTATAACTGTCACGAAGCCTCAATAAATGCGCAATTGATTAAACAATTTTATTTTGCGTTTGAATAACAACTACTTCTATTCACGCATTCTCGCGTCGCATTTCTATTTTCTATTTTCTCTTTCTCGGTTTCACGTAACATAACTTTCCATACTGCGCCTAAACCGTTAATTATTCCTCTTTTTCTCCTATTACTAGTTAAAGTTAACTCATAAAAATTTTTGAATTATTTCTTTGTTTGTTGACTTTATCGATTGCAGTTGATTGACAAAAGTTTGTTTAAAGTGTGAATCTACATCTTTGTCTGAAATAATATTTCGTAGTTATCTAAAGCGTTCTGATTAATTTTACATGCATTTCTTGAAAGGATAATATATTTATAAACTAATATTTTCCATTGGATATTTGATATCTTCATGAGTCTTTCTTTTTGGAAAAATATTCCTGTTGGAGTTTCGATATATAAATCTACCAAATATATAATATAAATAATATAAATGATATAATATATAAATGTACCAAAAGGATTGATGGAAAGGTCTTTTCACTACCGGACGGGGGCTCCCCCGGACGGCGGGTATACGCTAATCTATTTATAACTTATTGTCGGATATAAGCTTAAGCAGATATATTTGTTATTAGTTCTCTGAAAATATTGTTTCAACTTTCCAAACTTCTACGAAACATATCAAGAAACAAGCGTGTGAAGTTTTGTTACTATTGAAGTTCCATTGTTGATTTGACGAATTTTTCATTTTAAAGTTACTAAAATTCCCAACGAATAGTAACATGTATGTGCCGACATAATCGCCCACAACCGCTACATTCCTTTGGCCAATGCGTAACAACTCTCCAAATTAAAAATTATATTTTAGCTTTGTTGTCACATATTAAGAATGCTCTTATCTAACTAAATACTTAAAAATTTCAATAAACAATGGTCCTCAAAATAAAAAATCGTGATGTGTCCATCAGTATACTTTCTCATATACAGGGTGTTACACTATTGGTGTGACATCCAAAAGGGAAGTATAGCTATAGATATAGTTAATTACAGCAAAATGGCAAAATGTAACCTCAAAACTCAATGAGCAATAGTTATTTATTAACAATAAAAACAGAACTATTATTAATTATTTTCCTTGAAAACTGTCATGGGCATGACGTAACGAGAAACCGACAAAATTCTCAATAGTTATTGTTTATTCACGAATTGATAACGCGGAACAGTTGAAATCGCGTAGTAATATAGGTGAAAAAGGGTATTTTATTGGCTATAAAGATTGTTGACATTAATTTATTATATTAAACATAACTCAAAACATTGTTTTCGGTTTGCTTTATACATCATAATACCCAAAAAAAATAAGAATGTTGAACGTACATTGTCTCAAACGAATTTCTCAACATTTCAAAGGAACGCTTACGCACTTATTATAAATAATAATATCACAGCCTTCTTTAATGAACATGCCGTGCTCATCGATTTGACAACACTGAAATTAGGAGGGAGAATCGTCCCAGAGACAGAATGACAGAAGTAAACTTGGTTTAACGTTTAACCTTTACTTAAATAACACTACATATATGAACTAGAAACGGTTTTCATTATTTATATCCTCAACCTATTAAGTGTAATTACAGCAGTAAATAATACTAAACAAAAATTAAATCATGTTTTCATACAATTACATACATTTCAAATAAAAATGTGGACATTGAAGTGAAAGAAAAATATGTAGATTTTTTAGTAATTTCCTGTATACAGGAAATTTTTAAACAAATGAAAATAGATTAAAAACACAGGCATACGCATGTGTTAGTTATAATGTATGTATAAATATTTATAATAATATAAACTTAAACATGTAACAGGTACATACTTGAAAAAAATTTTTTTTACCAACATGTTACAAACAGGTGTGTTATTTACGTTTTCTAGATGTTGATATGTCTTTCTAACATTTACCTTCAATATTACCATTGTTCAACATTTTTATATAATGATTCAATAAAATGTTAGAAAATATAGGCAGTAACTTATTTAACATATTCTCATAATTATAGGCACAATTGCAAGTTTGTATAAATTCTCTATAGACAAAATCTGGCTTCAGGCTCAATAAAGTTAATTGTGGTATTTCTTTTATCTGAACTGGATAAAAATAATTGTGCCCAGTTTTCATCATTTATTATTGTTTCAAAAATGGACAACATGTGAAAAAATGTTATACTCACATAGGTGGAAGGTACAGAAAGTCCCCCTCGTTGTAAGTGATCGAAGTATGTATTTCCTATGACACTACCTTTTCGGTCTATTGTTAGTGATTTACAAATGCCACAAGTTATTTTTTTGGAGATAATATGAGAACCATAACCACAAATGTAAACTTTTACTGCCTCATCTATTTCGATTTCAGACAGGTAATTTGTATGTAATACACCTATAAATGGATCAATGGTGAAGTCTCCAGAAAAATCTGAAGACATGTGGTCTTCCACCTGGTCATGGGATGGAAAATGAAATTTCCCCCTGATTTCTGCCAATGACGAGTTTGGTCATATTTCCTTAAAAAAATGTTTCAATCTGATCTTTTTTTCTGCAAATAAAACTTCAGAAAATGACACATTTTAATTACAACCCCTTAATATCCGATAATTACCAAATCTTTTTTCTAACTTTTCGGTTTTAAATTTTCCTGTTAAAAAATATGAAATTTCGAAATTTTTAAAGCAATAATCAATTAGATTCAAAAGATTTAATGTACTTTGACGAAGTGCTTCATATGTGTCCTTTGTTAAGTGGCCATTTGTTTCTAAATTTTGCCAATGGTCTAATCAAATAACAAAATTGTGTAAAAAAGTTATGTTCCCATCGTTTGGACTGGTGAAAGGTTTACAAAATTCATTTCTTTTAATAAACCCTTTGAGTGGGCTAGTATTGTTCACAACGTCCCACCAATTTCTGACAATTTCCAGAAAATCGGCTGTATTGTTATATCCAAAAGCACGCATAGCAGCTATTGTGGAATGGTGAAACGCATTATCACCAAAAAAAAAAAAAATCTGGCGATCGAAACTATTACGATATAGATTTTATGATTTAATTTATAAGCCTTTTTAATCACTAAACTTTTTTCTAAATTTTAAACATCTCGAAGATCTTTTAGTTTAGCTAATTTTACTTCCTTGGAAGTAAAATCCGGAAATACAAAGGCATTATCTACATTTTTTAAATTCATCCAGTTGTTTGGAATGTTTTTAAAAATATGGACAAAACCATAAGTGAAAAATATTTTTTTACTAGGAAATGTGGGGTTTGTAAAATACATGCGATTGCTCGATAACTGTTTAAAAAAGTTCCTATTAATCTGTGGTTATCTGTCACTATACACAAAACTTCCAAACCAGTATTTTGAATGAAATGAATCACATCAAGAATAATTGGAAGCATTTCATTGCCAGTGATATTATGAATAGGAAGCAACGTGATCACTTCTGAAAATTTTCCAAAGGTTGAACAAACCATGAATGCCAATATAGTTTTTGCAACATTTTCTGAATTGCAAGCATATCCTAACATATGATTTCCTCTATAATCTAATTAAGAACTGATATAAATTTCATCTGTAAGTAATATTACAATTTTTTTCTCTAGGCGATAACATTGAAGATATGTTATGTAAGTAATGTTCATTGTCAGTGGTATGATTGAGAGAAATACTCATATTTGAAGACAAACTCTGTAAATATCTTGTGTGAGGTAAAATAAAATATTTTCTCAACAGTCCATATGAGCTAGGAGATTGACTATATAACAATAAAGACATAGAATAGTATTTGATGAATAATTGTTTTTTTTTATTTTTAATTTGTCTTAAGTGGTCCCAAACTATTTCCAGATTTTTAGAATAGACATAATCCATATGTAAGGCAATATCATGCTTTTTCTAACATTTTTAAACTTTTATTGAAGTAATCCTCTATCTGACTAACATCAGTACAATTCGATTCGTTTGGTGTATTCTTAAATCTGCATGATAGTTTATTCCCCTTTTTTGAGGAATTTTGTGAATATTGATTAAAAATAAAACGCTGGTTTTAAAAATACATCCGTGTTACTTCGAGATTGGTTAGGTAATGTTACAGTGCGAATCTCGTACTGCTTGTCTAGCTTCGCAAGGTGGCTGTCGCCGGAGCGATGAAAAACCAAATCGCCCTCGATGATCCTCAAGTTGTCCCTTCGAGACGCGTCGAAGAGGTTCTTCGCTTTGTCAGCCAGTTTTCTCATATGTTCGTAGGCCAGTTCCCTATCTCTGAACAAATCTCGCGGAATATCATTAACAGGTATAGACTCAGTAAGCGTTTTAATATCAATATCATACCTTCGACACCAGTAAGTAAATAAACTGGAGAAAATCCTGTTGACTTTTGAATAGTAGTGTTAAGCGTTGTTTGGAGTTTTAAAATCGAGCTCGACCATTCTGACTGTTTGTCAATTTCTGTTCGCAATATTAAGACAGTACCGACGTATCTTTCAACTTGCCCATTGCCACGCGGTGTACCTTTAGCAATCAAATGTTGCTGAATACCCAATTCTGGCAACATTTGTTTTACTGATTTATCTGTAAAATTTGTACCTCGATCACAAACAAGTGTCTTAGTAATACCAAACATGCTAAGGTAAAGGCGAAGTGCTTTTCCAGTTTCTGGACCGGAGAGTGTTTTAAGTGGTATTAAAAATAAAAATTTTGTGAATGAGTCTACTAATAATAAAAGATGTTTAAACCCGTCGGAGGTCGTAGGAAATGGACCAACACAGTCAGCATGTACTACTTGAAACGGAATTGGAACTTTCTCTATAGAGTGTAAAAATCCTTGCTTAGGGCCGCTATGTTTCTTCCCGACAATACATTTCAGGCAATGTTTACAATATTTTTTAACAAACTTGGTCATTTTTGGGAACCAAAAATAGTGATTTATTTTAGCCAAGGTTTTATCAGGGCCAACATGGCACTGTTCATCATGAAACATTCGTAATAGTCCCAATCTACTCCCTTTTGGGATAAACGCCCGATACGTGGGTGGATTTTGAGTAGGATTAATTTTTCGGAAAAGAATATCATTTTGACAGAAATAGTCACTAGTAAGTTTCCCTTCTGTAAGTTTTTGTTTAATAACCTGAGTTTCACGATCTCTCTTTTGAACTTTCCGTAGCCAATTATCAGTTGATATGACATTTACCTGTAGTTGCTGAGTAGGAGATTCTATTGGATTTCGACTGAAATATTCAGCATGCTGTAAATATTGACCTTTCCGATATTCGATATCAAAATCATATGATTGTAAATAAAGCCACCACCTAGCTACTCTCGGGATCAATTCCTTTTTATTTTGAGACAGTTTTAAAGAATTACAATCGGTTACGACTTTGATATGGATACCCAAAAGGTAAACACGAAAATGCTTAATGGCATAGTAAACCGCCAGTGTTTCAAGTTCGTACGAATGATAACGACTTTCTTCATTTGACGTTCTTTTGGAAAAATAGGAAACCACTCTCAATTGGTTATTTTCATGACGTTGGAAAAGTATGGCTCCGAAGCCCACTGAACTGGCATCCGTGTGGAGTTCAGTTGATAAATTTGGATCGAAGAAAAATAACAAAGGTCTTTGACTCAAAAATGCACAGACATAATTCTTTGCAATTTTCTGATCATCTCCCCAAATAAATTGTTCGTTTTGTTTTGTCAATTTGGAAATACAGGCAGTTCTTGCAGAAAGCTCGGGGATGAACTTTCGAAAATAATTTGCTAGTCCCATGAATTGACGGACTTGTTTAACAGTTTTAGGATCCTCAGCTTTTAATAATGCCTCAACCTTATTTTTCCCTGGTCTGATTCCATTTTCTGATATTTCTTGGCCCAAATAATCAATTGTTGTTTCGAAAAAACGACATTTCTTTACATTTAACGAGAATCCCGCTTGCGTCAGCGCCGAGAGAACTCGTTCTAATTTAAGAAATCCTTCCTCAACAGTTTTTGAAGGAATTAACAAATCATCTAAATATACAAGGACATCTCGATCTTTCAAGTCACCTAGGGCTTTAGAAATTGCACACTGAAAAACTGCTGGCGCATTGGACAACCCAAACGGCATTCGAACATATTCATAATGCCCGTCCGGCGTTACAAATGCGGTTTTATCTATCGGTTCCTTGCTAACAGGTATCTGATGGAAGCCTGCCGCCATATGCAAATTTGTAAAGAATTTGTTACATTTTAAATTGTCGATCTGATCTTGAATACGAGGTAAGGGATACCTTTCTTTGATTGTTATTTTATTTAAGGCCCTATAGTCAACACAAAGACGACTACGGCCATCTTTCTTATGGACTAACACAATTGGACTCGCGTAGGAGGAAAAACTTTCTTGAATAATTTTATTTTTTAATAAATCCTTAATGATTCCTTTTACCTTTTCCCTTTCGCACAAATCCATTCGGTATGGGTGAAAATTTATGACTTTTGGCTCTTTTAAGTTTATGGTAAGTTCAGCAGTAGTAATAGGAGTGACAGACGTCCCTGAAGTGATATTTCTCTTAAATTTGGACAACAAAGCTACCAGATGTTCAAACTCAATCCCTGTTAACGACGTTAAAATTACCTCGCGTAAGGTTAAAATCTGGTTAACGTCTTTTGACAACTTATTCCTGGTTGCATTTAACGTAATACGACTTCCGCTTTTGTCGGTACGAATTTCGAGACCCTTATGTAAAAATAAATCGCGCCCTATAATCGCGTCTGGACCTATTGCAGAACTATCAACAATGTAAAAACATAATTCGAAGGCTGTACCATCCTTTTCTAATTTTAAATGAGTTTTACCATTCGCCAGTAACGTATTTTTTCCCAATCCTTTCAAAGTCAGCAAATAAGGCTCTACACGGCAATCGAGTTTCTTTGCAATGTTTTCAGAAAGTAAACTACATTCGGCACCTGTGTCTATGAGACAATTAACATTCAACCCTTGAATTGTAAAGTCAGCACAAAAATCAGCATTTAACCGTTGAGTGTAAAGGTCCTCTGGTAACTCTTTCAATTTGTACTATAGTTCCTCATTGGGATATGGTTCCGAATCATAAAAAAAAATATTTTTTTAACATCTTCAATACATCGAATTTCGACCATTCCATAATCATTATCAGCAGGTGCGTTCTTTTTAATCTTTTAACATTGAGTGCTCGTAAATATCATCTCACTTAGGTATTTATTTTTAAATTTGTGCCAATAACTGGTGGAAAATTGAAACAATAACCCCTAAGGCCCAAAAAATTATCTATTTCACTGACCATTACATTACAAAATATTTTTTCGAAATAGGTAGAAAATATCAACCCTCATCACAAAAGCTATGAGAACCCCTGCCACTGGATCTAACACCATTCCAAATTCTTTAAATTATGTACAATCGGTACAATACACTATTGTAAAGTATTTTTGCAAATATACTTATTATGTTACTATAATATAGTATACATACATTATAATATATATTAGTATAAAAGTATGCGCTTTGCATATTTCAGTGATCCAAGTGAAAGTATGAAAGTTTTCACTGTAAAGAGCCAGTAAAAAAAGTTGCAGAAAATTTTCAGCTTCGGTACTTTTCCACGGCCTAATTATTTTCCCCCGATAGTGGCACTTATGCCAATTTTTTTACTGGCTCTTTACAGTGAAAACTTTCATATTTTCACTTGGCATAAGGGAGAAAATCACAGACATTTTTTTTTTACAAATTTGCATAATGATTAAAACCATTTGGGCACTAGCGGCACTTATGCCTAATTTTTTTTTGTGATAAAATCGATATTCCCCTATCGTTCTATAAGCATGGCATAAGGGAGAAAATCGTCGCATTACACGTCTCTTTATTTTTTTAATAAAATTCGATAAAAAAAGAGCAACCTGGTTCAGATTTAAAATACAACTTTTCTCAATAAGCTTGAGTGTATCTATCAGTACTCCCAGAGGCATAAGGGAAAAAATCGTGGTTGAACTTCAGATAATATCCCATGGTCTACAAGTGCAGGTATAAAACTACTGCGGGAGGAGATCGTGCCCGTCGTAATATCTTCACTACCTGCGAAGAATTAAGCGGTCGAAAATCGATTGTTATTGTAAATGTATATGACAACATCCCAGTGTTGATTCTACACTCGTCCGCAAAATTTGACGGTGGCGGTAATTGCCAGACAAGCAGTTTATGGGCGAGGGGGAGTCGGTGACTGGTGAGGTGAGGGGTAGGAATGTCGACGTTTTTCCCTATCTCGTTGCGCCTCTTTAAGAACCTCTACACTCAACGATTTAACTCGACACAGAAATAATTAATTTGAGAGGTAGATGGTTGTTCTCGTTGTTTTTGGAAACCTCTTACAATTCAAAAACACCGAGATCCCTGTACGGACCTCTCTTGTAACGTAAACACATATTCAATGGCAAACCGTCGTTTCTGCAACGTCGATACTTTTCGGAAACTCCGCTCACATGTACTACTTTGCTTTTGAAAATTCTATAAAAATCTATAAAAATCTAATCACCTAAAAATTTGTTTCAATGTTGACGCGTCAATAAAAAAAAATAAGAAACACCATTATAATTACCTTAAACTTTGAGAAAAAATCGACGTAGGACGACGAGGATTGAACCAAAGTATAAAATGTTTTTATGTTCCTTACTCTCGAAACCATTCGATGGTAATCGAACAGTTACACGAATTGTTGTCAAATTGCGATAACGCTTTTCGTTATTGCAAGTAGTCCCAAACCGAATCCCTTGTGACATTTGTTACCTGGAAAATTACTGGAAGTGCAAAAGATCATCTTCATGATAAAGAAATCTCAACTTGGAAAGGGTTAAAATCATTATTAATCCAATTGTATTCCGATAAAAACATTTTACCCAATTAATGGAAGAAGTAACCACAATTAAACAAAATTCTAATGAATCAATTTTATCCTTTTAAAATCGAGTAGACATTTGCACTAGATTCTTAAATACAATAACTGGCGACAGACAAGAACGTCTTGTCAGAACGGAAATAATAAAAGAATTAACTTCACAAAGATTCGTACTGCATTCCCTTCCTGAAATATCAAGATTTTTACGCACGAAAAATCCAGTAACCCTATCCAAAGCTTTCAATTGTACTCTTGAAGAAGAGAGAGCTTTGCAAGTTTCCAAAAATACAAGTGAAACGAATAAATTCTGTTCATACTGCATAACGAAGGGTCATATAATTAAAGATTGCTTTAAAAAGAAAGATGTTTCTACAAGAGACATGAATAATCCATCTCAAAACTCGCAATTGAAAACAAATACATTCCATAAGGAGGACAAATTTTGTAATTATTGTAAAAATAATTAAAAAATTAATGTAAAAAAATAATCTCTAAGTGTATCAAACGAAAGAGAAACAATGAAAGGTATTCTAATTCCAATAATAACAATAATTCGAACCGAACAAATCAAACCGTACATTTAAATGACACCTGAGGTCCACAACAGACTAGTCAAGTCCCGCTTTCTTCAAAAAAATGAAACACAGTTTCATTTCTACACCTTTTTTTTTTTGGAATTTCCGCTATTACGGACTGGATTTTTTTTTCGAATAGCGCAAAAGAAAATTGTGATATGTGTCTGTCTCTCAGTGTGTTCGTATCTATGACTTACATGGCACCCGTGTAATGCAGGGTGTTAAAAACTTATATTATAGGATGAAACAACCGAAACAACGTATTTAATCGTTTTAACGATTTTTAAGTATGTATTAAAAAAACCTTATTTGAATAATTTTTGTAATAAAAATTGTCCTTCGATGAATATATTACTACTAATAAGTTAATGGGTTTATAAGTTAAGTTTTTAAAATAAGCAGTATATTCTTTTCATAACTTAACGACAATCTAAAGAACGTAATAATTGGGAACTTAACCCGTTTTCCACCGTCCGTATTCCTCCCATCCTAGAGGCGCTCTATAATCGTAAGTGGGAACAGGTATAAATATAATCGGATGAGTTTTTCAGTCTATGAGTCTATCCATTCGTGTTGCTTCAAATCTTCGCTTCCTTCGAGTTTGGATTTTCGAGTGTGTTTCAACTGTTAAGTGATTTTAATGTTTCCAGAGACTACGTAAGTTATTACTTAGGCATTAATTTTTGTAATGTTTATTAAATAACTATTAAATTCTTTAACCATTGAATATTAATATTATATATTAATTATATCATATTTATTATGTACTAATATGGAATTATTCTGAACAGATTCTCATCTCAGCATGGATTCCCGGCGTGTATCAGGTGAGTGGCTTAATATTGAATTTTTGAAAGTTAATTGCAAGTGTCCTGTTTGAGGGGGTTTTCACTTGAATTTTTAAATGTTCCACGTTCTGCTCAAATGTGACTCTAAGGTACCTAATAAGTTCTCTAAGACTTTAGATTAAGAAAGAAAATCTTAATCTTAATCTCGGAATATTTTACATTTTAATAAATAGTCCAATTCATTTCGCTTCTTTTGGTCATCGTCCATCATAGATATACTAATAAGTCCGGTAACTGTTGCCAGTCGTCGTCTGTCACGAAATTATCGTACAGCGTTTCCGAAATTATCAGATTTCTTTAAAAATTATGTTAAAAATCATTATTTTCAAAGAAAGTGTATCAATAGTGTTATTAAAAACACTGTTTGGCATCGAAAATTTACCTCGGGCGTCGAATTGGACTATGTGCAGCAACCATCTCGACATTACAACAGTAAAATTAAATTGATTTATTTGTGAGGATTTTTGGGAACCAAATACCAAAACCACCATACTACCAAAAGAACTTAATTTATACATCAAAGGTATCAGAATCAAATTATTTTCTTGATATTAAAAAGAAAGTCAAACATAATTGAATCTAAACTCGGATCGCCCAACACAGAGAGTAATAAAATCACGTGAACAGGCGTTTCTGTGCCGTCTTTAACGTTGCACCTGCATTCGTTGCAGTGGTGTGGTCGAGTGTGTTTGTTTGTTGTTAGTTTTTGTGAATTTGTGACATTTAAGACTTGTTTAAATTTTATAAGAGAACTTAATACTTAACATAGGGTATGTATCTATTAATTATTAATTAATTGATAAAAAGGTTCTCTATATGTACAGTGTGTTCCAAAATTATGGAAACACCGGATTAACTTTTTTGATATTAGTTTTAAGTAATGGATAACCAACCTGGTCCATCACATGGAACTTCGCCTCCGAAGAAACGTGTGAGAAGGCATGTTTCCGTTGCAGAAAAGGAAAACATCATAAACATATACAAAACGTATAAAATTCAAAATCCTGAGGGCAATGAAACGGATGCAGTAAAATTTACAACAATTGCTACAGGTAAAATATTTTGATTTTTTTTTCCAATCAATGACATGATTGTACAACAACAATGTTGTTTTCCAGGTACATCTTGTAGTACTGTATATAGAGTACTGGCAGAAAAAAAAGTGCAAATGATCTGCAACCTCCAAAAGAATACAGCAGACCCAAAGCAGTTTTGGATAACGTCTCTGAAGACACAAAAATGTGTATTCGCCGAAAAGTCCACTCTTTCTTTTTTAGAAATGAGGTTCCAACAGTTGCCAAGATTTTAGCGGAAGTCAATAACGATGCAGATTTGCCATCATTTAAAAAGACAACGTTTAATGCGTTATTGAAAGAAATGAACTTTCGGTACGTTTTACATTCCTATTATCAAACGCTCCAGACGACCCAAATATTCTAGTTCCTTTATTAAACGTACCTACTGTCTGCTTTTATGTTTCAGATTCATGAAGAGGAAAAATGATAGCATTTTAAAAGAAAAAGATGAAATCATCTGTTGGCGGAGAAGGTACTTGCGCGAATACGGCGATATCGGCAAGAAGGTCGAAAAATTTATTATACCGACGAGACGTGGATCAATGCAGGCCATACTGTTAGTAAAGTGTGGGTAGACACCACAATTACCCATCCCAGACAAGCAGCCATCGAAGGACTATCAACTGGATTGAGGAATCCGTCAGGGAAAGGTCCAAGGTTAATAATCCTCCATATAGGTTCTGACGACGGCTTTGTCAATGAAGGTCTACTAGAATTTTTATCAAAAAAGTCTGGGGACTACCATACTGACATGAACGCGGACGTGTTTGAAGCATGGTTGCACAACATTTTGCCGCGTTTAGAAGAAAACGCAATAATTGTCTTGGACAACGCTGCCTACCACAGTCGGAAACTCAACAAAGCTCCAACAACCGCCACGAAAAAGCAAGACATTCAAGAATGGTTGAGAAGCCACAACATCACTTTTGAAGAGGATATGGTTAAAGCCGAATTACTGGCGTTAGTAAAAAGTCATAAACCACCTGACAAATACGCCGTCGACGACATGGTTCAACAATCTGGACGAACAGTTGTACGCTTGCCACCTTATCACTGTGAATTTAATCCCATTGAATTAATTTGGGCTCAAATTAAAGGTGAGGTGGCAAGAAAAAATACAACGTTTAAATTGCCGGATGTAAAAAAATTATTTTATGAAGCTGTTCAAAGTGTTACACCTGAACACTGGAAAGCAGCTATTACACATGTAATTAAAGAAGAAGAACGTATGTGGGAAACTGATAGGTTAATGGACCGTGTGGTTGAGCCATTAATTATTAATATTGGAAATGATTCTGATTCTTCAGATTCTAGTACCTAATTCATGAGCAAATTATTTTCCCCACATTTTAATTGTTCGTTGAAACATCATTGTTTCAGGGGTAATATTTATTAATTGATTTTGTGTAACATGCATTTTTTATTGTAACATAATGTTTTCTGTGGTAATATTTATTTAATTTATGCCACGAGACAGGACCGGGCTGTTAGGCCGTGGTCTAATCAGGTTTATTTTACTCTCACTATTAGAGAAGAAAACATCTGAAAAAACCGCAGCCTAACAGCCCGGAAATCATGTTTTCTGATGAATCCGGCCGTGAAAGTCTACGCTCTTGAATTAAGGAGAGTTCTTGATAATGCCCAATATAAAAATAACTCTTGATTAAATTGCAGACGTTTCGTTCAATATTTTGAACATAATCATGGCTCTAAAAGTATAAATATGTTAAGTATTTCTTATACTACCAAAAAATATCACTTCATGTCATCAAGATAAAATTTGACTTATCAAATATTCACATAAGATTTTATTCACAAAAGATTGAATTATTTTCCATATTGCCATACTGTTTCTACATACATATATTTCTTGTGGCTTATGTTGATTTTCAATAATAATTTTTTTTATTGTGTAGTTTGTTTTACATTTCTTTTAATAATAATATATTACTGTGTTCAGTTTTAATATATTTCCTTTATTTTTTTATGACAATTTCATACATTCTATGACATCTATATCCTTATTTTAATCCCTACTTGTTACGCCTATGTGACGACAAACGCAGCCCGTCTCGCGCCCTTCAAGTACAATTTGAGGTGAAAGCAATGCGTGATGTTCACGTGTTATTTCTCTCTGTTGGGCGATCCGAGTATAGTAAAACATTTAAAACCAAAACATTGATTAAAAGAATACATCTGAAAACACAAAACACCTATTACTTGTTTTATTAGGGAAATGCTAAAATTATGTTAAAATTGATAATTATGTTAACGCACTATTTTTTATCAGAAGTGAACAAAAATTATGTTAAAATTAAAATTAAAAAATAAAAACGCTGGCTTTTTCCTAGACATTAAACAAGTCACCATACTGTTTACAATTAATATACTGTGTTTTGGTGAGCATAGTAGCCCAATCAAATAAAATCTTACTTCAAAATCAGAGTGAAGGTCAAAAGAACCGATATTTTTGAAAAAGTGTCAATTTAAAATGTCAAGATCATTGTTAGAACATTGATTAAACGGCGAAAACTGCAAAAATGAGTTTTTTACATGAATTTAAAAAACACGTACAAAAGGGAGGATCACACATTTTTCTTCTTATAGGTTTTTGAAAAGAGCTTCACTTTAGACTTACTTACCAAAAAAAAATTTTTATATAATTTATTTCAATAATTGCGAAAACCCGTCGAAATTTCAATTTGCAATAAACAAAGAAAAAATACATAAATTATCTTGAAACTTGCAGAAAAAGTTGAGTTTTGCTATCCTTAAGAGTCCCTTAAAATTTGGTTAAAAAATATTAATTAGTTTCCGAGTTTTTGTATTTGTTTATTAGAATGTGCCTTTTTTAACTTAAAAACGCGGTTGTTGCGGTCATAGTTGGGAACTTTACAAGGGCTCATTTTGTTCATTTTGATCTATATTTTCAACATATATAATTCGATATTGGAATTTCAAAGATCCTCCCCTCAAAATGAATTTGACATTTTGGTCTAATTTGTTTCTAAGGTTTTTCGTTAATAACATTGCGAGGAATAAATTTGTTATAAGTTCGATTACCTAGTTCGATAGCTCGACTCTCAAAAATACTCAATTATTGTTCGTGTCTCCTCTTATATCTTTTTCATACGTAGTTGTACCGAAATGAGAAATTGAATTACTAGTCAATTACAATTGGAAAGCAAGTAATTAATTACTGCTTCAATTAAAATGAATGTAATTCAATTACTTTTTTCAGTAATTCTAATTAATTACTTAACAACACTGCTGAAAAGTGGTGGCATTTACCCCTCGAAGTGAAGGGCATATCGGCACCATAGGTATATAACGTATAACTTTTGTTAATTCAGTTATTTCACAAGTACTGCTAGAATTTTAAGTCAATCGGTGAGTTTTAAAGAATTTGTAGCGGAAACAGTCAGTGACTGGACTATTATGATTTTCGGGAGCAACGGAAAAATTAAATTGAATACTACATGAAACCACTTTTTTATTATTCATTATTAATCCATTCTGTAATCACCGTGTAAACGAGCCGAGTATCGGATTCCCAACTTGACGGAAGAGCGTCCCATGGCCAGAGCACGTGGGACCCAAAACTGTTGACGAGGCGCTGGAGGCCCGCCCGGGAGAGTTGGGAAGAGGATCTCTCAGATCGTTTGAAGAAATATTATTCATCATATTCTAGCCGACGTGAAAAGACGTTTAAATATGAACAAATTTATTCGATAATTGTTTTTGTTTATGTTTAATCTTTCCGATCGGGAGCTTACAATTCACAACAGTAATTACCAGTCCAGTTGCCCCAACGGGAAATTTTGGGAATTTAGGTAAGTCTTAAACAATACATAGTTAAACAATGAATGTTAAGGTTAAATGTTAGGGACTGAAATTTAGCCACTAGGACACTTTTTTGCCTCTATAACACGCACATCATACATTTTAACATTGTTATTATACCAGGTGCCAGTACGAGTTACGGCCGAGGGGACAGCCGTGGGGGATTTTCCGACAGAAGGCCACCAGGCGGCAGTAGACACGGTCAGGCGCCCACTCGTGGTCGTCGTGGAGATCCCCAAGTAAGGGGTGGTCGAGGGTGAGGATACCGCCTAATGCCCGCAATGCAAGGCACTGCACCTGAGCATGAACACTCGTCTCCTCCTACTTCTATGGTGGAGAACATGGCGATAGCCAGCACGTCCCGTGGGGATAGGCAAAGTTTTCATAAGTGGTAAGATTTTCAATGCCATTTAAAAATATTTCATTGTATCATATGCTTTAAAACAGGGGTCGGCAACCTATTTCCGACGGTGGGCCATTTTAAAATAAAATTTTTTATGCGGTCTGCACATTCAAATGTAACTTAAATAGTGCTTTTATATCATATACGAGTATTAATATTATTAAGAATAAATCTAGAAAATATTTATTTTTTATTGACATGCTATAAGAACATAATGTCAGAGAACAAAAATTTTTCAACTCTTAAAATGAAAAAACAAAGAAAATACAATTCCAATTACATATGTATGATAGTTTATTCCCATTTTTTGAGGAATTTTGTGAATTTTGATTAAACATAAAACGCTGGTTTTAAAAATACATCCGTGTTACTGCGATGAAGATTCGTTATAGGCCAGTAGAAATAAACATAAAAAATTGAAAATTTGATAATAATTGCAAGTTTTTAAACTTTTGTAAAATGAATAATATGTTTAAACGATAATTAGAATGAAGAAAAAATGAGAATTTAATGAATTTCGGCATTACTAACGTGGATAAATTTACAAAAGTTCTGCAAACTTGTGAAGTTAATAAAAATAGCAATTTGTATCTTGCAACAATTTTGCAACCATTGAAACAAAACGCAAATGATAGTTTTATATAAAAAAGCATGTTTTACATCCTAATTATTCAGTGAAAATTCTAAAAGTTTTGCAAACTCGACATATTAGTTAAAATGATGTTTTTAAACATTGCTCCAATTTGCAACCTCTTACATCAAACGGAAAATTTATTTTTGCAAAAAATGTTTTTTTTCCATTAAAATAGGTTTCGGAATAATTACAAAAGCTTTTAATTCAGGTTGCAAATAAAGATGTCTTCGCTTACCATGTTTCCATTAAATTGCAACCTCCTCTGCAACACGGAAATAAGGGTAAAATGAAAAAAAAATATTACGAATTTGTACTACTTTAACAAAAAATGCAAAAGTTCTGCAAACTTTTACAGTTAATACAAATAGCGATTTATATCTTGTAATAAATTTGCAACCATTCAAACCGAATGGAAATGTTTGTTACAAAAGAAAAACGTTTTTTACATCCTAATTTTTCGATAACAATTGTTACAGTTTTGCAAACTCGAAACAGTTTTTTTTTTAAATTGCTCCAATTGTGACATCTGTCACCTCTGATATCAAACGGAAAATAATTTTTTAAGACATTTGTTTTCTTTTCTTATTAAAATAAGTTTAAGAATACTTGCACAAGATTTTAATAATGGTTGCAAATAATGCTGAAATCGGGGTAAAATTAAAAGAAAACATACTTTGGATTTGTATTGTTATATTGGTTGTTCCACGAATTCATAAAAAATATTATAATAACGACTGTTACCCAACTGAAATGTGTATACATATAAACTGTTTTCGACATGAATAATATTATAATTGGGCATTAGCATCAAGTTTTAACTTTTTTTTCGGTTGAACCTTTTGTGAACTTTTCTCGTCATCGCTGGACAATTCTCCTGTATTTTCGGCGTCATCTGTCTCTTCCTCCAATTTTCCTTCGTCTATATCTGAATTCAAGTCCCCGTCGTCGTCAAGAAAAGTGTCTAAGGGCTAACCAAAACGATTGGTTTGAGACCTCCACTCCGTAACAGTATTTGGCTCTTCATCGTCATCGTCTGATTCATCGACGTTGATTTTCATTGAATTTAAACAAGACTGCCCACGACAAAAATGGTAAGCCTCGGAGCAGTTTAATCCTGCCTTTTTGCAGCTGCATTTCCCTCCGCATCCCTTAGCGCATCTGCTTTGGACATATTCTAAAATTTCCTTTGACGCCGGATCCTTCAGTGTTAGCACAGGCATCAGACCTTCCCATTCTTGCTTCCATCCCCAACATTTGGCAGGTAAATCGTTACCCATCCAATGTTGGATTTCGTGAAATGTGCGCAGTGAATGTTGCAGTGCTGCAGCCTTCGTTGGTGGTAAAGAGGCAAGATTAAATTTGCTTTTTGTTACCGATCGACTGAAGGCACTGTAACGTAAATTGTTTAAATTATCGTTCTCTTTACCGCCATAAAGAGCAACAAGAACTTTCTCTCCAGCAGCTTCAATAGAAGTAATTTCCGAATAACCACACATGAATGTGATCATTGCGTTTTCCAAATATGGTAATTATTTCAGCAGTCTCGTTATTTTTAGTTTCCCTCGATTGAAAATAGCTGAGGTTGTCACATCCGGTAAATGCGTGGTGGAAAAGAATGTATTGCGAAATGGTCGGCCAAATTTTCACCACAAACAAAACAATTGTCATCCATGACGAAAACTTTAAAATCCTTGGTAACATAAGAACGAAACTAACACACTGCGCTAACACTTCGAAATAGATGCTACAAATGCACGGCAAAGTCGGCAAACCCAATGAAAACTATTTCATCGGTGACTTGACTTGAAAACCGACTACCTACGAATTCCCGAAATTTAAGCAGATAAGATGCGGTGGTAGAAAAACATTGAGGACGTACGATGTGCATTGCAAAAAAAATGTTCCGTTGAAAAATAATGGTTGCAAATCTTTTGAGACACGTAAAATATTAATCGTAATACTAATTACAGTTTGCAACCCTTTTGGAATTTTTTCGGCCCTTGTAAGAATGAAAATAATTAATATTTGTAAATAAACTTATGTTCCGTTTTACGTAAGTGGTTGCAAAGTTGCAAATACACTGAGACAGATATTATCTATATTTGCAACCAAGATTTAAAACTTTTGTTATTATTTCGATGCTCTTGTATATTAAAAATGACAGCATTGAAGAAAAAAGTCGGATAAACAAATGATGCGGTTGAAAGAAATGGTTGCAAATATACATGAATATGTTAAATTGTTTTTGCATTTATTCATCCGATTTGCAAAACTTTTATAATTTTTTTAAACAAATTACAATGGAAACCTTAAACAAATGAAAGAAAATCATAGTTCTTTAATTTTTACATGGTTGCAAACTTAATGAATATTGTAAAACATTATTAGGAGCAGTACTCTCAGTTTGCAGAACATTTGCAATTTTCAGTGCAAAAATATAGCAATAAAACGTTTTTTGCACTTTCAACAATGTTCCGTTCAACTCAGCTTTCTGCAAAATTTTATAGTTTGTCTTCATTTATACACTAACATACCACTAAAATTTGAAAACTTTTGGACTTAATGTGAATTGCTCGTCTATACCTACTGGCCTATTAGGTAATGTTAATGATACAGTGCGAATGCTCTTGAAAACCTCTTAGAATTCAAAAAATACCGAGATCCCCATACGGACCTCTCTTCTAACGTAAACACATATTCAATGGCAAACTCGTCGTTTCTGCAACGTCGCTACTTTTCGGAAACTCCGCTCACATGCATAAATATGTAAATATAAAATTTATAAAATATTAAGGAAAATAGTTTATCTTTCATTTTATTCATTCATTGAAATTCAATGCGCTTTTTGTTCTTGAATATTGTTTGATAATTGATTTAAGTCCGGTTGTGTTTGGGATATTGACATCCTCAACAGGTTTTGTAAATTTTCATCCTTCAACTTCGCTCTACATTTTGATTTTATGAAATTCATTCTTGAAAATGTTTGTTCGCAAGGTGCTTGAAAGAACACAAATCTTCGATTTTGCAAAATTCCTTAAATTGAGAAATTTGTTATCTGGTAGATTTGAATAAAATGCAATTAAATTATTTTCATCAAAATTATTTTTTATACATTGTTAGATTGCAAATCAATTAATTATAGTTGTAAATTGTCTGATGCTTTTACAATATCAAATTTTAAAGGTTTTTGAAATATTAATATGTCCATTTCCTTTGCATAAAAATCTTGAAACCGATGACGAAAATATTCATCCAGTACTTTTAGTGACTCAATAAAAAATATTTTAAGGACAACGTTGTCGTTTTAGATTAAAAACAATTGAAAAGTAGGAAAATTGAAAATGACATTAATTATTCTTTTTAACAATTTCATTTTAAGGTGGAAACTTTTCATTTCTTTAAATAGCTCGTTGATTAACTTTCCTTTGCCGTGTAGTGTTATGTTGATAATTCCTAAAATTATATTGGTGCTTTGGCGGGCGGCACAAAAAGTTGCAAAGGGCCGCAGGTTGCCAACCCCTGCTTTAAAACATTTATCTCTGTTAAAAAATCAAAAAAGCAAGCCAGACAGCCGTAGATTTGAAATACATACTGGAACGACTGTAACACCAATTATTTCCGAATTGAAATTTTGCGTTTTCCACATAATATATGTTAGCGTAATATGCCAACATCCCTCGTACATCGTACATAAGTCGCGATGCCATTGGTGAGCTAGTACGCATGACCGAGGAAATGATGGAGCAGGAGCAGCTTACAACAGCGCAAGTCGATACTCACTCAATGTCATGTATTAAAGAGAGTCGTATCAGTAAAAATAATAGTACGCTTTCCTGAGTTTAATTAGGGGTAGAAACCCCAAATTGGCAGCAAAAGCTAACATATATATTTGTTTGTCCCTTTAAAAGTGTATCGTACAAGTTGTACAAATAATTTTTGTATGTGGGCGCCTTTGAAACGCTGAGAATTCTTACTTTTTACAATAACTACACTCTGAGAAAAATCGTTATCCCTAATACGGCTACCTTCACCTCCTCTTTAGCTGAAGACAACCAAAACCACCCTCTGGATCAAAACCAAAGCCACCCTCTGGATCACCTCATGGGTAAAATATTTCACAAAAACATCCTTTTTTATTGGAATTGGACATACATATAACTTTTTAACACAATACTCTATCTGCTGTGGAATAATTCGGTTTCCCATTTAATAGCAGCTATTCTATTTACATTGTTTCCTTTGCATATCAGTCGAAACGGTAATTTCCGTATTTGATGTAATTCACCTTGGTACATATCCAAATGTCGTATAAGATTATTAATTATTTATAAACTATCGAAAGTATTTTGGAATGAAGCAAATAAACCCTGACAGCTCAAAGTCGCCCCTACACAATTAAGGAAGATTTCGATTCGCTCCAACAGTTTATTCGATTCAACAACCTCTCCTCCCACCCCCCTTTGAGCTATGGATTTCTTCCAGTAACTATTTTCGAATATATTTTATCGTCACGTAGAAAATAAATGATTTTCAAGGTCTTTTTAATTTTTTGTTAAATTAAGGAACTACAGAAATTTCACCACTTTCAGAAACGAAAATAAACGAAGTTTCGGCAAGAGAGATCAGTCGGCAGAATATTGATTCCATAAGACGGAACCTTACTGAACAATTCGAAAAGGACGAGGCGAACTGCGAACTACATGCAATGCTAAACGGGCGAATATCTTTCATCGGAGAAAAACCGAGATGGACCTGTTGCCGACCTATCCGGTAAAATTCACTTTCATAATCATTTTTTATCAAATCATACTCCTTATTTTCAATTATTCCTACTTTCTCACCATGCCTCTTTCCGTTTTCTAATTTGTCAGAAAAATTCTTTTATATTTTTATTTCCATCTATTTATATTTCTATTTACATCTATTATAACTCCTAGGTAGTAGTTTTCAACCTATTTCGTCAATTCGTGCACAATAGTTCAAATCAGTTAAAATTTTGTTAAAATAATTATGTATAATATTATACAATACCATTTCATTACAGGTTTCCTCGTCAGAAATTAGCGTTCGTCGATATATTTAAATTTCCATATGAATTAGCGTTGTCACTACAATAATAATTATTGAGCACATGCTATCTTCTAGCGACAAACCGTCGCATTTCTCCAATTGTGACATACGTGGTAAGTGCCTTTTAACATTATAAATATTTGTATCTACCTACTCGTTGTCTGTAGTAATTGTGATTTTTATTAATCGTAGGTAATTGCTGCTGACAACTCAACACTGCGCCCAAGGAAATCTTGCTGCTGATAATTTACCACTGTGCTCAAGGAAATCAGCTGAACACTTCCACATATGGCTCTTTTAAAAACCTGATGTTTCTGTAGTGATTATCATTTTGTAATTTTGTATGTTTATCACTATTATTAGGATAGCATGCATAGAATGTACAGCATGCTCTTTACAGCTTTTCACTCCCCAATTTTCATATTTCGTGAAGACAAAAAATATTAGCAATATGAAGAGCATACTGTATATGATGATTATAGGTTTTAACAATTCAAAGATCACATTTTTCTACAGGTTTCAACAATTCATACACTCTCATTTTTCTCTAGTTGTTGAGCACTTGAGCTGCTTAAGCGAGCAAAAAAATCACTCAATAAGTCTGTAGTATGGGCCGCTCCTAATAATGATCTTTAATGGGTGGTTAGGGTACTTGCTGGGTAAAAGTTGGTAACCCTTGAGATTTTACAGTTAGCAGAAATGACTAAGTTTGGCATGACATTAACTTTTCTGTCCCTATACCACATTTATTTATCGAAATAACTTGTTCTGCTTTAATCAACTCTTGTCTAGTCTAGTTTTGTCTATTAATGTACAATTATTATCATGGCATAAATTGATTGTGTGGGAAGGTATAAGAATTGTGATGAGGTTATATTTTGTTAAATTTGCAAATTGATACAATTTCCTTTCCTATTTCAATCATGGTATGACATTTTTACCTGTATCGGTTTTAGCTTAGTGTAGAATTTATGATTTTTCAACATATGTATCAATATATTTTTTACTTTTAGCATCCTGCTTTCATTTTACTTTCTTAGTTATGCCTTCAATTTCATAATATACTGAGGTTATATTCTTTAAAATTTGAAATTGATATTTCCTTTCTAAAGAATGGGAGAATGTTCTCGGGGAGATGAGATGAAATCAAAAATGTTCTCGATGATCCCCAAATATTAACAATAACTAATCGTTTACAATGCCGACGTTTCGCTCAGAATCCTGAACATATTCATGGCTCTAAAAATATGTTAAGTATTTCTTATTTCTTATATAACTAAAAAATATCACTTACCTACATGTCATAAGATAAAACATGACATGTTTAACTTTGACAACTGTATATCGATTGTTTTTTTATTTTAAAAAAAAATTATTAGAAGGCCATTACAAATAATAATAGAAACCTTCAAATTGCGAGTGCCAATCTAGCGTCAAAAAATGAAAGATGAGGATAGAATTTGTATATTTGTGTTGAAAATGTGATAGTTTTCATATGTTGAAGTTATTTGAATAATTTGTAATATGCTTGAGCAAAATTTTGAAAATCTTGTTGTCTATTTAAAAAATTTATCCAAAATTATGAATGCTATTACTAGAGTCAAAAATAAGATCATTTTTCTCAGATGTAAAACAGAAGGCGTTTTTCCGTCTTTTCTAAAACTTCACATAAAACATCGATAACACTGTAAATAGACAAGATTTTCAAAATTTTGCTCAAGCATATTACAAATTATTCAAGTAAATTCAACATATGAAAACTATCACATTTTCAACACAAATATACAAATTCTATCCTCATCTTTCATTTTTTGACGCTAGATTGGCACTCGCAATTTGAAGGTTTCTATTATTATTTGTAATGGCCTTCTAATAAATTTTTTTTAAAATAAAAAAACAATCGATATACAGTTGTCGAAGTTAAACATGTCATGTTTTACCTTATGACATGTAGGTAAGTGATATTTTTTAGTTATATAAGAAATAAGAAATACTTAACATATTTTTAGAGCCATGAATATGTTCAGGATTCTGAGCGAAACGTCGGCATTGTAAACGATTAGTTATTGTTATTATTTGGGGATCATCGAGAACATTTTTGATTTGATATTTCCTTTCCTATTTTAATCATCATTTTAACATTTTTACTTGTATCTGTTTTACTTTAGCTTAGAATTTATGATTATTCAATATAAATATATGTAATATATATCAATATAACATTTTTTTACTTCTATGGCATTGTTTTCGTTTAACTTCTTTAATTATTCTTTCATCTTTAAAATTAAACGCAGTCACACTTTTCAAATCATTAGAAAAACTAAGTGACTATGCCCTTTTCAAGCTGTGATTTCTCCTTCACAAAGATCTTCGGATAGAGTAACTATGTAAATCTGCGAAATATCCCCGCAAGTATGTGTTTTTTGTTGTTATATTCCCTGGATATTCTATGGGTAGATATATGTTTTAGTATTTTTGTAAATCATTCTTAACAACATAAAGTAAAACAACCTGCACACAAAATTTATAGTATTACATTAAATAAAAACAGTATTGTATTAATTTCTTTATTCCCATATTTCATTCTTTGTTAATAAACTTAATATTTGTTTTTTCATATATTAAAAAATCCATACTCGACATAAATTATCATACCAATAGTCTTGGCTATCAATTCGTAATATATCAGTAAAACGAACATTGACACGATCATTGACAAAAAAAACGCTGTTATATATCATTAGTCACATATATGTAGGTCATCCCTCAATATTAACGAAGTATAAATCGAAAGCATCCCCGATTATTATCGATCGGCGCACTTCTAGCACCCTCTCGAGGTACCACACCGCATCGTCACCCCCGGACGAACCCATCAACACCCGCGCGCGCAGTCCACCTACCCCAAACGTTACCCCGGGAAAATCATCCACCCCACGCTGGACACCGTCCGCAAATATCACTGCAAAAGACGACCACCACCAATAATGCATTAATATTTTAATATGTTTACTAAATTCAAATCCAATTTGAATGCACGTACCACCGCCCTACGGCCAGTGGCCGAATTAAACCACTTCGTTGAGAACGATTTTTAAAGCTTGTTCAAAATGTCTCCTTATACCTATGTTAATATCTCCCGAATATCTTTAAGCCACGCCTTCGGTGTACCTTTCTTGCCGGTTTACATTTCTGGTGATAGAAAGTGGTTTACATGTCAGAATGCGCGGATTACATTTTAGCCGAAAGGTTTACGCTTCTCGCGTTTTAGGAACCTCACGGTTGGTTTTTCTATCGGTAGAGATATATATATATATATATATATATATATATATATATATATATATATATATATATATATATATAGAAAGATGTCACCGAACAAATAAGCAAAATACATTAAAAATAAAGAAAGAGAGGAAATTAAAAAGAATGGAAAATTTAACTTACGAAAAAATTCCTTTGCTCACGATATATGCGCGATCTATCGGCAAGCGGACTGGGTCTGTCACTGCAACGAGAATGCTACATGGAACATTCATTGTTGTATGTATAACAACGTTCACCACACAAAACCCGCACTATGGAATGACGAGAATATTTATAGTAAAATATCCCCCACTGTAAGCGCAAAGTGCAACAAAGTGTTATGTGTATAGAGATAAGCGCACGCTCTCATTGCATGATGTGCTGATGCAATTACATACTCAGAGGTATATTAATCATCGAGTATAATTAACTGCACGTGGTGTTTCTATGTAAATGTGGCCTTGATAATGCATCCGTGATTTAAGAAATTAAATGGAAATGAGTTATTTTTTATGTGATGCTTTTCCTGTGAAACATCTAATTAAAAAGAGGCACGATCATTCCTGCAATTGCAAGCATCCTGTAACTACACATGGTGTTTTTATGTAAATGCAGCCTCGATAATGCATCCATAATTTAAACATTTAAATGGAAATGAGTTATTTTTTATATGATTGTTTTCCTGTGAAACATCTAATTAAAAAGAGGCACGTTCATTCCTGCAATTGCAAAGCATTTTTTACATGCAAATGCACTTCTGATTTAATCGACTAAATGTAAATGAGTTGTTTGTATCGCTGTGTTTTCTCATGAATCATCTAAGTAATTGCGTCAATTCAATCGTGACAACCTACCCATAATTGCGTATGGTAGTACTTTTAAGTGCAAATGCATTTATTATGTAAATACATGATGTAATCGACTAAATGTAAATGAGTTGTTTTAATCGATGTGTTTTCTTGCGAAACGTCTAATTAAAAAAATCGACACGAATGCACTTGATTGCATATGCATCCATAATGATACATGATGTAATCGACTAAATGTAAATGAGTTGTTTTAATCGATGTGTTTTCTTGCGAAACGTCTAATTAAAAAAATTGATGTGTTCCTTCGACATGAATGCACTTGATTGCATATGCATCCATAATGAATAACAGCTTCCCCTGTTTTGCATTTTTTTAAATGGAAAACAAACAGTATATATAACCAGAGAGCGAGTAATACGATAAACACATTCACCAGCGTCCTCGCTCAGTGTGTGAAGTTTGATCACCAAAAACACCGACCGACCAGCACATCCCTTCCAACTGACTGGAAAAATGGCCACCAACGCACCAAGCATTGACAGATTATTTGCAGAATCAAGCAGAAAAAGGAGGTAAGTTTTAATTTATTTTGAATTTGTTTACAAAGTAGTAACAAATATTTTGTTTTTGTTTTAATAGGCTTTTGCGAGTTTCAAAAGATTTGAACACATCAAATTCAATAGAAATTGTAAACCCATTTTTAGTTGTGTGAAAAAACCCAGGTGTTTCTAAATACATCCATTTTCCTTTTGTTGAATCAGATCTTAAACATTTTACGGTTAAATCCACATGTTTTGTGGACGGGTTGGCTTGTGTGGGCAAGTCATGGTTAGTAAAGAGATTCTTGACTAAATCTAAAATGTTAGATCTTGATGAAAATTCACAACAATTTCCTGAATTTAAATTAAAAAGCGAAGATTATATACTAGAAATTTTATATATGTTATATTTTTTAACAGAATTAGATAACCCATCTAACGAGCAGTACATTGTCGATAGATCACCTTTCACACAATTATTCTATTATTTTGTTGATATCTATATGCAGTTCAATTCATATTTGTTCAATTCGAAGTTAAGTTTGCTTTTTTCATATAAAATTTTTTTACAATTGTTTAAGAAATTCAAGATTATCTTTATTCTACCAAAATTTGAACACATAGATGAAATTTTAGATGCCATGCACGCTAGAAACAATGGTTTAGATAAAATAACTTATCAGTATATCATGGCGCAACTTGTAGTATTTAATAAAATTCGTGACTATGCCCTGTAACGTTATTTTTTTGAGAGGCGGCCTGAATCGACAACCTTAGCCAGTTAATTGGAAATTATTTAAGATCCCTGGATATGCAACCAACTTAGCTCTTTACTTAGTAACTCTACTTAACTTTATATTCACACATTTTACGTAATTCACGTCCCCGGGAGCCAAACTGACCTGTTGACATAGCTCGTTTGCCCCTAAGGCCAACAGGAGTCAGGTAATAAAGGTAAATGTAAATCATAACCTCTAACAGGCCACATGTAATTCAATACCAGGGAATAGGGCCGATGTAACAGGACTAGTGTCGCCAGGGGATAGGGTGTACTGTTGCCCCATTAAGGGCTAAGTTATTAGTTTCGTATCCCTTCCCTTGTGAACACATTTCTGGTTCGTGAGAGGTTATGCGCGGTAACTAGTTTAACGTCAGATAAGGCTCCGGGAGAATAGGTGGTTATACAAGAACGAAGTTATCTTAACTAGGATTGTGTGGACTAAGTAGGGAACAGGTAATCTAGGAATTTTAACCTCCAATTATAAAACGTAATAAGTTGCCAATAATAGAACTAATGTACCCGGAATGTCTTCACAGGGGATATTATAGATTATTGCGTAGTACATAATGAAGGGTTGAGCCCTCAAGTGATCTCCCATCCTCTGTGAACACATTTTTGGATGAGAGGTTAGATTCAATAGGAAGATTCGGCTTAAAATGTAGTACAAAGTATTGGCGACTTTTAGGAATACATGGTGAGACCCTATAGTAACAGTACCAAAGGAAATAGGGATAATTTGATTAATTTCTATCTATTCCTAGAAGTCAAGGGTAGGCAACCAGTTATACGAGTAGTTTTATTTCGCTCATGCAGATATGTCTTTCCTTCTCTCACTTAATTCGGATTGGTTGACAGTTAGGAACATTTATTTGTATTGGTAATGAATTTTGTTAAGTTTATGGCCATACCTTCTAGAAGGTTCTTTTTTTTGTAGAGAAGGAACGATTAGTATAAAAGCGGACAGCTCCCCTGTTTTCGCTCTCTTATTCTTAGTCTCTGTTACCGGTTGCTCTTATTCTCTTAGTCTCTTACTCTCTTATTCTTAGTCTCCGTTACCGGTTGCTCTTATTCTCTTAGTCTTTTACGCTCTTACTCTCCGTTAGTTCTTACTCTTTGTTAACGTTAGTTATTTTAGTGATTTACTCTCTGTCAATCTCAGTGATTCTTGCCCTCCGCTATCGAGTGGTTCCTGATTCCGGGCGTAAGTGCGAGCGACAGAAAGTGGGACTCTCGCGAACATTGTGATCCCGAACCGGTTGGTGTGTGCACGGAACGACCGTTACGTGAACGCGGTGTTCCGTCGTTTCGCTTCGCGCGCTGACAGGCGACAGCGAGAGAAAGGGGGTTCCTGTTTCCTGTTCCGACGGTAACCCGTCCCGCAGCGACGCACATCCGAACCGAGCCATCCGAGGGACTTCGCATCTGTCGACAGGGGGGGGCCCAGAGCCGTCCACGCCGTAGTCCCGCTACGACGCCAGAGCCGCCCTCGCAGTAGGACCAGCCACAACGACCGGGGACCTACGTAAGCAGCCCAGGGGTCGGCCACGACGCCAGAGCCGTCCACGCAGTTGGACCAGCCTCCAGTCCAGGGGTCCAGAGACGACGCCGGAGCTGCCCACGCCGATAGCCGTACCAGTCCAACCACCCCAGTCCAGGGGGCCTACGCCGGCAGTCTAGGCAGTCCCTCGAGGGTCAACGGCAGCGTCGCCCCGTACCGGTCAGGTTAGGGTTATTAGGGCACAATATTTTAGTGGTTGCATATCCGAGAGTGGGGTACTATATCAAACTATAGTATATTAAATTCATTTATGAGAGTTGTTCAAGTTTTATTTTTCGGATCTAACCTCAACCTCTCTCTTGGATGCGAATAAGCCTTCGTAAAGGTAAGTGAGACATCTGATAGCTGTGAGACGGTATCGTCTCCTCTTAACAACTAAAGGGGAGATCGAAGTATCAGTCAGGGCCGGGCTTTGTAGTTGTTGGCGCCCTTCTTTCATCGCATTATTTGGTCAACTTGTAGTTCACCCACGACCACTCACCGACGAGTTGAGTTAGTCGGGCCCTGTGAGTAAGATCATCGAACGTCTTGTAACGTTAATAGAATTTAACGTTGCAAAAGTGGCGCCCAACGTGGGGCCCGATATGACGGTGATGAAGATGCGCACAGCTCTCAGTAACTTGTTAAAAATTGAGAAGAGTGGTGCAGCCTTTTCAATACCGGAATATAGTATATCGTTTGTAGATGATATAGCTGCGGTGGTAAAGAAACTTTCAGAAATTCAATCTTTAATTAAGGCATTGGCCGAAGATGAACGTAGTGTTCCGTATATGAAAATTTCCACCAAGTTATGGCATGTACATGAAAGGCTCAAGCGTACGAAAGCTGTTTCCAATGAAGAGTTGTAAATACGTTCTAAACATTTATTAGAGGTAATGCAACTCAATTCCGATTTAAAACGGAGATTAAAGAGAGTGAAACAACTATCGCAGGCTGTAAGTAGTGTAGATATTGTCGAAGTATTATCGTCCACAGTTCTTTCGAAAGATTCCCCCGAGGATAGTAATTCAGAGATTAGCTCTGATGAGGAAGTTGAGGAAGATGCTAAACCTTCAGTAGGAAATTCTGTAGGCCCTATTAGTGAGGGTAATTTTAAACCATATTCTGTTCCGGTATATAAGTGGAACTTAAAATATGATGGGGAATCAACATCTTCCCTGAATGCTTTTTTGGAATCAGTGTGTGAGTTGAGTGAATCAAGGAATGTTTCAAAAACTCAGTTGTTTACCTCTGCAGGTGATTTATTTGTCGGAAAAGCAAAAATTTGGTTTAAATCTAGGAAGAATACTCTCCATTCCTGGGATGATCTTGTGTTAGCTCTTCGAAAGCAATTCCTTCCTAGCAATTATAATGAGAAATTGTTAGATGAAATCAAAACTCGTACACAGGGTCCGAATGAGAATATGGGCATGTATGTGGCTACTATGAGCAATATGTTTAATCGGCTGACTTGTCCTATATCCGAACGAGTTCAATTAAGTATTCTCTTGAGAAATATCGCTCCCTTCTACCAAACTCAATTAGGATTGACAACCATTAATACTTTGGAAGAATTACTTGATGTTGGGCAAAAGTTAGAAGAACGAAAGGAGGCGATCGAGGCATTTATCCCCCCCTCACGGAGTAGGAAAAGTTTGGAACCTGATCTAGCTTATGTACACTCAGAATCTAGCACTCATAATGTTGTTCCAGGTCGGCGATGTTATAATTGTAATGCTACTGGTCATTTAGCTGTGAATTGTCCTCGATCTAATGGTACTCGTGTTAACAATCCTCCGTCAAATCGGTCTAGACCGAATAACCTTCCATCTAAGGGTCCTCAACCGAATCGTTCTTCAGATAGTGGGCGACCGCCTAGAAATATTCAATGTTTTAAGTGTGGATTACAGGGTCATACAGTGCGTTCATGTCCTCGTTGTAATCAGAATTCGGAAAACTTCCAAGGGAGGCCCTAAGGGACCGGTTAGGTGCCTTCCCATCTACGGTCGATATTACAAGTAATCATCGAACAGCTTTAGATTTTATTTTGTCACATGTTAAGGGTGATGAGCGACCCTATCTTTCTGTGAAAATTTTTGGGATACCGTTTCAGGGATTATTAGACAGTGGAGCCTCCGTTAGTATAATTGGAGCTCCCGGTTGGTTTTCGTTACAGAAGATAGGTGTGTCTTTGCAGTCTAGTGTGGTTAATAGTTGTACCTTGGCTGATGGTACGCCATGTCATAGTATAGGTTATGTTGTGTTACCGATCGAGGTTGAAGATCGAGTGAAAGCTGTTCGACTGTTAGTTATGCCTACGTTACCCCATCCACTTATCCTAGGAGCCGATTTCTGGCAACGTATGGGTATTGTCCCGGATTTAAGGAGTGGTAGTTGGAAATTTTCTGTGGAGTCCTCTGTGTGCAAATCTTTAGATGTAGTTGCCTTAAAGTCTAAAACTCAATTAACCCGGGAACAGTATAGAGAGTTGGATAATTTGGTACAAGATGCTTTCCGAGCAATGGGTGATGGACTTGGATGTACGAATCTCGTAGAACATTCGATCAAAACTAATTCTGCTCCTATCAAACAACGATATTATCCTGTTTCACCCGTTATGCAGAATCATATTAGCCAAGAGCTAGATAAATTACTGGAGCAAGGAGTAGTCGAGCCTAGTTCTAGTCCCTGGTCATCCCCAATATTATTGGTTAAGAAGTCGGATGGTTCGTGGCGATTCGTAGTGGATTATCGAAAGCTGAATGAGGTAACAGAAAAGGATGCCTATCCGATACCATATATTTCTGCGACGTTGGATAAGTTAAGGGATGCTCGTTACTTGTCATCATTAGATATTAAGTCCGCTTATTTTCAAGTGCCCCTAAGCAAGGAATCCAAGCCTTTGACGGCCTTCACTGTCCCAGGTCGTGGCCTCTTCCAATTTCGCAGGTTACCCATGGGATTGTCCAATGCTCCTGCCACTTGGCAGCGACTTGCTGATCGTATCTTAGGTCCTGAGTTAGACGATCACGTCTTTGTCTATTTGGATGACATTATTGTTGTTACCCAAACCTTTGAGGAACACATTGAAATCCTTCGAGAAATTTTTAGACGATTAAAAGAGGCTAATATTACTGTCTCAAAAGAGAAATGTTCCTTTTGTCGGCCTGAACTGAAATATTTAGGTTATGTGGTGGATTCCGAAGGATTGCATTGTGACCCCGAAAAGGTTAGAGCCATTCTCGAATTACCAGCTCCACGTAATGTCAAAGCAGTCAGACAAGTTATTGGAATAGCTTCGTGGTACAGACGTTTCGTACCAAACTTTTCGACCATCATAGCCCCCTTAGCCCGGCTAACGAGGAAAAATCAGTCGTTTGATTGGTCTCCTCAGTGTGAAGAAGCGTTTAATAAAATAAAGGACTGTTTAGTTAGAGCTCCTGTCCTTACTTGTCCAGATTTTTCTCGGCCCTTTATTGTTCAAACAGATGCGTCTGGGTTTGGTGTTGGTGCGGTTCTCAGTCAGGAACACCCAGAGGGAGAGAAAGTGATCGCATATATTTCCCGATCTTTGACTCGACAAGAACGTAACTATTCAGTTACAGAGCGGGAATGTCTCGCTGTGATTTGGGCAATTGAGAAATTAAGACCTTACTTGGAAGGGAGTCATTTCACTGTCATCACTGATCATCATTCTCTAGTCTGGTTAAGTAACCTGAAGAATCCCACAGGACGTTTAGCTCGTTGGGCGGTTCGTATGCAACAGTTCGATTTTAAGATCATTCATCGAAAAGGGAAAGAACATGTAGTTCCCGATACTTTATCCCGGTCAGTACCCGTCGTCGATGTTATCAATGTAAAGTTCAATCATACTACCGATCCTTGGTTCAATAAGATGCTTAGTCGTGTTTCTACCACTCCGGAGCGTTATCCTGGCTTCCGGAAAACAGGTAACCAATTGTATAAGCATTTAAAAATGCGTTATCCCGAATTGATGACTCCTGAAGATTGTTGGCGGGAAGTGGTACCTAAAGATCATCGACCAGCTTTGATCAAAAATACTCATGAGCAGTTGCTTCATCTAGGCACTTTCAAAACATTCCGGTATCTGGCCCAGAAGTACTATTGGCCCAAGATGTATGCTGATGTAGCTAAGTTTGTTCGACGTTGTCCTACTTGTATTTCCATTAAACCCGAACAAAAGAAGCCGGCTGGACTAATGTTGAGTTCTCAAGTTTCAATATCCAAACCATTTGAGTTGTTGTGTGCTGATATAATAGGTCCGTTACCCCGTAGCACTTCTGGACATGCTTATATATTAGTGGTAGTAGACTGTTTTAGTAAATTCCCATTGTTATTCCCATTGCGTTCCGCCAAGACGGCAGGTGTTGCTAAGATAATCGAGGATCATGTGATCTCTGTGTTTGGTTGTCCGAAGACTTTTATTGTCGATAATGGTGTTCAGTTTCGGTCCAAGGAGTTTCAGAATTTGATGTCCAAATATAACATCAGTATTAAATATACCCCACATTACCATCCTCAAGCAAATCCAACGGAGCGAGTAAACAAAGTTGTCAAAACATTAATCATGTCTTATGTTGGTGACAATCATAAAACGTGGGATATGAAATTGTCCCAGGCTGGTAGTGCGATTCGATCTACGGTACATGAAGTCACCGGTTACACTCCTAACCTCATTGTTTTTGGACGAGAGTTGTGTACCCGCAATAAAAATCCAGAGGATCCCCTGAGGGATAATCCTATCTCGTTTGACCGAACGTCCAGTCTAGAGTCTCGGACGAATGGTTTGTCGAAACTTTTCCTTGAAGTCCGTTCTAAGTTAGCGAAAGCATATGAAGCTAACAAAAAGGTCTACGATCTTAGACGTAGGGATGTGCAGTTATATCCAAATCAGTTAGTCTGGCGAAAGAATTATGTCCTGTCCGATGCGGCTAAATACTTCTCAGCTAAGCTAGCCCCTAAGTTTATAGGACCGTTCCTTGTTTCTAAACGTCTCTCCCCATGGACTTATGAGTTGAGGGATGAATCAGGGAAAAGTGCAGGTACATGGCACATCAAAGACCTAAAAGCCCATCCTCCCGAAGAGGGCGTGTAGATGGCAGGACTGTTGTAGTTAATCGTCGTTAAGGTTTTCGTTTTGGAATTATGATTTGGATAATGATTTGGTTACGACAGATGAGCGGGTCTCGGCTAATTTTACCACATTCAGAGTTTAGTTGAGGTGATTTTTTTATAGGGTGATATCCCTTGGTTGGTTTTGGAGTCGAGTCAGGCCTTGTTAGGTCTTTAGCTAGTGTCTGTGGGCATAAGGGTAGGAAAGTAGGAGTTTTATCCCCCAACAATGTTCGCTGAGCGGATGACGGCGGTAGAATATCTCCGTAGGGCTGTTGGGAGTCCTGGCGGTAAAACTCCGACCTAAATTCCATCCCCCAACCATGTTCGCTGAGCGGATGACGGCGGTAGAATATCTCCGTAGGGCTGTTGGGAGTCCTGGCGGTAAAACTCCGACCTAAATTCCATCCCCCAACAATGTTCGCTGAGCGGATGACGGCGGTAGAATATCTCCGTAGGGCTGTTGGGAGTCCTGGCGGTAAAACTCCGACCTAAATTTCACCCCCAACAATTCTCAGGCTTTCATGTGGGTTTGTTTGTGAGATCAGAAATCACCGAGCGGTCTCCTGCTTTATCCCTTTTTGGGCGGACTTAGCGTGGGGGCTAAGTGCCGCATTTCAGTAGTTTTAAGGTAGGTGTCGTTGGTTCTGACCCAGCGCACCCCAGTTATTGTGGGAAACTGGTATAAATTCGTAGAGTCTTCTTATCGTTTTTTTTGTATTGATTGCCCCACATGGGACTAGGGGTGACCGATTCCCCTAGCTCCCATTCTGACGTGTAATATAATGAAATTCCCGATAGAGGTTTCGTCAGCTTTACTAGGTTAAGTGAACACTTGGAATTGGGACGCTTCACGTCCTAAATTCTTTTTATTTTGTAGCCTGTTTCGTTCCTTCGGTTCTATTTAAAGCTTTAGCTTGGTTGTAGTTGACTGGTGCTGGATTGTCGCAAGTTCCATCAGAGTTTTTTTTGCAAATCCTTCTTTCTCTCGATATCCCGCCCCATACACTAATGTGAGTTGACCGATTAGGCTTGTTGTGGTGAGATTCTTGATGGATGATTTGTAGATGTTGCTGTAGTTGCAGACTATGTTTACCTCGGTATGAGGGATTTAGCCGTCAGAAGTTTCTCCACATCGGTCTGTTTGCCATCAAAGAGTTTACCATGCGTAAGACATTTCAGTATGGATGTGAGTATTACCGTTGTAATTACTGGTCACATAATTCTCAGAGTGAGAGATTAAAACTGGATGTCTATGGTTATGTTAAGTAGTGTGTATGCGCAGGGCTAAGTACTTGAAACTCCGAATTAGGTATGTTTTAATTCTTTTGGGGAAAGAAATTTGGGTAAATTTCTTTAAAGTGAGGGGGGATTGTAACGTTATTTTTTTGAGAGGCGGCCTGAATCGACAACCTTAGCCAGTTAATTGGAAATTATTTAAGATCCCTGGATATGCAACCAACTTAGCTCTTTACTTAGTAACTCTACTTAACTTTATATTCACACATTTTACGTAATTCACGTCCCCGGGAGCCAAACTGACCTGTTGACATAGCTCGTTTGCCCCTAAGGCCAACAGGAGTCAGGTAATAAAGGTAAATGTAAATCATAACCTCTAACAGGCCACATGTAATTCAATACCAGGGAATAGGGCCGATGTAACAGGACTAGTGTCGCCAGGGGATAGGGTGTACTGTTGCCCCATTAAGGGCTAAGTTATTAGTTTCGTATCCCTTCCCTTGTGAACACATTTCTGGTTCGTGAGAGGTTATGCGCGGTAACTAGTTTAACGTCAGATAAGGCTCCGGGAGAATAGGTGGTTATACAAGAACGAAGTTATCTTAACTAGGATTGTGTGGACTAAGTAGGGAACAGGTAATCTAGGAATTTTAACCTCCAATTATAAAACGTAATAAGTTGCCAATAATAGAACTAATGTACCCGGAATGTCTTCACAGGGGATATTATAGATTATTGCGTAGTACATAATGAAGGGTTGAGCCCTCAAGTGATCTCCCATCCTCTGTGAACACATTTTTGGATGAGAGGTTAGATTCAATAGGAAGATTCGGCTTAAAATGTAGTACAAAGTATTGGCGACTTTTAGGAATACATGGTGAGACCCTATAGTAACAGTACCAAAGGAAATAGGGATAATTTGATTAATTTCTATCTATTCCTAGAAGTCAAGGGTAGGCAACCAGTTATACGAGTAGTTTTATTTCGCTCATGCAGATATGTCTTTCCTTCTCTCACTTAATTCGGATTGGTTGACAGTTAGGAACATTTATTTGTATTGGTAATGAATTTTGTTAAGTTTATGGCCATACCTTCTAGAAGGTTCTTTTTTTTGTAGAGAAGGAACGATTAGTATAAAAGCGGACAGCTCCCCTGTTTTCGCTCTCTTATTCTTAGTCTCTGTTACCGGTTGCTCTTATTCTCTTAGTCTCTTACTCTCTTATTCTTAGTCTCCGTTACCGGTTGCTCTTATTCTCTTAGTCTTTTACGCTCTTACTCTCCGTTAGTTCTTACTCTTTGTTAACGTTAGTTATTTTAGTGATTTACTCTCTGTCAATCTCAGTGATTCTTGCCCTCCGCTATCGAGTGGTTCCTGATTCCGGGCGTAAGTGCGAGCGACAGAAAGTGGGACTCTCGCGAACATTGTGATCCCGAACCGGTTGGTGTGTGCACGGAACGACCGTTACGTGAACGCGGTGTTCCGTCGTTTCGCTTCGCGCGCTGACAGGCGACAGCGAGAGAAAGGGGGTTCCTGTTTCCTGTTCCGACGGTAACCCGTCCCGCAGCGACGCACATCCGAACCGAGCCATCCGAGGGACTTCGCATCTGTCGACAGGGGGGGGCCCAGAGCCGTCCACGCCGTAGTCCCGCTACGACGCCAGAGCCGCCCTCGCAGTAGGACCAGCCACAACGACCGGGGACCTACGTAAGCAGCCCAGGGGTCGGCCACGACGCCAGAGCCGTCCACGCAGTTGGACCAGCCTCCAGTCCAGGGGTCCAGAGACGACGCCGGAGCTGCCCACGCCGATAGCCGTACCAGTCCAACCACCCCAGTCCAGGGGGCCTACGCCGGCAGTCTAGGCAGTCCCTCGAGGGTCAACGGCAGCGTCGCCCCGTACCGGTCAGGTTAGGGTTATTAGGGCACAATATTTTAGTGGTTGCATATCCGAGAGTGGGGTACTATATCAAACTATAGTATATTAAATTCATTTATGAGAGTTGTTCAAGTTTTATTTTTCGGATCTAACCTCAACCTCTCTCTTGGATGCGAATAAGCCTTCGTAAAGGTAAGTGAGACATCTGATAGCTGTGAGACGGTATCGTCTCCTCTTAACAACTAAAGGGGAGATCGAAGTATCAGTCAGGGCCGGGCTTTGTAGTTGTTGGCGCCCTTCTTTCATCGCATTATTTGGTCAACTTGTAGTTCACCCACGACCACTCACCGACGAGTTGAGTTAGTCGGGCCCTGTGAGTAAGATCATCGAACGTCTTGTAACGTTAATAGAATTTAACGTTGCAGCCCTAAAGGAAAATTTAACAAATTTAAAATTTATCGACATTCCAACAAACATGAAAATGTATTCTTCGCCAGTACATCTAAATTATGAATACATGGATTTTATAGAATTCAATTTTTTGAAACTTGCGTTGGGGCAGGAGATGGGCATATTAGAGCTTAGTTGGGAGGGAGGTGTTGAAGACAGCACCACCACCACCACTACCACCGCTACCACCACCAGCACCATCACCGCTGAGGAACAAGAACAACAACAACAAAATTCTATGCTGGTGCGAGCCGAGCAGGTGCCCAAGAAGGCGTATTCCGACGATGCAGGGTACGACCTACATGTCGATGAGGACTACAACTGCAAAAAGGGGGTGCCTACAAGGATACGGCTTCAAGAGAAAATTTGTATTCCATCGGGGTATTGCGGCATCCTATACGCCAGGTCCAGCACGAATATGGTGGGTTCGGTTAGGCCCGGCGTCATCGACGCCCACTTCACAGGCACACTATCATTCTTTTTTGTTGCTGATAGTGATATCACCATAAAAAGGGGTGATAGAATGGTTCAACTTGTGTTACAAAAACAAGTTGACGTGGAGTGGCGCCGCGTTGATGAATTTCCTCCTACGAAACGGGCCAAAAACGGTTTTGGCTCATCTGGTTCGGGGGTAGTGGTGGAGCAGAATAAATAATACACACAAAATTCTCTAAAAAAAAAAAATTATTTTAACAAATGTAAACTTGTAATCAAAATATATTATATATTAAATTGTATTAACATAATTGTAATGGGATATATTAATTAAAACATTTTAACGAAATACATGTATAAATATTTGTTTTTTGTTTTATTAAAACAAACTATTCTCTAAAATATAATAATTAAAACATTTTTACAACACCAGTTTGAGGGGAGTATGTTACTAATCCATCATGAATTATAATACAAAAGGCGGTAGTATTTGCGGCAACATTTTCCGCGGTCTCAAATTCCAAGCGAATGTCCACAGAGCCGGATTTCAGAGATTCGTTCTGTTGACTGCAGTCTATTACAATAAGCGGTGCTTTCTTGATGAAGTCCTCAAGATTTAAAGCCGGTTCAGCAATAGATTTGTGGTAATAAGACTCTTGGAATGCTGTATACATTTCATAAGCTATAGTAAAATGAGATTTATCAAAGTTCAAATTTAAATTGTCATATGGATAAAATTCTGAATTTAAATATAATTTGATGTTAGATAATTTACAATGATCGAACTGGGACATGTATCTCGTTATCACATTCTTTCGTCCCGTTTGATACCCCACGATGACGAAGCGTGGTTTTTCAAGTTGATTGGTGGATTTCACGTTCCATGTATGTCTTTGGGATTGGGTGAGAACAGGCAATTCGTGGTATTCCCAGCTGCGAAACGCTAATTCTAAATTCCTGCCAGAATCTAAATATTTCAACATGCGTAATTTCTCTTGATCTGATACTTTAACATGAGGCATTTTCCAGAAGACCTTTTTCACCTCAACCTTAGCAGTTTTCTCTTCTTCTTTTGATGAATGGATTGCGTTGAGATCGCTCGAACTACGAATCAACACCAATTCTTGTCGAATGTTGATGAGAATTTTTTTAAAGTCCTCACAAAATCCCAAAATAATTTTGAGGGGGATGCAAGCGCTGAAATTTCCCTTGTTGTCTGTAGGTATACCTGACAGTGCAGTACCAGTACCTCATCCGGCCATCTGATAGCGTATACACTCGTTGGGAGTGAAAGATACATATCCCTTTATGGTTGTTGTTATACCTGGATTTCTCACCCTGTCGATAACAACTCCTCCAATTTCAACCGAATTTCATCGAATAGATGCATTAGACCATTATTAATAAAATCTAACGTGTCTGTCTTCTTATCAGCAGAATCTGTTAGGGTTCCTTCAATGTACAAATAACTTCGACATGGCAGCGTGTAAAGATCCTGATGTTGTATAGGTATTCGTATTTCATCAGATTTATTTAGGGGTGTATTAGCGTACGGGGGATGACTGTGGTACTCACAATTCACTATCGTGTCGTCGTTATACACACGTTCACCAATATTCAAGGCGTTGAAATTCATTCTCGTTTTTAGTGATTCCTGATGAAAAACAAACAAAGGCACCGTAAAAATAACTGCTCAAGTCTTATGGTTATTCGTAACTTTAATGTACACCAAAATTTTTGGAAGCACCCAGACCTCTTCTTATGCTCCCACTTCGTTCTCGGCGTGTTGTTGATAGTACTTTAAAACCAAGATTTATGAGAAACGCTCTATTTTCTGGTGTTAACTCCTTGGGTTATACCTTTGAAATGGGTTTTTTCATATATCCAACACTTTTTATAGATTCCTTGGGGGAGGCACAGGATAAAAACGCTGAATTGTAAAGAAACACCATTTTTGACTCTTTAAAATCCTTTCAGGTGCAACCTGACTGTGATGGTTTCACCATTGAAATTAATCAAATTTCCATCTTGATCAACTATTTTAAGCATAATCTCATCAATGTATCGTGTATTAATTGGGAGATAAAGGGCATTATTGACTTTCTCCACTATTCTATACCCGCTTGGTACCTCTGGACAGAACATATGCAGAAAATGACCTTGTGTATCATTTGAATATGAATTTGTCACCAAATTACATTCAATGCATATGGAATTCAGTGTTGATATATTGATTGGGTAATCAGAAACATGTTTGACGTTGGCAGGCAAAGTTTTTCGTTCGAATCCCAATATTGGAGCTATGGAATTGGGGTATTCAAAGTGAATCACTTTATTACTTTTCAATTCATATCTCAAAGTGTTTCGATTGACGTTCGTGAATAGATAGATTTTACCTGTTTCTTTCACCGCAGTTTTAGAGGAAGTCTTTTTGAGAACATTATTATCATCTTTTGGATGTGTGGGTTTTAAAGCGATTTCAGCCTCCCCTTTGGTTGAAAGTTCTTGTACTTCTCTTAAAATATATCGCTCGACATCTGTCACTTCATATGAGCCCACAGGAATCTCTATTACATGTTTATCAATATGGAATTTATTATTCTTCGTATCGACATTTGGTATGGAATTAAAGGAGACAAAATCTATGAGTGCAATCATGTAAGTTTTATCACTATCACTCAACAATATAGGCGGACTGATTTTACTCGTTAAAATCGATTCTCTGGCTGATAATGTAAAAATATATGAGCACATGATGTTAACAGGTTAATGGTTGTAACACAAATACGCAATATATTTGTAAAACACTAAATTTTATTTCCTTAAAAATAGTAAACATAACTTTCCACAATTTACACTATTATAAGTTTGAAATACATCTCGATTATAGTGAATAGCGCAGAGGCCGTTTGAATAAAAATAAATCAATAGTTCTAGGGGTGGGCGCAAATTTCCATAACTATCAAAATAAATTATCTCTGGTCCATGCTTCTTGTATGCGATCCAATGCGTCCCCGGTCCTTGATTATCATCCAAATTAACCACACCCCTTTCATACCGATGAATCCTTTTCGGAAGGTTATCTCTCATAAAGACTCCTCTGAAATTGGGTATACGCAGAATTCTTGCAAATCTCTTTATGTCTACATTCGTAAGCGGTCTTTTTTCCGGTATTGTTACCAACCTTTTTCCTCCACCTCTTCCTTTCTCCTTCTTCATGTGTTATCGTTTAGGTGGTTGTAAAAATAATCCTAATCCAGTTTTGTGTGGTCTTAAATACATGCCTTTTCCCATGGCTATGGCTTCCATTTTTTCATTGTGACGTCGTGTCTCATCTAATTCCTTTCTTGCCGCTTTCGCTTCGTTCACAGCCTTAGCGATACCTGCAGCTCCTCCTCCTAGAGCCCCTAGTGCCCCCAAAGCACTAAATATTGGAATTAATGGGAGTATTCCACCAACCTTAGGAATCGGAATTACACGATTTTGCCGCTGTAGTTGGTTTATTTGCTTCTCAGCGCCACCCTAATAGCATTACCTACAGTATGAGGTTGCTTTTGTAAAATTTCATCTCTAATTTTGCCGATGGCTTTCATTAAACAATCCTTTAGTAATTCGTTTTCGATTTTTCTTTGTTGTTGTCCTTCGTTTACGGTTTTTTGATGTTGTTGCCGCACCTCCTTCTCGTTTTCTCCTTCTTCTAATCGCCTTCTGTGTAATATTACTTTTTTTGCTCTTTTGCGAGACCATCTTATCACTTAATAGGTTTTCTTTAAACTACTTAAAAACGATGTGATTCATGCGCTTTATAATACCCTAATTTTCTTGTGAGATTCTCTATCATCAACAGCATCATCATCATCATCATCTGTATTCGATTTTATTTTCTGTGATTTGGCAATAATTAATGGTTCATTTAAATCAGACTGTATGGATTGCTTTTTAGTCTCAACCTCATCATCATCTTCATTAACAAATTTTCTCTTTCTCGATTCATTGTTAACAATATTTTCATCCATCTTTTTCTTTCTCATAGCTCTGACCATTTGATGATTTTTTAATTTTCTTTCAATCTCTACTCGTAGGTTTTCATCATCATCATCATGTTGTTCATCCTCCCCATCAATTAAATTAACGGTTCGTTGTTTTCTAGAATTTAGTCGTCTAACTTTTTCGTGATTTCTTAATTTTCGTCTAATCTCACTTCTCATTGTGCGTGTTCTACTTCTTCGTTTGGGGACTGTTGTAGACTCATGGGGGACTAGCTGAAGAATATGTAAACAATCTTGAAAACATTTACTACATTTTTCATTCAATGCTTTTAATTTTTGTAACATTTTGATGCCATTTTTAATTGTCCTTCCGTTCTCGTTCTTGACGCCCATTCCAAATTTAACTTTTGCTTTCATCGCACCTGCGACTCCTAAAGCGGCCATTTTTTCACCTAATGTTGCATCCTTAGATCGAAAACGTTCCATAGCTTTTCGTGATAAAACCTTGTCCGCCTCGTGTCTTTGTGTTAGATCCTTTTGTTGGCTGTACGCTATATCGTGTTCACGACAAGCCTCGTCGAGTCCGTTGATACCTCGATCGCCCCTAGCTAATCTTTTATCCAACTTTGTCCCTGGTCCACAAAAATTATATGAGGGTATATGTAATTCAAATGGCAACTTATTAATCACACTATTTAGAAGACCCTCACCACAATAATACTTCATTCTCAGACGACGACAACATTATAAATAAATAAAAAATCGTGATAGCTCAGAAATTAAACAGTTTAACATTACTATCATTACTAGAATCATTGTTTGTGAATGTGTGATGCAAGCGTAAATATGAAACTTGTTAAACAAAGTGTATCACTTCCAATAGAAAACAACATTTTCGAGGGTGGTGGTGGTGGTGCTCAAATTAAAAAACACGGCGTCTTATTTCCACCTACCATACGTTGCATTATAGTTGGTCCATCGAATTGTGGTAAAACGAACATTATGATTAATCTGATTGAACATGAACATGGTTTAAAATTTGAAAACGTCTACGTTTATTCAAAGTCCTTGTTTCAACCGAAATATATTTATTTAGAAAGGTTATTGAAACCGATTAAAGGTGTAGGCTATTTCCCATTCAGAGAGAGTGAAAATATAATGGACCCGTCTATCGCTAAGCCTAATTCATTATTCATTTTCGATGATGTCTCATGTGCCAATCAACAAGTTATACGAGAGTATTTTTGTATGGGAAGGCACAATAATATTGACAGCTTCTATCTGTCTCAAACCTATGCAAAAATCCCTAAACATTTGATAAGAGATAACGCGAACTGTTTAATTCTATTTAAACAGGACGCTTTGAATTTAAAGCATGTATATACAGATCGTGTGGGAACAGACATGAGTTTTGCTAAATTCAAAGCTATGTGTGCTTTGTGTTGGAATCAACCTTATGGATTTTTAGCAATTTTCAAAGACGAACCAACAAACAACGGTCGATATAGACAAGGATTCGACCGTTTTTTCATTAGCAACGACATTTCTAACACCGCTGCTGCTCATATATAACCTTATTTTCTATATAACCACACCATTTGACCATTGTGCACATAGCTGTTCAAAAGCGGCTCAAAGCGATTCAAAGCTGTTTAAAAGCAGTTCAAGAGCGGTTCCAAAGTTGTGTGTTGAAAGTACGGATATGGATTCAAAGGAGAGAAAATTAAAGCGAAGGCTCATTCAGAAAAGGAGGATCGTTAAGAAAAAATTAGAACAATTGAAACATGGTGAATATGTGCAAGAATCTATGTTCAATCCCATAACGAAACATTTAAAAAATATTGAAAATATTTTTGAAAGTAAAAGTAAAAACATAGAGGGGGTAAAGAGTAATGGTGTGGTTGTAGATATATCGAAACCTCAAGAGATTAGACAACGTTTAGAAAAACGCCATGATTATTATGATGGTAAAACACCAAAAATTCCTAGAAAATTGTCTCTAGAAACACCATATTCTTCATCTAAAGTTTTAGATTATGATGATGATAATGATGATGATGATAATGATCTTAGTGAGGCGAAACAATCGATCTTAGAAAATCTGAAATCTGAAGGCATTGAAAAAGAAGAGACTGAAGAAGGAGGAGAAACCTCTCTCAACAATCCGAGATTTAAGGATATAGCAGAAGAATCCTTTACGAACTATTTAGAGCAATACCATCAGTTACCAAGGAAATACATACGTGAAATATATACAGATGATAATAAAGATCATTATCGGAAATATGGAATTCGACTGGACACCTCAAGCGAAAAACTAAAAATTGGTGATTCATTAGTGAACATAGACGGCCCCGATATCATCGTTAAAAATAAACGTTACAAGGGAACACACGGGTTGTATGAATTGCTATTTAAAAAATTTCCCGCTAACTATTCGGAGGAAGATAAGAGGAATTATCAAAAAATAGTCATTAATACGAATGCGGCTCGCCGTTACTACCAACCCAACAAACAAATCGATGGTAGTCGAATGCAAAAATACAAGAATATAATTGCGCCTGTCTTTACAGGCAAAGGCATATTTAATGAGATAAACCAATTCGGACAGGTCGATTATGAGTACTGGGATGACCCAAATGAATTAGTGCAAAGATTACGATTATTACTAGCATCACAATCGGCCGGTCACACAGGTCACACCAACGAGATAAATTCCATTATCGAAGAATTACGTGAGGCGAAAATAATCGCCTAAAAAATGACTGACACGAAGAGACAAGTAGTCGAAGAAATCCATAAACCAGCACGAAAGAATTTCAAGAGACGCAGAGTGATCATCAAATCATTTAAGGACCTATTTCAAGCAGATCTCGTCGATATGATAAAATACGCTCGAGATAATAAAGGACATAAACATATACTAGTGGTGATTAATTGTTTTTCAAAGTACGTTTGGGCCCTACCATTGAAAGACAAGTCTGGTGAGGAGGTAACGAAAGCCATGGAAAAAGTGTTAAAAGAACAAACCCCAATAAATTTACAAACTGATTCCGGTAAGGAATTTTTCAATTTGGATTTTAAGAAATTAATGAAAAAATATAAAATCAATCATTATAACGTATTTAGTGAAAAGAAAGCATCAATAGTGGAACGAGCAAACAGAACTTTAAAGAATTTAATGTGGAAGGAATTCAGTTTACAAGGTAGTTATAAATGGTTGGAAGTGTTGCCGAAGATCGTCAAAAAATACAATCACAACGTTCATCGCACAATTAAAATGAAACCCGCTGACGTAACCATCAAAGATGAAACAAGATTACTGAAAACCTCTTACAACCACATCAAATCAGTAAATTTAAAACAGAAAAAATTCCAGATTGGTGATCATGTGAGAATTTCCAAAATTCGAGGTGTCTTTGATAAACATTACCAACCTAATTGGTCTACAGAAATTTTTACCATAAGGAAAGTACAACTAACCAACCCCGTAACATATTTGCTAACAGATGAAAAGAAGAAAGATATATTGGGATCATTTTACAATGAACAATTACAAAAAGTAAAATATCCTGATGTATATTTAGTAGAAAAAGTTATCAAACGAAAAGGCGATAAAATTTTTGTGAAGTGGTTGGGGTTTGGGGATGAACATAACAGCTGGATAAATAAAAAAGACATCGTTTAACAATACATTTCAGTTTCATATCGTTCCTCAACCAGTTAACAGCATCATTTTCCTCCTCATTATCGTCGACACATCAAAAATGGGCACCGGAACTCCACAAAGGATTGTTATCGATTTTCAGGGATTCCAATATGGAAACAGCAATTTTGTGTGTAAGGAACTTACAATAATGGACATTGATAATGATAAGAAATGGGATCATAAATTTATTAATTTACCAATGACGTTAGATTTGTGCAGCCACACGTTTCAAAAACAAGTTCGGTGGTTAAATATGAATTTACATGGACTCAGCTGGGACCTTGGTTGTTGGGAAGACGAGGAAACAATAGAATATGAAGAAATATCTTGGTTTATTAGGACCAATATGTCATCTGATGCAGTTGTCTTTATTAAGGGTTCACAGAAGAAGGAGTGGTTGGAGAAATTAATACCAAATGAAATCATCAACCTGGATCTCGATGATAATTGCCCCAATCTAGAGGAAATGAGAAATATCTTCAAATCCCATCATTGTGAGAATCACATCAATAACAGTATGTACTGCAGCCTTGAGAATGCATATAATTTAAAAAATTGGTGTAAATATTTTAAGGTGTAAAACAGTAAAATAAAAATAAACAATGTGTGTGTGTGTTTTTTATTGCCCCCTTCCATTCCTCCACACTTTAACCAGATTACAAACTTCATTTTTGGTCAGTTGATCACAGCCTTTCCAACAAAATGGTGCTCGATCTTGTAGTTTTCTTAAAGAAGTATAACAATGTTATTTTAGACGAACATAGAACGGAGCTTATCAACTACCTCCAAAACGGCCGCAATATGGTCCTTAACCACTATGGCGTACACTACACCGATTGTCCTTGGTCGGATGCTGAACAACTCGAGGGACCAGATACATGCTCATGCAACGATGCTGAAGGTAGACGAATTGAGGAAATAATGTGTACATATTTAGGAATTTTACCACCAAAATAATTGTTTTACCCATCTATACATCAAAAAGAAAAGGAGACAAACATCTTGTAGAATGACGTAAGAGAGAAATATTTCTATATAAACTCTTCCCTACCTACACAATGATCATTATATGTGGTGGTGTCGTTGAAGCAGCACAAACAAAAAATGTTTCCTCTAGTAATTTTACTATGTGTAACAGCTGCAACAATCAATAATGTGAGAGAGGATGCATCATCGAACTATGTTTCACTTAATGGTAAACTTTATCCCATCGAGAACGGAAGATTTCTCTTGGCAGAAAAACACAAAGATACCATTATCCTAAATGAGTATCCTGCATTCTATTCAGAAGAAAAACTTCCAGAGTTTGCTGAGGTCAATCGTGAAGATGATGAGCGTAAACAATACCCCTGCGGATATATTATTGGATCCAACAAAAATTATTACCCAATTGTTCCATTTAAAAGTCGACTAATGTGTGGTCACCATCACATAAGCCAACTCATCAAGAAGAATGAAACCATAATCTATGGTCAACATTGGTGGCGAAACTTGGATGAATTTTATTCTAGCGCTGAAAAGGTACCAATTATTAGAGCATATTCTGTACTAAATGAAATATGTTTTGTATATCGTCTTGATGATTAAGCTTAGTTAAGATCTTGTGTGTCATTTTACTTTTATTTAAAATAAATCATAATATAGAAACTGTGGTTTGATTTTTATTTCATTCAAAAATAAAAGAAAAAAAGAAGAAGAAGAAACACTCGACTTCGTGGAGATTTGACGAGTCTTGTGTGTCTGTTTGGTTTATAACGCACATCCAAGTCTCTAGGGGTTTACTCTTCGTAGCTATGCAGCTAAAGGACGCGACTCCCATGCGAGAGTTCACGGATCGAAGCACACCAAAGTAAGATTTTTTTATGCCAAAAGGGCACTACTAACACAGTCTTGTCTATCTCAGTCTAGACCATGCGAGAGTTCACGGATCGAAGCACACCGAAGTTAAATTATTTTTTTATGCCAAAAGGGCACTATCAACCCAGTCTCGTCTAGTCTAGGGGAGACCAGGCTAACACGCCCTCTCGGCGCATAACACCAATAGCAATGCCAGAAGGGGCGAGTCTGGCACCGATAGGCCACACACCTCCCCACCCCACCCTCTGCAAGAAGTAATTAGCATTGTCGATCACTTCTCCACAAACACACACCCCCAAAGAATAACGTTGCCGATAGAAAAAACCCAAGGTCACTCTTGAAGTAATTAGTCTTGGCGATCAGTACTTCTTGGAAACTAATTAGCGCTTCTTCGGTGTGGCACAACTGATGACTGGTCGGTTCGTGGTCGCTCCGGAGGGTCGCGGCCATCCGGAGCGACCAATGTGTCACAGAACAGGCCTACTTGTACTACTTACATACTACATTCATTAACTTCTTCATGAACAGAATATCCATTAGAATCAAATTCTGAAGACAATCCATTCACATTTAAAGTAATGTAACCCACAAGTTTAGCAACCAAGAAGTTTATACCCACTGAAGCACTTCTTTCGACACCAGGGAGGGCATGATGCTGTAATGCAATGTTTCTCCATGTTTTTTCCTTTTCTGCACATGTCGCCGCATCAGTCTTCTTATTTTCCACAATACTGATATGCTTTATTATTAACCTCAAATGGGATACGTGTCCCTAATTGGGTAAAATTTATCGAACGCCTTCTTTTAGGCTTTTCCTCACCTGCCTCACTCATATCTAACAGCAATTCTAACATTTAATACCTATGTACGAAAATTGTAATGAAATGAAATGATTCTCAGCATTAGGTACTTACTTCTACAAACACACGCTATAACACAGAAACTATACAACATATATATTCAACGATATAATATAATTAATAAGCGATGAGCCAAACGCCCACGTTATTTTCGAGGTTATGTTTTGATTTTACCCGCTTGGCGTTTCGTACACGACCTTTTGCGTCTATCTCACTTTTAACTAAGAAAGAAATCATCTGTTTCACTTTTATCAGTATTGCCAACATCTTTTACAGCGACTTATCTGAATTTTAGTAAATAGACACATAAATTCTAATGAAAAGATCCCAACTATTTTACTTTATAGCTAAAGTTACTTTTACTTAAATATTACTTCACCAAGAGGTGAAAATCGGTGGAACCGAGGTGCGTCCCGGCAATAAAATTTCGTAGCCCAGGTCCGTCCGGCGGTTCAAAAAGGGATGGCCGAGGTGCGTCCGTCGGTTCAAAAAGGACGGCGTCGGTGTCGAGTTCGGCATATTTGTATCTTGATTGATTTTCCTTGCCACTTGCCCTTGAATATTATCGTGATAAACATGGGATTTTCCGTAATTTTCGTATTCCCTTATCTACTTATTTTTATCCTGGACTCAGCATTTTGATTCGGGGCTCAGTTGTCATTTGGCCTTGGGGTATACCGGGGCTCAATCGTAGGGTGGGATTAGCGTTACCGTTCGAATTTGCTGACCGCGGGGCTCAGCTCAGTTGTCGTGTACTGTTTTAACCTGGGACGCACCTCGGCTATGGCCGTTTTGACCGCAGGACGCACCTAGGCAAGCAAAGGGTCGCGTTTATGACCGCGGGACGCACCTCGGTGGCAGCCGTGAAAAGATCGGCCCTTAACCTATTAATGTTAGATTACCACTTTGTTGCAGCCGGTTCAACTTCAAAAGATATTCATAGATGCTACTCAAGATATTGATACCAGTGCGTTTATTAATACTATAGTAAGTTAATTTAATGTGTACCATTTCTAGGAACGACCTTTTATATAAGTTGTTTTCAGTGCACAGAAATCTAGTCTGTTGGAAGTCAAAGCTGTGGTTGTTGTCAATGGAATGTTCAGCTATAACGCAAGTACGTTTGTTCTTACGAACGTCACTCTTGTGCGAAGTCAGCCTACTCCAAAGAAGTCTAGAAGTCTGTCCAATGCACAGTCTATGGCAATCTTGGCAATCTATTCGATATACGACACATGATTTCTCCTTTATTGAGTAAGGTGGTTTTAACTTGGTGAAAATTGAATTGAAAGTTTTTAAATTTCTTTTAGCTATCCTGATATTAGGCCGTTTAATTTTGTTTATTAATTTGGGTGTGAGCCCCTCTACATGTGGTAAAGATCTGAAATGGATAACTTCCGGTGGGTCCCCTTGGGTACCCGGAACTAAATGTTGGTCCAATTCATGTATTGATAGATTTAATGTTAAGTTGTGTGAAACCACAACAAGCTCTGATGATTGGTGGGAGTTTCGAAAAACCATTTTCATCAACAATTTCTCAGGATAAGAGTTAAGCAACAAAATATTTTTAAGTTTCTTCAAATCATCAATTCTGAAAATTGGATGGGATAATCTAATAACTGTCTTTCAGGGCATTAACGAGGTTACGTTTCATTTTGAAAGGATGGTGAGATTCAAAATGAAGGTAACGGTTGCTGCACATGGGTTTGCAGTACCAACGTGTACGAACTGTGCAATCCATGTCGCTCACCAGCAACATATCAAGGTATGGGATTTTCCCATCCTCTTCACGTTGTATCGTGAATTGTAAGTGTTGGTTATAAGCAAAGGGCGGATAAAATGCAAAATGCATTTTTTGCATTATTTGCATTTTCTTCGTTTTTTTCTTCAAATTTGCATTTTTTTTTTCAATCGTGCATATTTTGCATTTTTCTTTACAATCTGCTGGATATTTAGAAAAACAATGTACTGATGAGTGACAAATCAACTTATTGACAATATAAGTTATAACTGGAACTGTAATCAAGTACCTTTACTATCTGGCAGTGGTTCCTGTCATAAGGGTTGTTTTTACCTGGGTAGTCTAATAGGAGGAGGATGTACTTTGTAACGTTATTTTTTTGAGAGGCGGCCTGAATCGACAACCTTAGCCAGTTAATTGGAAATTATTTAAGATCCCTGGATATGCAACCAACTTAGCTCTTTACTTAGTAACTCTACTTAACTTTATATTCACACATTTTACGTAATTCACGTCCCCGGGAGCCAAACTGACCTGTTGACATAGCTCGTTTGCCCCTAAGGCCAACAGGAGTCAGGTAATAAAGGTAAATGTAAATCATAACCTCTAACAGGCCACATGTAATTCAATACCAGGGAATAGGGCCGATGTAACAGGACTAGTGTCGCCAGGGGATAGGGTGTATTGTTGCCCCATTAAGGGCTAAGTTATTAGTTTCGTATCCCTTCCCTTGTGAACACATTTCTGGTTCGTGAGAGGTTATGCGCGGTAACTAGTTTAACGTCAGATAAGGCTCCGGGAGAATAGGTGGTTATACAAGAACGAAGTTATCTTAACTAGGATTGTGTGGACTAAGTAGGGAACAGGTAATCTAGGAATTTTAACCTCCAATTATAAAACGTAATAAGTTGCCAATAATAGAACTAATGTACCCGGAATGTCTTCACAGGGGATATTATAGATTATTGCGTAGTACATAATGAAGGGTTGAGCCCTCAAGTGATCTCCCATCCTCTGTGAACACATTTTTGGATGAGAGGTTAGATTCAATAGGAAGATTCGGCTTAAAATGTAGTACAAAGTATTGGCGACTTTTAGGAATACATGGTGAGACCCTATAGTAACAGTACCAAAGGAAATAGGGATAATTTGATTAATTTCTATCTATTCCTAGAAGTCAAGGGTAGGCAACCAGTTATACGAGTAGTTTTATTTCGCTCATGCAGATATGTCTTTCCTTCTCTCACTTAATTCGGATTGGTTGACAGTTAGGAACATTTATTTGTATTGGTAATGAATTTTGTTAAGTTTATGGCCATACCTTCTAGAAGGTTCTTTTTTTTGTAGAGAAGGAACGATTAGTATAAAAGCGGACAGCTCCCCTGTTTTCGCTCTCTTATTCTCTCTTATTCTTAGTCTCTGTTACCGGTTGCTCTTATTCTCTTAGTCTTTTACGCTCTTACTCTCCGTTAGTTCTTACTCTTGCTCTTTGTTAACGTTAGTTATTTTAGTGATTTACTCTCTGTCAATCTCAGTGATTCTTGCCCTCCGATATCGAGTGGTTCCTGATTCCGGGCGTGAGTGCGAGCGACAGAAAGTGGGACTCTCGCGAACCGGTTGGTGTGTGCACGGAACGACCGTTACGTGAACGCGGTGTTCCGTCGGTTCGTTTCGCGCGCTGACAGGCGACAGCGAGAGAAAGGGGGTTCCTGTTTCCTGTTCCGACGGTAACCCGTCCCGCAGCGACGCACATCCGAACCGAGCCATCCGGGGGACTTCGCATCTGTCGACAGGGGGGGCCCAGAGCCGTCCACGCCGTAGTCCCGCTACGACGCCAGAGTCGCCCTCGCAGTAGGACCAGCCCCAGCGACCAGGGACCTACGTAAGCAGCCCAGGGGTCAGCCCCAGCGACCAGGGACCTACGTAAGCAGCCCAGGGGTCGGCCACGACGCCAGAGCCGTCCACGCAGTTGGACCAGCCTCCAGTCCAGGGGTCCAGAGACGACGCCGGAGCTGCCCACGCCGATAGCCGTACCAGTCCAACCACCCCAGTCCAGGGGGCCTACGCCGGCAGTCTAGGCAGTCCCTCGAGGGTCAACGGCAGCGTCGCCCCGTACCGGTCAGGTTAGGGTTATTAGGGCACAATATTTTAGTGGTTGCATATCCGAGAGTGGGGTACTATATCAAACTATAGTATATTAAATTCATTTATGAGAGTTGTTCAAGTTTTATTTTTCGGATCTAACCTCAACCTCTCTCTTGGATGCGAATAAGCCTTCGTAAAGGTAAGTGAGACATCTGATAGCTGTGAGACGGTATCGTCTCCTCTTAACAACTAAAGGGGAGATCGAAGTATCAGTCAGGGCCGGGCTTTGTAGTTGTTGGCGCCCTTCTTTCATCGCATTATTTGGTCAACTTGTAGTTCACCCACGACCACTCACCGACGAGTTGAGTTAGTCGGGCCCTGTGAGTAAGATCATCGAACGTCTTGTAACGTTAATAGAACTTAACGTTGCAAAAGTGGCACCCTAAAACGTGGGGCCATCGAAATACAGCTATCAATTGTTTCACTTATTATTGTTTCAATTAAGTAGTTTTTTTAGTTATTAACAGAGTTCTAGGTGATTTTGATTATAGTTTCAAGTAATTAGTTGTTACAGTGATTATTTTGGTTCGATTGTTTTGGTCTTGAGAAGTTGAGAATGGAAGGTTTCAGAATGAATGTGAACCGCCTTGACAAGGAGGAATTATTATATGAATTACAATGTCGAGTGATAGACGTGAACCCCGATATGACGGTGATGAAGATGCGCACAGCTCTCAGTAACTTGTTAAAAATTGAGAAGAGTGGTGCAGCCTTTTCAATACCGGAATATAGTATATCGTTTGTAGATGATATAGCTGCGGTGGTAAAGAAACTTTCAGAGATTCAATCTTTAATTAAGGCATTGGCCGAAGATGAACGTAGTGTTCCGTATATGAAAATTTCCACCAAGTTATGGCATGTACATGAAAGGCTCAAGCGTACGAAAGCTGTTTCCAATGAAGAGTTGTTAATACGTTCTAAACATTTATTAGAGGTAATGCAACTCAATTCCGATTTAAAACGGAGATTAAAGAGAGTGAAACAACTATCGCAGGCTGTAAGTAGTGTAGATATTGTCGAAGTATTATCGTCCACAGTTCTTTCGAAAGATTCCCCCGAGGATAGTAATTCAGAGATTAGCTCTGATGAGGAAGTTGAGGAAGATGCTAAACCTTCAGTAGGAAATTCTGTAGGCCCTATTAGTGAGGGTAATTTTAAACCATATTCTGTTCCGGTATATAAGTGGGACTTAAAATATGATGGGGAATCAACATCTTCCCTGAATGCTTTTTTGGAATCAGTGTGTGAGTTGAGTGAATCAAGGAATGTTTCAAAAACTCAGTTGTTTACCTCTGCAGGTGATTTATTTGTCGGAAAAGCAAAAATTTGGTTTAAATCTAGGAAGAATACTCTCCGTTCCTGGGATGATCTTGTGTTAGCTCTTCGAAAGCAATTCCTTCCTAGCAATTATAATGAGAATTTGTTAGATGAAATCAAAACTCGTACACAGGGTCCGAATGAGAATATGGGCATGTATGTGGCTACTATGAGCAATATGTTTAATCGGCTGACTTGTCCTATATCCGAACGAGTTCAATTAAGTATTCTCTTGAGAAATATCGCTCCCTTCTACCAAACTCAATTAGGATTGACAACCATTAATACTTTGGAAGAATTACTTGATGTTGGGCAAAAGTTAGAAGAACGAAAGGAGGCGATCGAGGCATTTATCCCCCCCTCACGGAGTAGGAAAAGTTTGGAACCTGATCTAGCTTATGTACACTCAGAATCTAGCACTCATAATGTTGTTCCAGGTCGGCGATGTTATAATTGTAATGCTACTGGTCATTTAGCTGTGAATTGTCCTCGATCTAATGGTACTCGTGTTAACAATCCTCCGTCAAATCGGTCTAGACCGAATAACCTTCCATCTAAGGGTCCTCAACCGAATCGTTCTTCAGATAGTGGGCGACTGCCTAGAAATATTCAATGTTTTAAGTGTGGATTACAGGGTCATACAGTGCGTTCATGTCCTCGTTGTAATCAGAATTCGGAAAACTTCCAAGGGAGGCCCTAAGGGACCGGTTAGGTGCCTTCCCATCTACGGTCGATATTACAAGTAATCATCGAACAGCTTTAGATTTTATTTTGTCACATGTTAAGGGTGATGAGCGACCCTATCTTTCTGTGAAAATTTTTGGGATACCGTTTCAGGGATTATTAGACAGTGGAGCCTCCGTTAGTATAGTTGGAGCTCCCGGTTGGTTTTCGTTACAGAAGATAGGTGTGTCTTTGCAGTCTAGTGTGGTTAATAGTTGTACCTTGGCTGATGGTACGCCATGTCATAGTATAGGTTATGTTGTGTTACCGATCGAGGTTGAAGATCGAGTGAAAGCTGTTCGACTGTTAGTTATGCCTACGTTACCCCATCCACTTATCCTAGGAGCCGATTTCTGGCAACGTATGGGTATTGTCCCGGATTTAAGGAGTGGTAGTTGGAAATTTTCTGTGGAGTCCTCTGTGTGCAAATCTTTAGATGTAGTTGCCTTAAAGTCTAAAACTCAATTAACCCGGGAACAGTATAGAGAGTTGGATAATTTGGTACAAGATGCTTTCCGAGCAATGGGTGATGGACTTGGATGTACGAATCTCGTAGAACATTCGATCAAAACTAATTCTGCTCCTATCAAACAACGATATTATCCTGTTTCACCCGTTATGCAGAATCATATTAGCCAAGAGCTAGATAAATTACTGGAGCAAGGAGTAGTCGAGCCTAGTTCTAGTCCCTGGTCATCCCCAATATTATTGGTTAAGAAGTCGGATGGTTCATGGCGATTCGTAGTGGATTATCGAAAGCTGAATGAGGTAACAGAAAAGGATGCCTATCCGATACCATATATTTCTGCGACGTTGGATAAGTTAAGGGATGCTCGTTACTTGTCATCATTAGATATTAAGTCCGCTTATTTTCAAGTGCCCCTAAGCAAGGAATCCAAGCCTTTGACGGCCTTCACTGTCCCAGGTCGTGGCCTCTTCCAATTTCGCAGGTTACCCATGGGATTGTCCAATGCTCCTGCCACTTGGCAGCGACTTGCTGATCGTATCTTAGGTCCTGAGTTAGACGATCACGTCTTTGTCTATTTGGATGACATTATTGTTGTTACCCAAACCTTTGAGAAACACATTGAAATCCTTCGAGAAATTTTTAGACGATTAAAAGAGGCTAATATTACTGTCTCAAAAGAGAAATGTTCCTTTTGTCGGCCTGAACTGAAATATTTAGGTTATGTGGTGGATTCCGAAGGATTGCATTGTGACCCCGAAAAGGTTAGAGCCATTCTCGAATTACCAGCTCCACGTAATGTCAAAGCAGTCAGACAAGTTATTGGAATAGCTTCGTGGTACAGACGTTTCGTACCTAACTTTTCGACCATCATAGCCCCCTTAGCCCGGCTAACGAGGAAAAATCAGTCGTTTGATTGGTCTCCTCAGTGTGAAGAAGCGTTTAATAAAATAAAGGACTGTTTAGTTAGAGCTCCTGTCCTTACTTGTCCAGATTTTTCTCGGCCCTTTATTGTTCAAACAGATGCGTCTGGGTTTGGTGTTGGTGCGGTTCTCAGTCAGGAACACCCAGAGGGAGAGAAAGTGATCGCATATATTTCCCGATCTTTGACTCGACAAGAACGTAACTATTCAGTTACAGAGCGGGAATGTCTCGCTGTGATTTGGGCAATTGAGAAATTAAGACCTTACTTGGAAGGGAGTCATTTCACTGTCATCACTGATCATCATTCTCTAGTCTGGTTAAGTAACCTGAAGAATCCCACAGGACGTTTAGCTCGTTGGGCGGTTCGTATGCAACAATTCGATTTTAAGATCATTCATCGAAAAGGGAAAGAACATGTAGTTCCCGATACTTTATCCCGGTCAGTACCCATCGTCGATGTTATCAATGTAAAGTTCAATCATACTACCGATCCTTGGTTCAATAAGATGCTTAGTCGTGTTTCTACCACTCCGGAGCGTTATCCTGGCTTCCGGAAAACAGGTAACCAATTGTATAAGCATTTAAAAATGCGTTATCCCGAATTGATGACTCCTGAAGATTGTTGGCGGGAAGTGGTACCTAAAGATCATCGACCAGCTTTGATCAAAAATACTCATGAGCAGTTGCTTCATCTAGGCACTTTCAAAACATTCCGGTATCTGGCCCAGAAGTACTATTGGCCCAAGATGTATGCTGATGTAGCTAAGTTTGTTCGACGTTGTCCTACTTGTATTTCCATTAAACCCGAACAAAAGAAGCCGGCTGGACTAATGTTGAGTTCTCAAGTTTCAATATCCAAACCATTTGAGTTGTTGTGTGCTGATATAATAGGTCCGTTACCCCGTAGCACTTCTGGACATGCTTATATATTAGTGGTAGTAGACTGTTTTAGTAAATTCCCATTGTTATTCCCATTGCGTTCCGCCAAGGCGGCAGGTGTTGCTAAGATAATCGAGGATCATGTGATCTCTGTGTTTGGTTGTCCGAAGACTTTTATTGTCGATAATGGTGTTCAGTTTCGGTCCAAGGAGTTTCAGAATTTGATGTCCAAATATAACATCAGTATTAAATATACCCCACATTACCATCCTCAAGCAAATCCAACGGAGCGAGTAAACAAAGTTGTCAAAACATTAATCATGTCTTATGTTGGTGACAATCATAAAACGTGGGATATGAAATTGTCCCAGGCTGGTAGTGCGATTCGATCTACGGTACATGAAGTCACCGGTTACACTCCTAACCTCATTGTTTTTGGACGAGAGTTGTGTACCCGCAATAAAAATCCAGAGGATCCCCTGAGGGATAATCCTATCTCGTTTGACCGAACGTCCAGTCTAGAGTCTCGAACGAATGGTTTGTCGAAACTTTTCCTTGAAGTCCGTTCTAAGTTAGCGAAAGCATATGAAGCTAACAAAAAGGTCTACGATCTTAGACGTAGGGATGTGCAGTTATATCCAAATCAGTTAGTCTGGCGAAAGAATTATGTCCTGTCCGATGCGGCTAAATACTTCTCAGCTAAGCTAGCCCCTAAGTTTATAGGACCGTTCCTTGTTTCTAAACGTCTCTCCCCATGGACTTATGAGTTGAGGGATGAATCAGGGAAAAGTGCAGGTACATGGCACATCAAAGACCTAAAAGCCCATCCTCCCGAAGAGGGCGTGTAGATGGCAGGACTGTTGTAGTTAATCGTCGTTAAGGTTTTCGTTTTGGAATTATGATTTGGATAATGATTTGGTTACGACAGATGAGCGGATCTCGGCTAATTTTACCACATTTAGAGTTTAGTTGAGGTGATTTTTTTATAGGGTGATATCCCTTGGTTGGTTTTGGAGTCGAGTCAGGCCTTGTTAGGTCTTTAGCTAGTGTCTGTGGGCATAAGGGTAGGAAAGTAGGTGTTTTATCCCCATTTTAAGAGTTATCTCGCTTGGCGAGGATTTAGGAATGAGTTGTGTTCTCTGTCGTAATGTTTCCACTGGCCTAGTGTAATAATGGCTTTGGGAAACGTCTTGGTGTGCAAGGAATAATACGAAGAGATCAACACTCATGCCGTTCTTGTGTGGGAGGCGAAGTAATGGTGTACTTTCGGCCTCTGGAGTTCGTGACGTTGTTGTGGGGGACTAATTATCCGAAATATCTTACCGGAATGCGACAGAGTTACTTCCATCTACTCGTGGGTGTGGTAAAGTTAGAGAAGATTTATTAAGGGAAGCTTTTACTTGTAATGCTCGCTGAGCGGATGACGGCGGTAGAATATCTCCGTAGGGCTGTTGGGAGTCCTGGCGGTAAAACTCCGACCTAAATTCCATCCCCCAACAATGCTCGCTGAGCGGATGACGGCGGTAGAATATCTCCGTAGGGCTGTTGGGAGTCCTGGCGGTAAAACTCCGACCTAAATTCCATCCCCCAACAATGCTCGCTGAGCGGATGACGGCGGTAGAATATCTCCGTAGGGCTGTTGGGAGTCCTGGCGGTAAAACTCCGACCTAAATTCCATCCCCCAACAATGCTCGCTGAGCGGATGACGGCGGTAGAATATCTCCGTAGGGCTGTTGGGAGTCCTGGCGGTAAAACTCCGACCTAAATTCCATCCCCCAACCATGTTCGCTGAGCGGATGACGGCGGTAGAATATCTCCGTAGGGCTGTTGGGAGTCCTGGCGGTAAAACTCCGACCTAAATTCCATCCCCCAACAATGCTCGCTGAGCGGATGACGGCGGTAGAATATCTCCGTAGGGCTGTTGGGAGTCCTGGCGGTAAAACTCCGACCTAAATTCCATCCCCCAACAATGCTCGCTGAGCGGATGACGGCGGTAGAATATCTCCGTAGGGCTGTTGGGAGTCCTGGCGGTAAAACTCCGACCTAAATTCCATCCCCCAACAATGCTCGCTGAGCGGATGACGGCGGTAGAATATCTCCGTAGGGCTGTTGGGAGTCCTGGCGGTAAAACTCCGACCTAAATTCCATCCCCCAACAATGCTCGCTGAGCGGATGACGGCGGTAGAATATCTCCGTAGGGCTGTTGGGAGTCCTGGCGGTAAAACTCCGACCTAAATTCCATCCCCCAACAATGCTCGCTGAGCGGATGACGGCGGTAGAATATCTCCGTAGGGCTGTTGGGAGTCCTGGCGGTAAAACTCCGACCTAAATTCCATCCCCCAACCATGTTCGCTGAGCGGATGACGGCGGTAGAATATCTCCGTAGGGCTGTTGGGAGTCCTGGCGGTAAAACTCCGACCTAAATTCCATCCCCCAACAATGCTCGCTGAGCGGATGACGGCGGTAGAATATCTCCGTAGGGCTGTTGGGAGTCCTGGCGGTAAAACTCCGACCTAAATTCCATCCCCCAACAATGCTCGCTGAGCGGATGACGGCGGTAGAATATCTCCGTAGGGCTGTTGGGAGTCCTGGCGGTAAAACTCCGACCTAAATTCCATCCCCCAACCATGCTCGCTGAGCGGATGACGGCGGTAGAATATCTCCGTAGGGCTGTTGGGAGTCCTGGCGGTAAAACTCCGACCTAAATTCCATCCCCCAACCATGTTCGCTGAGCGGATGACGGCGGTAGAATATCTCCGTAGGGCTGTTGGGAGTCCTGGCGGTAAAACTCCGACCTAAATTTCACCCCCAACAATTTTCAGGCTTTCATGTGGGTTTGTTTGTGAGGTCAGAAATCACCGGTGTCATTCAATGCCGGGAGGGATATTAGCTCGCGGAGTAGTTGTTTCCGGTGATAGCTGTGTTTCAGAAACTGCATTTGGAGTCAGTCGTTTCATTTTCGTTTCCTCATTGGAGCTTCCCTTTGTCAGTCTTTAAAGCTGGATTGAGAAGATTTGATAGAATTCCCTTTCGATAATAGGAATTTAGTGGAGCCTCGAATATGTGTGGGAATAGAGGGTTAATTGTTTCTTTTTTGGTCTAGCCGAACCATTTTCCCATCCGGGCATGATCCCGGTAGAATCGGTGTGTAGTTTTCTGTAACCCTCTTAGGGCAGAAGTCCAATAGTTCATTTATTTAGGATGGAGGTTCTCCATCGATCGATCACCTCGTGTGATCGATCTTCGCGTTTGGGTGCAAGGAGTCTTGGGGTGAACCGTGTGCGGACATCATCGCGTAGGCTCGCGCGCGGGATTTGCCCGCAGGGATCACCACCGAGCGGTCTCCTGCTTTATCCCTTTTTGGGCGGACTTAGCGTGGGGGCTAAGTGCCGCATTTCAGTAGTTTTAAGGTAGGTGTCGTTGGTTCTGACCCAGCGCACCCCAGTTATTGTGGGAAACTGGTATAAATTCGTAGAGTCTTCTTATCGTTTTTTTTTTTTTTTGTATTGATTGCCCCACATGGGACTAGGGGTGACCGATTCCCCTAGCTCCCATTCTGACGTGTAATATAATGAAATTCCCGATAGAGGTTTCGTCAGCTTTACTAGGTTAAGTGAACACTTGGAATTGGGACGCTTCACGTCCTAAATTCTTTTTATTTTGTAGCCTGTTTCGTTCCTTCGGTTCTATTTAAAGCTTTAGCTTGGTTGTAATTGACTGGTGCTGGATTGTCGCAAGTTCCATCAGAGTTTTTTTTTTGCAAATCCTTCTTTCTCTCGATATCCCGCCCCATACACTAATGTGAGTTGACCGATTAGGCTTGTTGTGGTGAGATTCTTGATGGATGATTTGTAGATGTTGCTGTAGTTGCAGACTATGTTTACCTCGGTATGAGGGATTTAGCCGTCAGAAGTTTCTCCACATCGGTCTGTTTGCCATCAAAGAGTTTACCATGCGTAAGACATTTCAGTATGGATGTGAGTATTACCGTTGTAATTACTGGTCACATAATTCTCAGAGTGAGAGATTAAAACTGGATGTCTATGGTTATGTTAAGTAGTGTGTATGCGCAGGGCTAAGTACTTGAAACTCCGAATTAGGTATGTTTTAATTCTTTTGGGGAAAGAAATTTGGGTAAATTTCTTTAAAGTGAGGGGGGATTGTAACGTTATTTTTTTGAGAGGCGGCCTGAATCGACAACCTTAGCCAGTTAATTGGAAATTATTTAAGATCCCTGGATATGCAACCAACTTAGCTCTTTACTTAGTAACTCTACTTAACTTTATATTCACACATTTTACGTAATTCACGTCCCCGGGAGCCAAACTGACCTGTTGACATAGCTCGTTTGCCCCTAAGGCCAACAGGAGTCAGGTAATAAAGGTAAATGTAAATCATAACCTCTAACAGGCCACATGTAATTCAATACCAGGGAATAGGGCCGATGTAACAGGACTAGTGTCGCCAGGGGATAGGGTGTATTGTTGCCCCATTAAGGGCTAAGTTATTAGTTTCGTATCCCTTCCCTTGTGAACACATTTCTGGTTCGTGAGAGGTTATGCGCGGTAACTAGTTTAACGTCAGATAAGGCTCCGGGAGAATAGGTGGTTATACAAGAACGAAGTTATCTTAACTAGGATTGTGTGGACTAAGTAGGGAACAGGTAATCTAGGAATTTTAACCTCCAATTATAAAACGTAATAAGTTGCCAATAATAGAACTAATGTACCCGGAATGTCTTCACAGGGGATATTATAGATTATTGCGTAGTACATAATGAAGGGTTGAGCCCTCAAGTGATCTCCCATCCTCTGTGAACACATTTTTGGATGAGAGGTTAGATTCAATAGGAAGATTCGGCTTAAAATGTAGTACAAAGTATTGGCGACTTTTAGGAATACATGGTGAGACCCTATAGTAACAGTACCAAAGGAAATAGGGATAATTTGATTAATTTCTATCTATTCCTAGAAGTCAAGGGTAGGCAACCAGTTATACGAGTAGTTTTATTTCGCTCATGCAGATATGTCTTTCCTTCTCTCACTTAATTCGGATTGGTTGACAGTTAGGAACATTTATTTGTATTGGTAATGAATTTTGTTAAGTTTATGGCCATACCTTCTAGAAGGTTCTTTTTTTTGTAGAGAAGGAACGATTAGTATAAAAGCGGACAGCTCCCCTGTTTTCGCTCTCTTATTCTCTCTTATTCTTAGTCTCTGTTACCGGTTGCTCTTATTCTCTTAGTCTTTTACGCTCTTACTCTCCGTTAGTTCTTACTCTTGCTCTTTGTTAACGTTAGTTATTTTAGTGATTTACTCTCTGTCAATCTCAGTGATTCTTGCCCTCCGATATCGAGTGGTTCCTGATTCCGGGCGTGAGTGCGAGCGACAGAAAGTGGGACTCTCGCGAACCGGTTGGTGTGTGCACGGAACGACCGTTACGTGAACGCGGTGTTCCGTCGGTTCGTTTCGCGCGCTGACAGGCGACAGCGAGAGAAAGGGGGTTCCTGTTTCCTGTTCCGACGGTAACCCGTCCCGCAGCGACGCACATCCGAACCGAGCCATCCGGGGGACTTCGCATCTGTCGACAGGGGGGGCCCAGAGCCGTCCACGCCGTAGTCCCGCTACGACGCCAGAGTCGCCCTCGCAGTAGGACCAGCCCCAGCGACCAGGGACCTACGTAAGCAGCCCAGGGGTCAGCCCCAGCGACCAGGGACCTACGTAAGCAGCCCAGGGGTCGGCCACGACGCCAGAGCCGTCCACGCAGTTGGACCAGCCTCCAGTCCAGGGGTCCAGAGACGACGCCGGAGCTGCCCACGCCGATAGCCGTACCAGTCCAACCACCCCAGTCCAGGGGGCCTACGCCGGCAGTCTAGGCAGTCCCTCGAGGGTCAACGGCAGCGTCGCCCCGTACCGGTCAGGTTAGGGTTATTAGGGCACAATATTTTAGTGGTTGCATATCCGAGAGTGGGGTACTATATCAAACTATAGTATATTAAATTCATTTATGAGAGTTGTTCAAGTTTTATTTTTCGGATCTAACCTCAACCTCTCTCTTGGATGCGAATAAGCCTTCGTAAAGGTAAGTGAGACATCTGATAGCTGTGAGACGGTATCGTCTCCTCTTAACAACTAAAGGGGAGATCGAAGTATCAGTCAGGGCCGGGCTTTGTAGTTGTTGGCGCCCTTCTTTCATCGCATTATTTGGTCAACTTGTAGTTCACCCACGACCACTCACCGACGAGTTGAGTTAGTCGGGCCCTGTGAGTAAGATCATCGAACGTCTTGTAACGTTAATAGAACTTAACGTTGCAACTTAATGACATATTATACTTAAAATTCGTAGAAAGGCTTATTTTGATCGCGGGGCAGTGTTAGCTGTTAGTGTTAGTGTGTTTCTTAATCCTCTCCGGCCATTGTACCGGTTTTAGGACCAGGTTGATGTTCTTCCAATTTGTCACTACCTTTAGAGAAGTTAAATTCAACGGTTGTTCTGTAAAGTTAAAAATGCCCAAGACAAATTTAATTGAAGTGTGGATTAAACCTTATAGTGAGCTGAAGTGGGATGGTGACAAATTATTTTGCACAGCATGTTCGAAAATAGTATGTACATAGAAAGCAATAACTACCTAGATTAATTTAACTGAATTAATACTGAATAACTTAGTATCTTTATAACTTAATTTAATTAACTGAATTAGTAATTCATTTACTTGCTTACAATATTCCAATTATGGCAATTATTTTGAGTGGATATCTACGTAGATATCAATTAATGTGGCCATTCATAAATTACCTGACGCATTTTTGCACTTTTTACTTTATCAAAGAATTGTGAATGGCCCCTATATATGTCAAAGCTGCTGAATTTATTTTACTTTCAATTTTAAGTCCTATTCTTCTTTTAAAATTAAGAAACAAAACATATTTTAACAGTACCTTCTTCATATTTAGATCCATGCTGCAAAAAAATTCATAGTGGAGCAACATGTGAAGAGTGGAAAGCATATCGCAAGTTTGAATAAATCGAAACAAGGCGCTAAACAACATCAAACTCTAACGTCCTGTTTACAGAAAAAGTTAAAAAATTATCCACAGAAGCAGTTCAATGAAAAACTTTGCAAGGCTATGGTGGCGGCCAATATTCCATTGAAAAAATTATATAATTTTCATTTAAAATCATTTCTGAAAGAATTTTGTTCATTTAATATTCCGGATGAATCTGCTTTAAGGAAATCGAGTGTTGATGTAATCTACACCGACACGATAGCGACTATAAAAAATATTATATGCGAGAATTACTTCTATGTTATTGTTGATGAAACGATTGATTCGACTGGAAGATATATTGCACATTTATTAATAGGAGTTTTAGAAGAAAACACTCCATCCAAATCATTTTTAATTTCTTCAAAACAACTTGACAAATACTTAACAATCACCAGATTTGTTCAAGATTCTTTGAGTAATTTGTTTTTACCAAATACTGTTCCATTTGAGAAACTCATTTTGTTTTTATCTGATGCTGCCCCATATATGACTAAGGCTGGTAAAAATTTAAATTTTTTTTACCCAAATCTAATTCACGTTACTTGTTTAGCCCATGCCATTAACAGAGTCGCAGAATTAATAAGAAACCAATTTTCTATTGTTAACGACTTGATAGGTTATATGAAGAAAGTATTTATTAAGTGTCCATCGCGAATTCAGTTTTATAGAGAAAGACTTCCGGGAGTTCAACTGCCGCCAAGACCTGTCATAACTAGATGGGGAACATGGCTTGATGCAGCAATGTTTTATGCCGAACACTACGATGAAATAAAAAAAAAAAATATTTACAAATTCGACTCTCCACTATAAACTCTTATTTATAAAACTAATTATTCTTTTGTTTCTAAAACTATGGTTCAATTGCAAAATACATGTATGACTCTGGTTCAAGCAGTTCAATTATTAAATGTTTTTGAAGCGGAATGTAAAAAGGTACATGGAAACATTGGAAAGTTAGTTTTGTCCAAATTTTCCAGTACTATACAAGCTAACGGAGGATTTTCTGTGTTAAAAACTGTTGCAATAATGTTTACGGGCGACTTTAATTGTATAATTGATGTAGAACCAAATATTTTACATACATTAAAATACGCTCCTCTTACGTCAGTAGATGTAGAACGAACTTTTTCTATTTTCAAACATATGTTTACTGATAGAAGACAATCTTTTCTTATTGAAAACTTTGAAAAACATATAATTATAAATGCATTTTGTGCCAGCATTAATGAATGAAAAATGAATTATTATTTTACAGTCTGTTTTTTTTCCTATTTCTTTTGTATATCTATGTACCTATACATAATATAATATAATATAATATGTAGTATTGAAACTAAATTGTGGTTTGTAATAAAATCAGATACATTTTAAACAAGAGTATTCTTTTTCCTTAATCCAGGACGATCCAAACGAAAAAAAAAACGTTTTTTAAGCATTTGCATTTTTTACCAAATTTTATGCATTCCTTGCATTATTTTGAAATTTTCGTGCATTTTTTTGAAATTTTCGTGCATTATAATGCGCATTTTTTTAAACTATTCACGTGCATTTTTTCCGCCCTTTGGTTATAAGCATTCAATGCCTCCTCTGACCTGTCAACAGGTACAGCGAGAATCAGATCATCCACATACCTTTTCACGAAAGGGATATTAAAAGGAACTAGTTCTAGACAACTCGCCACTAAGTCATCTAAAACATAGTCAACTAAAATAGGTGTCACAACCGAACCCATCGGAGTACCCATGATCTGTTTATAGACTGAATCATTAAAAAGGTAGTAATTTGATCCAAAAATAAATTTCACAATGTTACTAAAAGAATTCCAATTAAGGCTACATTGCTCCTGAATAGATGCCCAACAATTTTGTAAACTGGTAATCACTAAATCTCCCGGTAAATTAGTAAACAAGGAGACTACATCAAAGCTGACCAAAATGTAATTTAACGGAAGTTTATATCCATTAATAAACGAGCTGAAAGTGAAGGAGTCTTTACCATAAAAATCATTGTTGAAATTATTATAAGCATTAGTCAAAATATCCGTGATCCATCGGACCAATTTAGTGTTAGGCGGCGCGTTCAGAGTTGAACAAATTGGTCGCATTGATAAAGTCTCTTTGTGAATTTTCGGTAACGCATAAAAACGGAGTGCAACAGAGTTATAATTTAGAAGGGTTGAATTTAAGTCAGCTGAAATTTCTTTTTTGTTAATTAAATTTAAAACCATCTTGTTTGCTTTAAGCTGAAGGGAGGTTGTCGGGTCGCGACTTAGTCGAATATAATAAGTTGGATCATTTAGTAATACCAAACTCTCCTGAATGTAGACATCTCTATACATGACCACTGTGACAAACGGTGCAGCCAGTTCGAAACTTTCGAAACAAAACTTTCGTAAAAAGTTCAAACTGACTGCGCCGTACTGATGCCGACCAACAGTCGGAATCACGTGTCTACGGTTGCCCTTTCACACTTCCTGCGGTTTTGAACATGATTTCCTGGATCGGTATTCTCGTAATTCGTTACGTTTTTTAAGTCGCTAAGCGAAACACAAAGCGAACACCTCTCTCAGCAATGCGCTGACCGTCCAATTTTGGTATTCACGTCGCTGTACGTGTGTCGTTCGAATGAATTGCGTTCGATTCGTCGAGCACAACTTGGCAACCATACATTTTGTCAGTGTTCCCAACGTAAATGTGAAAAGTTGTTTGTTAGTTGTAACGGTTACTTTTTCCAGTACGGCTCTGGACGCCGGAAATCGGTCGTTTATAGGCAAATAAATGATGCGGAGCTAATTACTCGCCCCCGCGATAACGGATCAACCCAGAATTTCACCTTGAGTTAGCCCCGGAATGAACCTTTATAGAGACACTAAAATCAAAGTTGGGGATGGGAAATTATTGGAGATATTCCCTTGTAAAGATAATGTTAATTATTCCCTCCTCGCGGTAAAGGGCGAAGAGCTTAAGTAAACAAGACATTCCAAAAATATGCTATCACGGGCAGAGCACGTGAACAGGGAGGGAAAAAGGCGCGTCCAATGAGAGCGCCGTACTACGCGTAGGTACGAAGAGAAGTAGTAAATTTCGAAAGAGAAACGAGGCAGTAAGGACCAAGCCGTCAACGCCTAACTACGTTCATTTTAGCCGGAATTTGAGGTTAACTTGACAGTTGGTAGGCTGGCACTGTGTGAAGGTCAACTAATTTGAGGTTAATGTTTTGAAGTGATGTAAACAAGAAGTCTGCGTACTTCTGTTGAAGAGTTGTTTGGTACATTTGTAAAGTGAAGTGTGGGCAAGTGAATAGTGAAACACGAACGCACTCGAACGGCGTTCCTTGAATCTTCAACAACCGACTTCCGACTTCAGCGTCAAAGCCTTCAAGACCCGGCGTGGGGCTGCATCCGGCAACAAACGTGGCCAGTCAACAGGACTAGCCTACCCAGGGTACCATCGAGAAAGTACTCCTCCGGTGACCTCTACGCACGAGGGCGATAGAGCCTGCGTGAGTGTGCCCCCTCTTTGGCAAGCCGATAAACCCTGATCAGGTATCGTTTTTTCTAATTGGTCGACCAATGTATAGTGACACTTATAAGTGATTGGTATTGGTAGTGAAGGTATTGGTACATTTGATTTGTTGCTCTTCTGAAGAATTGTTAGTATAACTATTTTCTTTCGCTTGTTTACGTTGCCAGCAGTTAACCGTAAAACCGTTGTTCGGTAAGCGTTCCCCATAGAGAATAGATATTTCCATTGTAGTCGGAATTTAATGGGAACTTAACTCAAGGTAACGTAACATTAGGGTTATGTTAGCGAAGCGACCATAACAATTACGAAGTAAATTTGGTTAAGGTCTTAGACATTACTGACGCCGGCTAGTATAGTGTATTGTTGGTTGCCTAATTATAGGCGTAAGTGAATTTATTAATGCGGCTTTTGTTCTTTTAATGTCGTGATTGAAAATGTATGTATAACCTATAAATGAAATTAAATCTCAGTGTAACCATCATCATTCGTTTGAACATTTATTGAATTCTCCCCACGACCCAGGAATTAAAAAATCAGCAAAAAGGGAACTCATTGCAAGCAGAGCTAGCCGTGGCAATTGTTCGTTCTCTTGAAAGTAATTCATTCAAATAAATTTAAAATTACTAAAGAGAGCGTTACATAGTTCGACGTTCGACCCAAGCTAACCACACTTCTTCTTATTTGCTGTTCGCTTTTTTATCAGAGAAAAATGGAAAGAAAGACAATTTCTCCCAGTCAGAAAGCAATCCTGCTGGAGTTTCTGGAAGAGCATCCAGAAATTGTTAAAAACAAGCAATCAAACCAATTTACCAACGCCGGAAATATACGCCTTTGGCAAGAATTAACCCTAAAAGTTAACTCTATTCCAGGGGCCACTAAAACCTGGAAGGAATGGAGAAAGGTAAGTACGAAAATTCCTCCATGTATAATTGAATTAATACATTAATTAATTGAACAACTTGCTTAATGAGTCGCTTCAACGAAATTCATTGCCTGTATTATTTACGACTTGATCCTACTTATACATGATGAACCTCCCATAATCTAAAATACATAATAATATGGGATGACAAAATAATTTAGGTTCATTTAAGGTTAATAATAGGTAATTTTATTAATCTTATGATTTTACTGTAAAAGTTAAATAAATAAATACAGTCTATAACACAATTGGTTGTAGGATTCAGTTTGTTAATTTGATGGAATAATTATATTTATGTACTATTGTACATATTATGTACCTATAGATTGTAAAATTTAAACAGATTGAAGATTCCATCTTGATGGGAGAGAAACACTGCCCCTGGGTCAGGTTAGCTTAAAGAGTGGGTTAGTTTTTATGAAACAAATCCAAAAAAACTAACCTACAAATTAAGCTACAAGTTTGTACGTAAAAAATGGAATCTGGCTGGGACTTAGTCTTTAATCGATTAATAACAGTATCGTTATTAACTCATAAGTGAAACCAAATTATAATTTTACGTCTACATGAGAATTTAAACTGGCAACATGTTACGGAATCTTTACGTTCCATATGATGTTTAAAAATGGGAGTGGGGGTCGGGGTCTTAAACTGGACCTTTACCGTTTGTGTTATATTTCTTTGTTCTTATAGACTTGGAGTGACATGAAGACCAGAACAAAAAGGAAAGTCTCGATGAACAAAAAAGAAGCGAACAAGACGGGTGGAGGTCCAAATGTCACAGATGTAGTGGACGAAGTAGATGACAAAGTTTTAGAAATAATTGGTAATAAGCATCTTCTGATACTAACCAAAGCAATTCTCGTCATTATTGAACTGAGAAATTAAATCAGGGAACATTTTAACAAATGTGAAATGATCACATATGGTCGAGCCAAAATATGCCGACACTTGTATTTTTAGAAGTATGTAATGAGTACAAAAAACGTTTGAGATCAGTTGCACAAATTTAAAAGTCTAAGTATTTTATATATGTATATTGCATTCTCACTATTACATTCTAATATGAAGTTCCTAGTTAATAAGTTACTTTCTTATTGTATAAAGTAATTCTTTTTTAAATATAGGAGGACATGTATTAATTGAAGGTATCGATATAACCTGAAATAGGAATAAATATTACATCTGGAAGTAGTTCCAACCAATACGCTGAAGAGCCAGATAAAAATGAAGATATTGGCAATATCACAACTGTACTTGGACGAGTTAATACGCCGAAACAAAAGAAAAAAATAAGATCACCACTGACGACTCCCAACAGAAGGCGCCTACATGGTAACGAAGCAGCATCGGAGTTAGTTGCAGTAACAAAAAAAAAACAATGAAATTAAACAGCAATATTATAATGAGAAACTCAAAGTCATGAAGGAAAATCTGAATTTACAGAAAAGATATATTGAGTTGAAAGAAAAGAAACTAAAACAAAAACAAATAACCATACAGGAAAAAATATCTACTAGCTTCGAGGCCTTAATTAGGAATAGAATGTAAATGGTAGGTATTATTGTTTTGCAATAACTGTTGCTAATTTTTTTTGTTATAAGATTTGTTGTGTGTATTGTTTGCCTAATTAGATGCCAAAATATTTTATAGTTCTAGTTTTAAAATATAGAATGTTACCCGTTATGTTATCACTTGGACATTTAATGATGTTACATAAAGGTCTTTAAGTTTAGAATGTTTTATTTTTAAATTTAAAATACTTTTTTGGTTTACAAACAATAATTTTTCTATCAGTTAAATAATGATTTTATATTTTTGCCATTTATTTGTACAACCTTAAAAATATGTTCTTGCCAAATATTGCCTTATTTGACGGCCACGTGCTAAAAAATTATTATTTGCATTAATGCCGCCTCCCTCTTCTTCCAATGCGTTTTCAAAATCTTCCATCTCGTCGTTGACATATTCCTCGCCGTCCATCATTATTAGTGGTACATCATTTTATTCATTTCCAATGCACATGTGAAGTATAGTGCATGCCAATAAAATTTTTGCAACAGTTATTGGTGCATAATGCAAGGTCCTATCCTTTAATAGGCATCTAAACCTATTTTTGATGACAACGAAGCACCATTCAATTAACACCCTTATTTGGTGCATTCTTGCATTGAACCGAAATTCTGCAGTTTCCGGCGTTGGTTCTGGAAGGTTGGGGTCCATGAGCCACGGTCTTAAAGGATAACCCGAGTCACCTAGCAGATAAAAATTCCCCATTTCATCTTCTGGAAGTGTTCTCATCAACTCTTGCACTCTGAAGTTCCTCCATATGAAAGAATCATGGGTACTTCCAGGAAATCGGGCATTGACATTGATAATTTTCATTTTTTCGTCACAAATCATTTGCACATTTAATGAATGGAAGTTCTTTCTGTTGACAAAAATGTGTTAATTTTCTACTGGAGTCGTCAGTGCAACATGAGTGCAGTCTATGATTCCAACAATACCAGGGATATTGGTTTCTTCAAAAAATCTTTCTCTTGAGTTCCTTAGTTCCTCCAGTGTAGTGGGATAATGGCAGAATCTATTCAATATATCAGGCTGATTTAAGGCTTCTAATACCTCATGCAAGCTGCGTGAAACAGAGGGTTGACTTCTGGCATGAGCATGGTTTCTGCCAACATATAATTGATAACTTCCTCCAGCAAAAAATCTTAGTGCTGTCAAGATCTTAATTCTGTTGGTTATAGCATCGCCTCTGTTTCTTTGTGGGAGAAACGGTTCCAATATTTCCTCGAGACTTTCCACATCCACTTTTCTCAGCTTATACATTTTAACAAAATTATAGTCTGAAAACTGGAATGAGTCATCTGGCTGAAACCGTTGGCTTATTCAATGATTTTCCATATCCAAGAGAATCCCTCCAATATAAGGAAGCGCCATGATTGCAAACCTCTAATTTCAAAAATAAATCACAAATAGAAAAACACTTATCACTGCTTAACTTATAGGTTATGATTATCGGTTCCAAACGAACGGCAAACACCTACCAATTGGTAGGCGTTTTCAAAACGGTCGCCGTCCTTGGGTAGCGCAAAGCGTTCAACGCACGGGAATACCAATTTTGCCAGTTTGATCACGTGCTAGGCGAATTTGACGTCATCGATCGCTCAGCGTGCATGAAACGCTAAGCAAATTGAATTACGAGAATACCGTCCCTGTTCCATTTATTTCACCGCATGACAAATTACGGGATAGCAGTCAAAAGTTAGGGCGTAAGTTACGGAAAGAAACTCTTTCCACTAATTTCCGAGAGCTTTCGGCACTTTATTTGCGCCTTTATCAGTCGTAACTGCAAATATATTGAAGTGTGCGTTTTAGGCAACCAAATGGGCGGTCATCTATCAGTTCTCCAAGACGTGTGTGTCTCAATCGCTAGGGGGTCCCTTCTCTCACCAGAAAACCCAAGCAGTTGCACATCACTTCCTGGCAAATCACCGTTGGAAATCACACAAATCAAAGATAGAAACAATAAGGGATCAGTCAACGGTTGCTACTTAAATTTGAGATAGATGTCCCTGTTATTAGTGCTAACCCAGCCAGCACGCTGACGTCATTTTCACGGCGAAATCACGTCACCATTTACGTCGAAGTGACCAAAAAATCGACGTAAATGCGACGTAAAATTCACGTCAATAAAGGCGGAAACAGACTATCGTCACGTCACGTGAATTCACGTGCTGTCACGTTAACTCACGTCACTTTGACGTAACCTCAGTCTGGTTCTAATAAATTTAAATACCATGTGAAATATTACTCCGCACTTTTTATCCGTGACGTGAGTTAACGTGACAGCACGTGACCTCACGTGACGTGACGATAGTCTGTCTCCGCCTTAAGTCACAGCGAATTGACGTCATTTCTCGACGTCATTTGACGTTCATTTTAGGCCTGCTACGACGTCATTTTAGAAACAAAAATAGACCTGCATTTATTTTTCTTACTTGAACTGTATTAGGTCCAGTTGAATTAAAAGAAAATAACGGTGATTATATGGCACATCATATATTAAAAAAATTTGTTTACACAATGGTAATACATTAATAAGATGAATTAAAAAAAATGAGTAACATATAATATATACAATAAGGAATATGCAGTTTTAAAACATTTATGAGGTACTAGTGACACGAGTAAAAGCTATTACTTAATTATAGACATAATATATACATATAAAACATTGTCATAAATAAACCTAACATTTAAAACTAACAAAATGAAGATCTATTCACCAGAAGTACGATGAAGAGGAAGAGAAACCAAAACTTTGTTATAAGGTAAAAGCAAACATTTCCCTTTTACTTTTGAAATTGACCATTTACCTGAATTAGTTTGATCCAGGTTTGTAATAATTTGAATACCCAAAAACTTCAAATCAAAAGGATAATCATATAGAGATTTAGATGAGTTGAATTGTTTTGCGATAATTTCGCAAGTCTTACCATAATCTATAATATTTTCAATTTGAATAACACCAGTTTCCGTAAAACAATATGAATTTGATTTTGAATAACAATACCTCGTTAAGACATAATTTTTCAAATGGATCTTATTATATTGTTTGTAATATTTATTGTTTGTTTTCATACCACTAAAATGTTCCATCTCAAAATGAAAACCATCCTGAATGTAGTTCACATTATTGGAAAACACTATTTATTTCTTCTAACCTACGACATATCTGAATTAGAGGTTTTATAGTGGACTTTGATAAATGTTTTAATGTTCCTAAAAATTTTTCAAAGGGAAAAGCTGAGAAATTATCTAATTTTCCATATTTTAAAGCATCATTACTTAAATGGCTTATATAATGAGTATTATATATCAAAAACTCAGGTCCACATGAATGCTCGCCTTCTTGTATAAACACTAACAATATTTTTGAAGTCAATTCACAATTATTTTCTTTTGTGTTTTCATCCAATGAAATCAAACATGAGATTGCACAATGGAGCAGTAGAAAGTGATCATATATTTCTGGTTGAACAACATTTTTTAAAACCAATATTCCTGTACATGGCAAAAAAGTCCTAAATTCGGTAGCCTTAATAAATACGACCGAAGGTTGTCCAGCTTCTCGAAGTTGACCATGGTAATTTAACCAAAGGAAAACACCAAGTCTTAACCAACCGTTAGATTTATTAAAGATGAGCGACCGGTTTCGGCTTCCTAGAAGCCATCCTCAGGCTCGCAAACAAGTTGTTTTGTTTGACATACACAGTTAAAATAACTAAAACTCAGATATTAACACACAACGAACAAGATTAACTACAAAAGTTGTTTTAGGACCATGGATCGAGCCCTAAAAGCGTGAGCTTCCTCATATTTGAGAGGTCGGGAAGTAACTGAGTTACTCGCTCACCTTCAATAAATCTAACAGTTGGTTAAGACTTGGTGTTTTCCCTTGGTTGCCTTAGTAAATAATAAATAATGTTGAACTATCAAGTGGAAGCTTCTGATCAGGGGACAAAATGTGCAAAAGATTTGTAACAGATGATCGATTCAACTCATCCGATATAGCTCAGTGCCTTAATTTGGAAGATAAGTCGTTTGGTGGATTTAAATTAGATGAATAGCCTGCAGCTAAATGGAGCTCTTCGGTTTCATTAGAGAGAATACTGCTAGTACTTGAACTAGCACTATCTTCTTTATGAAAAAGGGGATCACAAGATTCCGGAAGATCATTGGAACAATTCACCTCATCTATGTCTCCACATACATCACTAGATTCATCGTTATCATAAGTATTTGAATTTTCCTTTAAAATAGAAGATTTACATACTTCAGCACAAATAATTTTTGGTGCTGTAGCAACACGCCTATAGATTTCCCTCACAGAGACATTTTTGGAGTTTTGGTTTGGGCATTTTAACATAAGTGGTATCAAAAGTGAAAAAAAACTTAACTAAACAATAAAAAAGCTGAGACCTATAATTAACGTACCCAAATAAACCACTCGAACCATGGACCATTGTATTCATTCTACACCTTTGTTCATCTGAACTGAAAATCTTTACGGTGCATGTTTTGGCCAAACTTTAATGGCAGCATCAACTTCAGATTCTGTCGCATTGCAGGTATCCAAAACAGCACCTAGAAATAACACTTTGTCGTGAAATCAAAATAATCATTTTATGAAGAGTATAAATTGTATCAATAATGTACTTACTTATCACGATTTCCTTATTAATAGGTTTTGAAATGGTCTTTTTCCTTGCCTGGAGCCAAAAAAACTACAATCAGCAGCAATTCGGATAGATAATAACCCCTTCAAGATTGTGTTTGTTTTATGAATAACATCTCGACCACCCAGAGTTGAATAATATGATATCTGTAACAGTATGAGATCAATCTAAAGAAAATATTTCAAAGCGATAAAATAATTGTGAAAAGTAAAAATAGTAGTAAAAATTAAACTCACCATCAACGATAAATTCCCATCTTTCTTTAAATAATCTTCAAGAATGTTTACATCTCTAATGTTTTGAAGACGCAAATTTACCTGAATGTCATTGGGTAAATTAAGGAGCAAGCCAGTTGACGATTTTTCTTGCTTTAGCAAATTAATAATACCTAATAATTAATTAAAATAATTAATAAAATTAATTCATCAAACAAATTAAAGATAGATATGATTTTATTGTTGTCGTTTAATGATGCAATTTGTGGATAATTAATAGGATCGTTATTAATATGCTTTCCAACTGATGCAAACAAGATGAAAAGAAAATTAGCGCCAGCGACGCGATCGCTATAATGGTCACACTATTTATATCATTCGTTATGGTATAATATAATCTACACAACTATTAAGATGTCCGGGAAATATATTTCGTTAATTTTCATGATGCACAAACCATTTGGCTAACTATTTAATTACAAATACTTACTTTCTCCAAATAGGGACGGACAATCTGATGTAGCTTCCAGTTCTCATCAGGCGAATCCCCTCTTTTAAGGGATTTATCAAATTGATCTTGACGCTTGTGCGGTGGCCACCACACCTCACTGTTTCGCGGCGTCAGCCATTTTGAATGGGCAAGGGCTATAGTGCCGCCTTCATGTTCCGCAAATTGAACGCCAACAAACATGTTATTAAACGTTGAAAAACACACTTACAAAACTAAAACACACCTGAATCCACCGCTTAATGTAGGACAAAATACCACACTCCTTATTATAATATATTCTGTATAGATTAAACACAGGTGACGCGAGAAGTCAGGAGACGCCGCCACTAGATCGTAAAATCAATAGAATTCGATAACGAATGTCCACTGAGGCATGCGCACAAAGGCATACTACGTATTCTCCCAAGTGGTACGAGAAAGATGAAAAAAGAGAATGATGAAGATAACACAACGATATATAACGACGTAACCCGACGAACTTTGCAGGGATGCGTACGTCAGTGATTCCGCGCTAAAATTTCAAATGTAAGATTTACATGCCGTGCCAATTTTTGCAATGAGATTGATCAGCATGTATTTTTCAACTTAGAAAAAATATAGGATCATTACTACTATATAGAAAATAGAGAGAATGCTACTCAAAAAAATTATGAGACACTATATTATCTATATACTTATAATTTTCAGCTGAATTTGAACTTATTGGGTCCCATATATATATAATACATAATATTAATAATTATCAAACTTTACTGGAGTTACATAATATCACATTATATTTATATATAAAGATAATATATTCTATGTCGATTTATGTCATCATGAGACGTGAAAATGACTTCTCTTTTATGACCAATTTCGACGTCGACGAAACATGACCCATAATCGACGTTAATATGACGTCATGTGCTGGCTGGGAATATTCTAACAATGCTCTCTTTACAGAGAGAACTGAACCCGAGCTATCCAAGACCCTCCTCTCTCACTGAAATGCACCTGGAAGCTGGCCTCCTAGGATGACTCGGCGAACAAGGAAACTGGAACGCTTGTATCACGAAAACAATGGGAACCGCTGCAATACAACTGTATTGGTTAGTTGTAAAATGTCATACCCAATTAGTTACACCCCCTACGCCTCCTGTAACCAGGCATAGGAGGATGAATGATGTTAGTTCCGCCTAAGCCCCCTGTCACGAGGCAGAGGAAGAACTGGTTGGGTGTTGTTACTGTTGTTCGATCTGTTGCCAATGTTTTCAAGATACTTTTGGTCTATATCTATGATGTTAGAATATTCAGGTTAGCGGTGTTGGTTTTCTTGTCGAGGAGGTTGTTCCTACAATGAATGTAGCACATCTCCAAAAATGATCGTTTGAAAAGGTTCGACTCCGTTGTTAGCACTTTAACGTTATCATAATTTAATTCTAGGATTGAACAACATTGGATAAAATGCGGTTTAAAATTCTTAGCAGTAGAGAATTTTTCTTTCACACAGATGATTATCAATACGTATAATATACAATATTACAATACATAATATACTATGTATAAACTTGCTACAATGCTACAATGTAATAAAAAATTGTAATTTAATGAGATTTTCCGCGTTTAAGAGAGCTCTCGTCCCAGTCGGGAACGTCTTTGCACGCAATTCCTTTAAAAATTTACTAATTTTAATGCGGTTTTCATTGAACTACTAGGAAAATTGATCTCTTTGGAGTTAACTGAAAATTTAATTTTTGATCAACAGTAAACTGTAGTTATCGTAACAGTTTATACAATGAAATGCAATTAACCATTTCCGCATATTAATCATGCACTTAAATATGCGATTGTTTGTTACAAGAATGCGTTAATAAGCATGTAAAGTGCAAAATAGAAAATGAATTTTTTTTCATCCGCGAAGAGTCGCTCTCACGCGGCTAAAGTCGAAGAAGTGTAGAGAACGTCGTGTTATTAATTTCACTAGCCCGCTCCGCTTGCCTGTCGTGAGCCCTCTTAACTTGTAAATATTCTTCATTGCTGCTACCATGTAAGCTTTCATCATCAGTTTCGCTTTCATCATCACTTTCACTGTCATAATCGCTTTCATCAATGCATTCAACAGCGTCATCAATACTTGTAGGTATCTCATCAATAATAGTAGGTATTTCGTAAATCATGTCATGAACATCTCCAAGTGTATCGGCCACTTTGTCATTCAAAGCTGAAAACTCTTCGTGCGTACCGGTCTCAGCTTCTTCAATGTTGCTGCATTTATTTTCTATACATGTACCATACATGTCTGTACATTTTAATCTATTTTTGCGACAAGTACAGGTCTTGGTTTTTCATCCCTCTTTGCACTTGCATTTAATTGATTGGGATGAACTCTTCTGGGACCATAGGATCTGTTGAATATATCGGTACCAAACTGTCATCACTGAGTTTCCATCCCCATTCAGCGTTTTTTTTTCACTCCCAACCACTCCTAGACTTGAAGGTAAATCCTACAGCTGTGTTGCTCTGCGCTACCCTTGGCTGGTGGCAATTTTTCCAACTTGACGCTTGTATTAAAAGCAGCTTTTTTGAAATGTATAAATCGTAAAGTTCCCACATCAGTAGCTTGTTTCCCGCCGTATAGGGATAAAACTATCTCAATGGCGCTCCGTTTAATCGTTGTCGCTGTTGCATTTGATGAGTAGAAGTTAGTAGCTGATGTCCGCAGATTGTCATCATCAGCAAGTAATCCGATTAATTTATTTTTACCTTGATTAAATAGGGCGAAGGTTGTATCGCACCCAGTCATTGCTTGAAGAAATCCAACCATACCAAGCAATTCATTTAATTTGAAATATGATGAACTGTAAGTACTATCATCTTCATTTCCTTTGCCAGGTTTTAAAAGGAATAAGTTTTTACTATCACGTGTTCTTTCATGTAAAACTACAAGCAAGTCGATGTCTTCACCAATTATAAAGGTATTTGAACTTTCATTAGACTTACTTAATAAGATACCACTTTCAATGATCAAGCAACCGGCATCGTCTTGCGCGATATTTGTGCTTTAATTATGTTTGTCGAATTCTTGAAAAAGTAGTTTTATTAACCGTATTTTGATACTATCAATATTAGTAAGTACTATTTACAAGTGTAATAATTCAAAGCTAAGTAATGTATGAGAACAATGTTTTGTGCTCTCTATTTTCATTTCTTTAAATTTTTCTTTCCATCATGCACATTAAAGTAGTTCCTGTTATGCTTTTAATACTTTTGCAAAATTTCTGATATTTTTTGTAACTTAGTTTATACTGTTTTGCAGATATGTGATAAGGACTTAAAGATATTAAATGTGTGTGCCAGATACTCCGGATCAACACACGACAGTTTAATTTAGCAAAACAGTGCTGCTTGTCACTACATGACGAGCCTGCATCAAAGAGGTGTCACAGACTATCTTTTGCTAGGTATTTCTTACCAATTATTTGTATAACAGATACTTATTTACTTCAATACTGAATATGTATAGGTTACGATTAGTCTACCTAAGCTAATGTAAATAACTCATAACTTTTTTAACTTCAATTTATTTATGATTTAAAAATGGTGTGTTATTTTAGGAGATTCTGGTTACACTCTACGTCCGTGGCTGCTGACCCCATTAGATAATGTAGAACCAGGTTCTCCTGGCGAAAGATACAACACTTGTCACAAACGAGCACGCAGCACTATAGAGCGTTGCAATGGCGTACTTAAAATGCGCTTTAGATGTCTTTTGAAGCAACGAGTTCTACAGTGTAAACCAGACAAATGCTGCAAAATAATTAATGCTTGTTGTGTGCCACATAATCTATGTATTGGAAATAATGTGCCTCTCGTAGATATAGATGATCCAGATGAAGTAGGTTTTTGGGATTATAGATATTGGAGGAGATCCAGAAATTATTAACATTGGAGGCCCACGAGCAAATCGTGATCTGTTAGCTGGACGACAAGTCCAGCAGAGAATAATTAAAAATTATTTTCAATAGTAATTATTAGATTTTTTTACAATACCTACTAATATTTTAAACTTAAATATGAATGGTGTCAAGTTTAAAAATTAACAAACAGTATGAAGCTGGTTTAGCTGTTTTATTAATTAAACTCAAACTCTCAAACCATAACATACAAAATAAGACTTGGTTGCTTCATCAAAAAATATAAAACAACTTTATAACCTTTACTTATTAAAACCGGCCCACAGAGCAGCAGCGTCACCTTCAAGTGCATCTGCAATTCTGTTCTTGGCAGAAATATCTTCCTTTATTAGGTCTAACTTTTTTCTGTTATATTTTCAGTTTCTCTGCCATTTGTCGATTCATTTTGTCTGTGGCGTCAATGGTGTTTATTAATCTCTGTGTGCGATTTTCTCTCTTCTTATTATACTTTTATTTTAGTCCCTCTTTGTCATCATTTTTTAAATTTATGTTGAAATTTTTCTTATTAGAATCATTTTCACCCTCTATTTGTTTGGTTCTGTTTGTATCTGTTATTGTCGGAGTGCTGACTGGTTCACGAATAACTTCAATGACTGCACAGTCGTCAAAATCGAATTCTGTGACTGTTTCCTGAATGGACAAACCTTCAGCTTGGACCGGATTAAGAATATCCAGCACTTGATTTTCTTCAGGATCCAATATATGAATTGGTGAAATGCCTCCCCCCGTTTTATTCCGGCTTCTTCTATTTGCAGCTGCTTTTGCTTTTGTAGCGTTTTTCAAGTCGTGCCATGCCTAAAAACATATTTATAGGTATCTACTACTATACTTATAACATAGTCTTTTAGTATTTAAAATTTTAATAAAAGTGCTAATTGTCAACAAAAAAAAATTACTATTTGTAGATGTAAAGTAGAGGTTGAATGTAAGTTGTATGTTCGAAGGCTTTTATACTCGGACTTTGGTAAATGAAGGTAAAATAAACCCCTAATAGGCGAAGCTGGAGATTTTATTTACTTAAGACTTTGTATCCGGTGGTATGTAATACCTACTACGTTTCTACTTACTTTTCTCCATTTATCCCATTCCTTATTACATCCAGGTATGGCATTCAACAACTTCGCTAAATCCATCCACATTTCCTTGCCTTTTTTGAAGGTAAATTCAGCAGTAAATTTGCCGGAATTTAATTAAGGATTCTCGCTCATGTATTGCACTAACATTTTTTTTTTGGTCCCTTGTCATAGATTTTTTTGGTGTACGATTCATTATACTTAATACTTATCACTATGAATTTTTTAGACAAAATAAATATTGAAATAGTTGGGTTATGTTTATGAATTAAATGAGAGGGAGTCGCGAGAATACAACGTTGACAAATTGTTTGTTTGAAATTATTCGAATAAAAAAATTCGAATACGGAATAGTTTCGCATAGTGTTCAAGAGTTAAGATTTTTGTTCATATACGAATCTTTCATTCGAATGTTATTCGTATACGACAGACATCCGCATGACATCAAGAATTGACCCCCAGGTACCTTACACGGATATCCCTTACGGATCTCACAACGACGGAACGCCAATGCGAAATCGAGAAATAACCGTTTCCTCAACGACGGAACGCCAGTGAGGAATTGAGTTCTTACCATTCGAGGACTCGTCTGGCCAGAGCTGAATTGATTTTCCCAACCGACCTGTACTTCGCGCTACTAGACGAACACCTCTTGGCGGGTTATACTCGCCATCTTAAGAAAATTCGTTTCATCTTAGATACCGGACAACGAAGGTAACACTCCTAGTGAGAGACTCCTAAGTTAATAATGGGAAACCCGGTTTGGTTGCCTAACCACGGATTTGCCTCGTTACATCCCCCCTTTTCTTCGTTAAGAAAAACGATAATTGTAACGGTAGTGACGGAAATTATTGCTCTTCTCGCGAACAGCGGGTCACGGAAATGGTGGAAATTTTAAACGGTTGCACTTGTTCCTTACCCAAAACAAAATTAAATAATAAGATGATTACGTAAGAAATAATTAACAAAATAGTTACCACCTTTGAACTCTATAATTTCCTTATCCCTATATATAAGACCCTAATAATAATAATAACAATAATGAAAATAATAATAATAATAAACAAAATCCCTATCTCCTTCACCTATTGTACCTGAAATCTAACCCAAAACCTTATCCTAACCTTAAATTCTACTTATTTTCGTTCGGCGGACAGCGGCATTGGCGGGAGAGCTCTCCAATCCTCACGCAGCGGGAACAAAATAGGACGGCAGGACGACGGCTGGTATCCCTCCTGGCCGCACCTCCAGCACGTCTCGGTGGTGACCTTCACCCGCTGTCGTGGCTCCGGTTCCGGCGTCGCGGGTCTCCTTGCGCACCGCTCGAAATCCTCTTGACCCTGGCGGAATTCGGCCTCCATGAGGTCCAACGCCGCTAGGGCCGAGAACGGTTCATTTTTCACCCTCGGCATCTGGTCCCCGAGGTACCGGTTGCGTTGCTGCCGCGGCGTAGACCCATATAAAAATCCCCTCCGGTGGGCGGTTCGTAGGTTTTTCAACCCCGTTTCGGTTGCGGCCCACTCCAGGGCTAACATCTTGTCGTGCTTTCGCCCTGTGAATGTCTGGACGGCCTTGTCGGTGTTCGGCGCCGTGGCGGTTGGGGTGCTCGGCGTTGGTGCGGCCAGGTCTGCCTCGATGGCCTCCCGTAGGGCGTCGTTGAGGGTGAGTATCACCATGATATGGCCACGCGTATGATATAGCCCGTCGCGGTAGGAAGGTGCATCCGCAGCCTTCCTCTTGCCCCCTTCGGGCGTAAGGTCGCTAGCTGCGCGCTTAGCCTGGGATCCGGCTCATGCGGCTTTACTTCCTCCGGCTACTAGGATGGCTTCCCTCAGGTCTCGCAGGCCCGGCCTGGTCGTCGGAACTTCGTTTTGTGATGAGGAAGTCGGACGCGTGGGGGCGGCTCGTCTTCCCCTAACAGTGACACGGTCGGGGTTCGGGCATCGTGGGCGGCGTCGGCGTTTTCAGCGTCGGCGTTTTCGGCATCATCGGCAGCGTCGGGGTTTCCGGCATCGTCGGGAGTGTCGGCGTTTCGGTGGAGCGTTTCCTCCGGGGTTATAGGGGGGTGTTCAATCGCGCCACTAGAACTCCAACCTCGTCGTGGCGAGCATACCTAGCCCTTAGGGCTTTCCGCCGGTCGGCCTGCGGGCAGGACGTAATGTACGTTGCACCTGGAATGTATGGAAGTAAACTGAGCAGTAACGGTCGAATAGAAATGTATGTAAAAACTGAACTATGCAGTAAATTAGAGGTACCGGCCACCGAAAGAGAGTGAGAGCGAAATAAAGTCAAATAAATCTGTGTGTGAAGGGGGCTTCTCACGGCCCGTGTTAGGACAGGCGTAACTTCGCGACGCGGACAAGCCCAGATGAGCACGGATCGGGCTTGGCCGCGTGTGAGCTCTTCACACGGACTGTAAGAGCCTGATTTCTTTTTGAGTTTGAAGGTAGGGGCTAGAGTTCAGTTTTAAAATGTCGCGTGGAGAAGAAAGAATGGCAGTTGCTGCCATTCTTTTGAATTGTTTTATCTTTTGATTTATTTAGTTGTTCATATTTACTCAACAAGAAAAAGAAGAACAAAGTGCGCTGTTGGATGTCATATTTAAATAAAAGTCGATTAAGGTAAAGTTTTATTAAATAAATTTTGAGTGAAGTACGAGCAATATACAGTTCCGTGCACGCTATCATGTGCTACCGTCGATATGCATTCCTTCCAGTGATTTGACAAAAGTTTAGAAAGTAGAATTATATATATTTTTTTAAATGCGGAAGTAACATTGTGTCGGCCCTTGTGTTGGTTGGACAGCTGATTGATTCATATAAATATCGATCTAATTCTTCATGAAACACATGACGACGTGTAAGAAAAGCTATATTGGTGGAACTACTGTTAAGATGTTTCTGAAGGGAAGAGGGAATTCAAATTTCAGATATTGGGCATCGGACATGTTTATCGATTTAGTTAAATAACCTAGTAAGAAATTCGAAAATTTCTGCAGGGTGTCTCCTGAAGATTATGAATACCTTCTGAATAAAATTGGGCCCTATATTTCAAAGTGATACAAATATGAGGAAATCTATTCCAAAGTAAGAACGTTTTAGTATGGCCCTCAGATTCCTAGCATATGGTGACAGCTTTACAAGTCTTTCATATCTTTTTAAAGTATCTATTCAGACAGTTTCAAGATGCGTAAATAATGTTTGCAAAGCTTTGTTACATGAACTACGAGGGGATATAAAATAAGTCTAATATTTTATGTATTTATTTACTTTGAAATATTTCTATAATTGGCTCTCCGAATTTTAAGTACACATCTGTAATGAATGGCTGGAACATTGTGTCATACTTTGGGATGATTCAGATAGTTGTGGAGAATGGGAAACTTGTTGAAAAGATGCTTGAGGATAATGTTGCGTTTATGGAAAATGAGATATTTGTGGAGAATAGGAAACTTGAGGAGAAGATGCTTTATGATACTGTTCCGTTTGTGGAGAATGAGATAGTTGTGGAGAATGGGAAACTTGTTGAGAAGATGCTTGAGTATAATGTTGCGTTTTTGGATAATGAGATATTTGAGGAGAATGAGAAAATTGTTTAAGGATAATTGTGCGTTTGTGGAGAATGAGACAGTTGTGAAGAATGGAAACTTGTGGAGAAGATGCTTGAGGATAATGTTGAGTTTGTGGACAAATAGATGGTTTTGAAGAATACCTCTGAAGATATTGATTTGGATGAAAACTTGGTGTCTGTTCTAGCTGTAAGGGATTATTGCATTTATTTATGGTTGCAAAAATTGATTGAGGGAATTGTGACTGCGGGCAATCCATTGGCTGAAGAAAGGGGATGCAGGAGGACGAAGGGATACTTGTGAATAAGAGTATGGTTGTGAGTAACGATATGCTTGAAAAGAAAGCGATGTTGTGAACTTGTATTGGGATATTGCATAGGTAATGATGGTTGAGAAGGAGACAGTTGAGAATTTGGAGAGAACTGTGAAGTAATTTTTGGTGCCTGCTGAAAATAAGGAGGATTTTGAGGAGTAGCATCTATAAAAGATTGTGACTGACGGTATTGATTTCTGTTTTGGTTTTGCTTTAGATCCATAACATATTTATCTATTTCAAGCATAGCGACATTCTCGTCCTCAATTAGGCATTGCATGGCTTCTCTTAGTGAATTCGGTTTCATGCACCGTAAGGTTGTCGCTAACGGTTTCCTGAGACCTGACAAAAACGGTTTTTAATGCTAAGTTTTAATATAGATCCCTTTTTAATTTTCGTGCATCCTCTGTGTATTCGTGTGCGGTGATACAACAATAAATTAAGTTTAAAATGTGTAAAACTCTGTCATAGAAATTCTGAGCAGTTTCATTGGGATTCTGTTTCAGCATTATTAGATCTCGATTTAAACAAATTTCATCTCTTTGATCAGAGAAATTTGCTAAAAGCAGTTTTTTCAGGCTCTCCCAATCATTAGTGTCCTGTATGTTAACGATTGTTTTTGCGTTCCCTTTTAGTTTTGAAATAAGCGAATTGAATAAGCAGATATTCTGAAAATTTGCCGGATTAACTTGATCATAAAACTGATTTATTAAAGATTCACTTACACTAAGGAATCTGTTAAGGCCATTTGGGTCTCCACTAAAATCTGGGACACAGGATAAATATTCAGGTTTCAATTGGTTAATTTTTTTTTTGGTTTTTCTATTAGGTGGGTTAAGGATTACGGGTCTTATTACGTTTAATCGAGATTTTGAACTCGTTACGCTCAAATTATCGAGAGTGTTGGTCAATTTATAAAGATGTTCACTTGACATGAAATAATCGGACAATTGTTTTATAACGTTAAAGCGACTTAGATGTGAAACGCGACGACTTTCAATCTCCGTTGTCTCTGCTTTTCTGGAATATAGGTCTCTTTGACCTTCGTTTTTGTTTCTTCTTAGCTGTTATGAGGTCCGACGACGGAAAAGGCGATGCTTGTCCTCGACGCTGTTCGTGGTCCTCGCAAATTTGGGCGATATGGGTCCCAAACTTCGGTTGTCCTTTCGTCTATGAGGTCCGACGGCGGTTGAGGCGATGCTTGTCCTGGATGCTGTGGTCCTCGCAAGATTTGGGCGATGTGGGTCCCAATCTTCGTTTGGTTCGTGGATGATCTGCGTTGAGATGATCCTCCTACTGACTGCGCCAGTTAGGGTTTCCGGATCAAGGAACTCGTTTTTAAAAACTAACTATTTATTTACACTATTTTAGGTTTTAATAAAAGATATGTAGATATATGCAAATAAGACATTATTTACGGAGGCGATACGTTCGGTACGACAAATTGACCAAGACTGCTGCTTCGTTTTACGGAACCTATATTTATACAATCTTATAATGATTAGCTACGCACTTATAATTTATTATAAGGGTCCATTGTTAGGGGCTGACATAACATGCGCTTCAACCACGTTGCTAAGAGAACTTGCAAATGAAGATTTATCGGAATACAGAAATTGTTTGAGAATGTCAAAAGAACAGTTTGACACCCTGCTGGATCAAATTGCTTTCAAGATCACCAAGACCGATACTGTAATGAGAATTTTTATTCCAGCCAGAATTAAATTGGAAATTATGTTGATATATTTGGCAACAGAAAATAGTTATAGAAGTTTACAGAGATTATTTCGTGTATCAAGGCCTGCAATTTCAAAATTTGTACCCGAAGTATGTGACGCTGTTTATGAAATTCTCAAGGAATATATTCAAGTGAGTGTAATTATAAAATTATTTGTTGTTTAAAGTTGTTTATCGTAAGATTAATTTGTATGGACATTTTTAATTTTTTGTACTAAATCATGTTAGATATTGAGAAATGCTTGACTTATAATATCTGTGTGTGAAATGGCATTGTCTGTGAGTACTTCACGGCTCACCGATTGCGAATCACCGCTCATAATGGAATGTAAATAGGAATTTGAAGGAGATGCCAGAGGTGTAGAGATGTATGAAAGCAGGAGTAGTATTATGGCTGATAAATGATGTTGATATATGAGTATCATTGTTTATATTCTGCGAATATTGAACTTTCAAAGTTGTGAGAATAGACTGTATCTGCTCTTGTGCCTTGATAGCAGAGATTGGTGTTAATGCCATTAATTGAGCAGCAACACTCTGACCAAAAAAGGTGTATTGGTTCTCATTAGCTGCCGGTTCACGTGACACGGCTTCGCTTATCTGTTTTAGTTCCTTCACTACTGCAGAAACCTGTTTTAGTTTTGACATCGGTCGATTTTTTTTCGGTGGCGGTGCGTTGGTATTTTCATTTGTGAAAATTTCCTTTTCATTTCCCCCTTTTTCTTGATCATCTGTTGTATCCTGGAAATTACAACGAATGTATTGTTATATTATACGCTTTAAACATATTTTTATAACATTTTTCAGGTGACTAGTTCCGAAGATGAAAGGAATGTTATTGAAAATCGATTTCGTCAAAGATGGAACTTTCCAAAATGTTATGAAGCGATTGATGGGAAACATTTCACGATTCACGCACCTGCCAATTATTGTGGAAGTGAATTTTTTAATTATAAGGGTACTAATAGCATTGTTTTGTTAATTGTTGTGGACCGTGATTATTGTTTTCGCTATATAACTGTTGGATTTCACATCTAGCTGGTATAGACAAGACAGATGTTGTTTCGATAGGTAGTTCAATAAATTGATTATCGTATAAAAATGTGAAGCGGAATGTTTCATAATCTTAAATTGCACAGTGGTTTATCATGAAATCTACACCTAATATACCATGGAATTAATTGTTAAGTTTAATGTCATCTAAAATGAAAAATTCATGACGAATGTGTACATTAGCTGTTTGTAAACTGATACCTACGGAACCGAGTGACCTAGTGTTACCACCGATTCCGCTGATCGTAATATTTCTCGTGTTGTCTAGGCTTTCGTTGGGATTTAAATGCTTTTTAAATATTTTGCTTACGCTTTCACCAGTGTCAATAAGGAATTTTAATTTTCTGTCAATATAATATAGAGTAACATAATTTAAGCCGCTTACGTCTGTTGAAAAACTATCTATTTGAAAGATATTATTCGAAAAAAAAAACTGATTCCCTGCGTCTGTGTTGTGAACTGTCTCGTTAGAGTCGTTAGTTTTCGCTTCATTGTTTGTGTCAGTCATAGTGTATATGGTCTTGGTGCCTCGTGAATTGTCAAAAGAACCTCTTAGATAGTTACCGATGTTACCTCTACCTATGTTGTTGGTTTGTTGTCCTTTGTTACTGTGATTGTAATTTCTTTCGTAATTAGTATGGTGGTTGTTAAAATTGCCGTTGTTGGTATTGTAGTGTCTGTTGAAACCATTGTTTGACTGATAACCTCTCTTTGGTTGATAACCTCTTTGTCTATTATTATATCCTCTCGAATTTCCTTGTCTAAAATTACCATTATCTCTTGCATGAAATACCCACTGATCTTCCCCCGACATTTTCATCCTTTGCTCCTTCAATAGCATCACTAAGTTTGGTATAGTTAAGTGCCTTTATTATTGCCCTTAAGTCGTTTCTGAGTCCGTTAGCAAAAGCGTATTTTGCCATGTTTTCATTAATGTCGCTAAGTATTTTTACAGCGTTGTTATTGTTATCTGCATGAGTGATTGTTAAATCTGAGATGATTGCCCCAAATACCGACCAAATTGCTTTATGGATTTTGAACTTTGCTTCGCCTCATGTGATTATATTGATAAAGCGGAAATAGAAATTTTCGTTAAAAAATATTTTTTAAGATCGTTTATTAATTCGTCATTAGTAGTATATTCTTCACTTAATCTAAACGTATACAATGAGCCATAACCTAATGTGTCTACGAATTGGCTTAATCCAAAAGTTCCAGTGGTAATCTTTATATATTTTTTATTTTCCAATAAACTCACTACTTTTTATATAACTTTTTTCACGTTCAGTTTGCTCTCTCTCTCTCTCTCTCTCTCTCTCTCTCTCTCTCTCTCTCTCTCTCGCTTCAATACGTACACACACACACACACACACACACACACACACACACACACACACACACACACACACACACACACACACACACACACACACACACACACACACACACACACACACACACTCACCTAGATTAGTGTAATCGAAAATTGGGTCAGCCTTTACCGACGTCCTTCTTGCCTGTGTAGGTTACGCTGTACACCCCCCTCTTTAATTCCCCGATATTCGGTGTAAAATCATCAGTCACCTTCATAGGTAAAAACACTTGGGATTCTGCTAGCTCAAGCAGGACACTTTTTACAAATTTGGTGGACATCAATTTGGCTGATAGAATTCTTTGCGGAACGTTGATGGGAAGATCTTGAAGTTTTGCATCGGGCTTAAAATCGCCTCCTGCAATTTGAGTCAGTTTATCCAAGTCCATCTGTCAACAAAATCAAATTGTAAGTTATTTATTGTATAAGCGTTTTTTTTTCACGCAAAAAATTTGAGAGCGTCAGCTCCAGCATTTAATAATTTTAAATTGAATAAAACGCGATTGAAACACGAATGCAATATAACGTTCTCTCCACAATCACCTTATAATTATTAAATTACACTAATTTTATTCCACTAATAAGGTTCGTAAGAGTGATTGTGGACAAACAAAAGTATTAGTTATTCGAAAACAAAGCTTACATTTTAGGTCCAGTCGATTCTAACACTCAAAAGAAAAGAACTGTAGTATATCTCCCACTCAAGTGTAATAGTGTAATGTTTCAGTCAGAATATATCCACTTACTGTTGGTGTCTGTGAATTAAGCTGGTAAGTTCCTTTCCTGTTAGTGTTTATTAACAGAGTGTTTATTTGAAGTTTAAAGGTATTTTGACTGTATTTTATGTTTTTCTACTTCACATTAAATTGAGAAATGTTCATTATTTTCAAAATGTTCAAGTTTATAAAAATTATGACTTCGCACATTATCTTTTTAAATTTTATGTGATTTTGTTGTCGTATTTTCTGTTTTTCTACTGTATATTAAATTGACATTTAATGTTTATTGTTTTCAAAATATTCTAATTTATCAAAATTATGACGTTGCATTCCTTGAAACCTCTCTATATTACATAGTTATGTACAAATATTTTATAATCCTTAAATCTTAAACTATCCCTACGATCTACGTTTCATAGTTTGGTATGGTATGTTACATGTAGTCCTTAACCTATTTGCTTAATCTTAAAATATACATATGTACAGGAAAACGTTTGCAGCAAGTGCCGACAAAAAACCTGTTGGATTGAGTTGTTGCGTGGTGTTATGTATGTGTGTGTGTTGTACGTGTTTTGTGTTTTGTATTTGCTATGATGTGTTTTGGTTTATTAGTATGTGGTGCGTGAGTTTATGTTTGAGTTTCATTGGTGCGTTATCGTGTGTTAGTTCCCCGAGCTGTTTCGTTGTTGTGTTTTGCTTTGTTGTTTTTGTGTAGAATTTGTGTGTCATATCCTGTATGTGTTCTCTTAATAGTTTTAGATTGGTGTCTTGGTGTATTTCTTGTGTTGTCGCTGTCCGTGATTTGTTCGTTATTAGTCTTAGTGTTTGGTTTTGGATGGTCTGTAACGTTTTGTATTGTGTGGAAGATATGTTGCTAAATATAGGTGCGGCGTATGTGATGATGGGTCTGATAAGTGTCTTGTATGCGTGTGTTTTGATTTCCGTCGGGATGGGGTTTACGGATGTTAGAATGGGCCTGAGTGTGTGGATTGTCTGTTTTGTTTTGTTTTTAATGGTTCGTATGTGTTCATTGTAGTTAAGTCTCGCGTCTAGCTGTACACCTAGGTATTTTAAGCTGGGCGAGTCATCGATGTGGTGTCCGTTGATTATGAGGTGAATTTTCGGTCTGTCTGTCTTTTTCGTAAAGTGTGTCATTTTGGTTTTGTCTGCGTTTATTTTAATTTTCCATTTGTGGTAGTAGTGTTGTAATGTGTTTATGTGTCGTTGTAGGTATTTAATGTTTTGTGTTTTTTGCCACGATGTGGCGATGAGTGCTGTGTCGTCGGCGAATAGGGCTATTTTGGTTTGGGGATGTTTAGGGATGTCGTTAATGTATAAGGAAAAGAGTGTTGGGGATAGTACTGCTCCTTGCGGTACTCCGGCAGGTATTGGTGTGGGGTTCGATGTTGTGTCGTTTATTCGGACTTGGAAGAATCTTTGGGTGATGAAGGAATGTGTGATGTGTATTATGTGGTGTGGTATGCTCTGGGTGATCAGTTTGTAGATTAGGCCTTCGTGCCATACGGTATCGAAGGCCTTTTCTATGTCGAGTGTGAGTACTGTTGTTGATTTGTTGGTGTTATAGTTTGTAGTAATGGTGTCTGTGAGTTTTGCAAGTTGTAAAATGGTGCTGTGTCGTTCTCTGAAGCCGAACTGTTGTGGAATGAGTGTGTTGTTGTGGTTGATGTGTGTTTTGAGTCTGTTAAGGATGATTTTTTCTAGAATTTTGGATGGTGCTGGAAGAAGGCTTATGGGTCGGTAGCTTTGTGGGACTTTAGGGTTTTTGTGGGGTTTTTTAAAACGTAGGACAATGGCTACTTTGTAGTCTTTGGGGAAGTATTGGAGTTTGAGACAGGCGTTGAGTATGTAGTATAATTTGACTATGGTTTTTTGTGGCATGTTTTTGAGTGCTAGGTTGGTGATCGTGTCGTGTCCGGGTGCTTTGTTGTTTGGGAGTGTTTTGATTATGTTTTTGATCTCTTTCGGGTCTGTAAGTTGGTCGTTGGGCGTTGTGTGTGTGAGTGAGGTAATTGCTTACTACTGTGTGTACTTGTTGCGTGGTTGTCTGATCTGATAGTGTTTCGGTTTGTTTGTGTGTTTTGTGGTACGTGTTTGCTATTATGTTTGTCTTTTGTTCATCTGTTTTGTAGGTTTGGTTGTCTAGTGTTAATGTAGGGATGTCAAGTTTGTTCTTTTGGTTTTTAAGTGCTCTGGATAGTCTCCAGAGTTTGGTTTTGTTGTGTTTTGTTATTGTTTTGAGAGTGTCTTCCCAGAGTCGGGTTTTGTGTGCGTCTATTTGTGTTTTTATGTTGTGTATGAGTTGTGTGTATTGTATTTTGATGTGGTGTAGTCTGGTGCGTTGGTATTGTCTGCGTAGGCGGTTTTTAATCGAGATCAAATCGGTGATATATTGAGGTAGCCTAAGTTTGTAGTCTTTTATCACTTGTGTGGTGGATGTCATTTCGGTGGCTGTGTTTATTAGTTGTGTGAATTGTTCGATTTCTGTGTCGATGTCTTGTGTATCGTGTGTCTTTGTTAATAGTTGTGTGTTCGCGCAGATAGTCACGGTATGCTGCCCAGTCGGTGGTTTTTATAGTTTTGAGTTTTCGTTGAGGTCTTGGGATGTCGAGTTCGATTAATATTGGGTAATGATCTGAGTTTAGTTGGCGAAGCGTAGTGATTGATATCACGTCACAGTTGTTAGCGATTGCAAGGTCTATTGTGAATGGTGCGCTCCTGTTGTATGGTATGTGAGTGTGTTCGTTAGTGGGAAAGTGTAGTGTAGCTTGGTTTTGTGCGAGTAGTTTTGATAGCAATTTTCCGTTTTTGTCAGATTTATTGCAGTTCCAGTTTGTGTGATTGGAGTTAAAGTCTCCTAGGATTAGTGTTCGTGTGTCAAGTTTCAGTAGTTGCTTTAGTTCGTTTGTGTCTATGGGTGTGGTCAGGTAGTTGTAGTAGTTTATAATGGTGTGGTTATGGGCTGTGATTGCTTGAGTTTCGGTGTTAGTCGTGTTTGTGTCAGTTACTGAGTAGTTCAGGTCTTTTTTAGTGTAAATTGCAAGTACGTAGTATTTTCCGTTGGGTTGGCTTGTCGCATGATAGTTTCGTAGTTTGGGTGGTTGTCTGTGGTTTAGTCTCGTTTGTTGTATGACTGCAACGTCTATGTCGTAGTGTTCGAGTAGATGTTCAAGTTCGTGTATTTTTGGGTATAGTCCGTTGCAGTTCCATGATATTAACTTAAGTGTGCGTGTGTGTGTGTGCAATTATATTTGTGCGGCTAGTTCGGCTAGGATTGTTAGTTGGTCCAGTTTGTTTGTGGCTTGTGTTAGTTTGGTTTTGATTTGTCTTATTAGGTCTATCATGTGTTTGATGTTGATTATGCTATCCAGTTCTTTAATTTCATGGATTAATGTTTGGAAGTCTGTGTGTTGGTTGTTGTCGTTGGTGTTTTTGGAGTTGGTGAGTTTGTTTGATACTACATCGCTGTATAGTATGTTGTTTGTTGCATTTGTGTATGTTGTTTTTGTGGGTATTGTCGGGGCTATGTTGGTTGTTGTTGCTATGCGATGTTGGTGTGTTGTGTGTGATTGTATGTGTGGTGTGTGTGGGTTTTTGTCGGCACTTACCTTGTCATTCATTTTGGATATGTAGTCCAGGTAGGCACTGCATCCTGAGTAGTTGGCCGTGTGTTCGTCCCCGCAGTTGGCGCAACGGGCTGGCTGCTCCCGTGGTTTCGTGCAGTCTCTGGTATGGTGCTGCTGCCCGCATTTCAAGCATCTCGCCTTGTACCCGCAGTTGTTGGTCCCGTGGCCGTACCTTTGGCACTGGTAACATTGGGTCTTGATAGTTTTCCTCGTATAGGTTTCCCATTTCACTCTGACATTGTTGAGGTCCTTCACTTTTTCTATATCTTGGATTCGGGTTCCGGCCGGGAAATGAAGTAGGAAGGACCTCGAGTTGCGGTCTTCCCCGGTGGTACGTAGCCTCGCGCAGCTTTGCGGTATCACTTCCTGTTCTGCCAGTTGTGACATGATGTCCTCACTTTGTAGGAAATGTGCAGCTTTCAAGACGATTTTCGTCGGTCGGCTGTCTTTCGGGGTGTAGGTGTGGTACTGTATTCCTTGATTCGTGAGCAGCTGCCTTGCCTGTCGGTACATTTTTTCCGTGTTGCATAATATTTTTGTTGTGCGGCCCAGGAAGTGAAACCTCACTCCGGGTAGGTCGGAAGTGAGGTTCTGGTGGAACTTCTGATAGTTTTTGATCCCTTCCTTAATAATTATTGGTGGTGGCAGTTTCGTCTTCTTCTCGGTTTTGGTCTTGTCGGTCTTGTTGTGTTCCTTGGCGGTGTCCATTGGTGTGTCGTCCATTTTTTGTTGTTCGGGCTCCGTGAGGGCTCCATATCGGTTGGTGGTTGGCACGTTGTAGGTGTGCGTGCTCGTCGTTGGCGTCGTCGTCGTCGTCCTTGTCGGTATCACAGTCGCCATTGTCGGTATCGTGGTCGTCATTGTCGGTGTCGTGGTCGGTATTACGTCTCAACGTACTTGCGTCGTCTTTCTGTCCGCCTTGGGGGAGTCCAGACGGGGTCGTCGGACTAATAGGCCCGTGCGTCCTATTTTGCCGCCGGTCTCTCTTCCTCTACGCCGTATTCGTTGCACTCACTCTGTTCTAACCGCTTCTCTCACTCACTAACTGTACACGTACTATGCCTATATCACGTTGCATTCCTAACACTAATGTATTTTTATAGGTAAAACTGAAGATTCTACTAATTGATATTCAGGGATTTAAAATTTTGGAAAAGTTGATCGCGAAGGAAGTGGCCATATCGGACTTGAAAAAAACCAACCACTACTTGTTTGAGGTGGCAGTGCCCTATGAGGAGCTGTCATTGAGGGAGAAACATCAAGTCTCTTTTCAAACCAACAGTGTGCACGGCCTATCATACAAAGAAGGGTTCGTGCCTTTTACGAAAACGGAGGAGGTGTTTAGAGTGGCACAGGTAGTTAGACATTTACGTTAGAGGGGATCAGAAGGTGGATTTTGTAAAAACTATTTTACTAAATAACTAAGTACCAACATACAAATTATAAATGTAGACAACATTAATATGGAATTTAATCCTCCAAAATTCGATTCAAAAATTTCAAGTGGCATGAACCATAATAATTTATCTAACGAATTCAGATGTAGCTTAACAAATGTATATATTTTAAAAGAATGGGTAAAAACCCGACTACCGTTGTAATTATAACATATACATATCGTTTGTACAATCCTTTCCTGTCCAATGCACCTAGTACAATCAAATTCCTAATCCACCTTCCCACCCAGTTCTTCAAAGTAGTTTTAAAATTTATACAGTTCCCTACACCACTGTACCGCCACTGTACAATAGGCGGCGCGTCGTGGGTTCTCTATCTACTCGTTTTGCCACTGTACGATATGTGGCGCTAACCGCGGGACAGGTGTTCCGTGTTTTATGTTCCGTGCTTCAAGGACTGTTCCGTGCGCCCGGGGGCTCGGGGGAGGAGCCCGAGGGAGCTGCCCAACCTGGTGGCCCGGGATGGAGGTCCGGAGGGGGGGGGGGAGAAGGCTGGAAACCCGGGGTGGGGAGAGCCCGCGGTCGCGCGCCGGCAAAAGTGAGGTTATGTGCACTCTGAAACGGCCTAGAATATCTACTCTCGACCATAGCATAAGTGAAGCCTTTATCAGAATTGACGTCATAATCGCTATCACTATCCTCATTTTCGCAATCTGGAGACGAATAGTTGCGTAAAAATTGACTGAAATTACCCATCGATTGCCATGAATCCTCTTCACAATTTCCTCCTCTAACTGGACCTCCAAAATTATCCACAACAATGGATTTTAAGGTAGAAATGAATTGATGACGAGTGGGATTTGAATTAGAAATACCATGTTGTCCAATATGGTAAAATAGATTTTCAATTGGATCTTGATTAAAATTTCTAAGCAGAAGAAATTGAAAACCTTTATGTTTTAACTGCTCCCAAAGATACATAATCGCACGGATTGTATACTGCCACCCCTGGACAAACTTAAACTTTCCATGAGACCTGCCGGTATCACGATTTATAAATTTCCAATTATCTATTTGTGGGAGTAAAGTAATAAGGAGAAAGTAAATAATTTGCCATCTTTTGGATACAAACCTGAACTAGTTAGGGAATCAAACAACTGATCAATTAGGCAGACAAATTCAGCAGTGAACATAGCCTCAGAAGGTAAGACTCCGCAACCCTGAAATGTTTCTATGGCGACTGCCACCGAATTACTAAGTAGTTGTGCGGCAATTTTCACTTTCATTTTGGAATATGAGTCCTCTGAATTGAAGACATTTTCTTTAAGTTTTGGCAAGCATTTCGAAGTTCGATTTTGATGGGCCCTGAATGTTGAGCCAATATGGTGAAAACAAGCTTGTTTGTTAGTGTCAAAGTGAATATTACATTTCAAAAGTGAATTGTTACCACTATTTGGTTTTAAACCGCAAACGAAAATGGACTAGCATTACGACTAGGATATTCTTTAGTCAATAAAAAAATCGCTCTCCTATTTATAGGACCCTGATCACAAACGGTAGCAACAACGCAGATACCAATATTCATAACTTTAGTAACAACTTCAAAAATCAACTGTTTCAACTGGACGGTTTTAACAGTACCAACGGGAAAATAAAAGGCTATAGGCATTTTGGTTTGCTTCCTGACACCCCAGATTATAACACTAGTGCATGATTAGCATGCTTTTCACTACGACCCAGCGTACCTAAATCTTCAAAACCGATGATCTTACCTATAGTATGGTCATAATACAATCCAGGACTTAATGAAATTTCATCAAAAATGAGGGTGCAATACCTATCCATTTCATCAAAATTAGCTATTTGGGATTTTAAATATTCCATTACTGGATCGATGAAACCACAGGTGCATGGAATAGACGACAAGACAGACTTTAATGTTCTCATAGAAGGCATTCATTCTCAATGCTCCATCTCTTACCTGTAGAAGATCTACTGACGTTACGCAACTGGGAGATTAGAAACTGTTTTGTGAAGACATTTAAATTATTCTCGATAAATTGGAACCGACCATCATTGAATAGGTTTCGAATATATGACAAATGTTGACCCTGCTTTTTTAACCTGTAATTCAACTTTGAAACTTTATTTAGGGTTGAGCTATGTACTCTCAAGATACCCTCTTCCCTAACGCTCATATTTTTCCCTCAATTTGCTCTACTGCAGAATTTGAGGAAACGGTGATATCCGAGGTAGATAAACTAGGCCCTGCAATTGATTCATTTACTAAACTGGAAGTGGAAGTGGAGGCAACGTTCGGAGAAATAACCTTTCGACACTTTGAAGGAGACCGAGGAACTGCTCCAGTCTATAACAACTTAGGATTACTCTCATTATTATAATCAGATATATCAAAATGACTATCACACACAAAAAACCAGTCAGAATGTATTGAAGAATCAATTCCACAAATAGTTTTCCATTTTTGTGCTAACGCTGGGTGTTTAGGTAATCAATGAAAAGAAATATTCACATAATCATCCTTGACGATATTCGAATAATATGAATTTTTGCAGGATGGATACTTACAATAATACTTCAGACGACCGATATAACGACCATGTAACTAGCGTATTAGAAGTAGCAGACATTATTAAGGATTCAATAATTAAAGTGGGATAACGAAATACAACCAAGCATTCAATATAATAAGAATTACTCTGATACTTACCCTATTTATCGTTGAAATAGCGGAATATAACTAACCTAACTAACCACTTACCTACCGTCCCTAACAACAGCCCACACAGAACCCTATGTTAAAATCTTACATAATGACATCGTTTACTTAAATCTTGTGTTTTATTGTGCCATACGGATCTGACTTAGAATTCCCATTTTTCTAATACCGGTTTCACCCCTCTGAGTAGCAGCAGAGCGTACGTCTCACAGTATACCTAGAAGAAATTGTGCCAAACTCTTCTGGTATCTAAAATAGTACAGGAATACTACGTCTGGGGTCCCGAAAGAACCACGCACGGTACATTAAGAGTTAAATAACTTTGTACTTTGTAGAATAGTGTCTTAGTTACACGTTGTGTAACTAACATGATTAAATTGGTAAGTGTGATTGAACGAATTGTGAAATGATCTTTAGAGAGTGGACTGTATGTAGATATCTCTCGTAACTCGTGGGTGGCTGCGGAGATGAATCTTGTCTCCAGGTTGTAAGGCTGAAGACGTTCTTGTAGGCGGAGATCAGGGCGTGACGTGATCTCTTGAAGTTCTTGAAGTTCTAGTTGCTTGGAGAGAGGGCGTGACGTGCTCTCCGGGGATGCAGTGCTAGTAGTTTGGAGAGAGGGCGTGACGTGCTCTCCGGGGTGGACCTGAGTGCGTAACGTGCAGGTCCGGGTTGAAGTTCTAGTAGTTTGGAGAGAGGGCGTGACGTGCTCTCCGGGTTGAAGTTCGTGAGGTTATGGTTTGTCGGTTTGAGTGGCGTGAAGAAAGATCACAACACACTGTCGTTTTGAGCATACATCGTATACTGAATTTATTGTACCAAATTTCAGGGTTTTTATACAGATTAATTTTACATAGGTTAAATGCGATTTTATTGTTTCGTTATCACGTTACCGAGACGTTGTCTTATGCTTAGTCAGCTGAGAGTTGAACTTGACCAGATCACGTTCTGTTGAATTTAATAACGTGAAATGGTCGCTTGTGTTATTGATTCATGTACGATCGTGAAAACAATCCAATAATATTGTTCACACTTATCCTCGCTCTTAATTATGAATTGTTTTTCTGTTTTGTAAAACAACGCGTATTAATTTCAATGATTAAATTATGTAAAAAGTTCCCTAAATTCGATTACAATAAATTATAATTTCTTCACCTAAAATTCCCTTAAATAATGTTGACGCTAGCGTCAACAGTCATGGTTTCAACGATTAACTTTTTATACAGATAACAGATGTTATCTATATTTCCCAGCCACAGCATATTCTTCATGTTTATGACATTCGTTTTTTTTTTGAAAAAGTAACAGGTTTATTAATAACATCAGAAACTGATTAATCTGGAGCAATTAAATGAAGTTCTCCTGTTAAGCCCTAATTTTTTTTAAGTAAAAGAATGTCATTCGGATTATCCAAAATTGGTTTTGAAGATTTTAATAAGTGGAGTTGTCAATTGATGCAATGAAACTTGTCATGTGTTTTTTTAACTAAATAGCCAGCATAGTAAGTAACTACACATTCCTCTAAAGTGCCAGTTCGTTCTTTGGTGGAAATATTGCAGTGGGGATGCAGTTCATTGGAAATTGAAAATATTTGTGAGGTTAAATGTGAATCATCCGCCACATTGTCAACCGGAGATGCATCATCAGCATTGCAATTCAATCGATCAAAACAAATAACCTCATCTCTGTCTTCTTCACAGATAGCAAATTGTTGGTTTGAGAAAACTTGTGACGCACTGCATAGAAATACCATTGAAGTTGGATTAACATTCCAACCTCCTCATTGTCTCATAATAGAATAAAAGTTTTTTAAAAAATCTTGGTTTAGACGATTTGTACAAATATACCGAGTATTATGTGATGCTCTTTGATCTTGGAAGTGCCCTAAAACAGCATTTATGACTTGAACCATCCCGGTGAAGGAGGGAGGTATGTCTTTCCTAGCTTTATTAGAAATTTTTAATAAATTTTGAAATAAGTACTTTCCGTTCTTCAGAGTTTCATAAATTAAAGGGTTTTCTTCGGACAAAACTCAGTTAGATATCATGAGAGATGGATGATCCCATTGGGCAACCAAAAATTTGTTTTTAAAATTTACCTTCTAAAACGAAATAGTGTCGAAAATTAAATTTAAAATGTTCATAAAAGAATGAAGTTTTTATGAACAACGTAGGGAGATTTGGTTCCAATGTTTAGTAAGTCTTTTGGTCACCTCTAAAGGTAAGTTGGTGAAAAGGGAGACTACATCAAAGCTAACTAGTACATAGTTATCAAGGAGTTGGTAGTTATTAATGAACTCACTAAACTTGAAGAAGTCTTTAATACAAAATTCATTGTCAAAATCGTAGGTCTTTGTTAGGATATCTTTAATGAAGGATGTTAGTTTTGTATTAGGAGAATTATTAGCTGAAATGATTGGTCTCATTGATAGATTACTTTTGTGAATCTTGGGCAGTGTATAGAATCTAGACGAAATAGTGTTATACGAGGTTAATTACTTCTTTGTGATCTCTTCGATTTCTGCTCTTTCACACAGTAAGGATATTGCCTTATTTAGTTTAAGTTGAAAGGTGTCAGTAGGATCTCTCATATATATCTCTACATAAAATCTCTCTCTCTCTCTCTCTTTCTCTCCCTCTTTCTCTATATATATGTACATGGTATATAGTATATAATATATATATATATAGAAAAGAAGTAACGGGATCGCAGCCTTGGGGCAAAGATTAATAAAACACTCTTGTAATTTCAAATGGAAGCTTTCGACTGTTTATTGCGGTCTTCCTCAGCCACAAGCTGGAAGATAAAGAATGTTTACATTTGTGCTGTAAGTGTTGATAGTAATACTTACAATTGTGAGCTTATTTAAAAACTACTTCATACATTTGGAGAAACAGGAGGATTAACGATGATTAACATACGTCAAATTACAAGTCGCACATGACAGAACAAAAGGTTCCGTAAAACTACATGATCGATTGTATCTATTATTATATACCTACTATGATATCAACAGTAGAAACACCCATAATGAAATAAGTAAAAAGGAATTACTATCAATTAATTAAGGGGCTCTTTAATATAGAAACATTTGTGAGGGGTAACATCCTGCAACTAGTAATGGAAAGTAGGGAAAAAGAAACCTGGTTGCCAGTCAGGTGTAGGTATAATAATGAAACAAATAAGATCGGAAAATGCAAGGTGGACCCTACTGTCACTAAAGTCATACCTATTGACCGACCAATTTCATTTCAGAAGTAATAGTCTATGGAAGTGGTCTATAACATCTACCCTTTATTAATTCTAGTTGTAAAGATATTCCTGGTTGCCAGCCAGGTGGAAACATAATAGGAGATATTTCAATTCATTGAGGAAGTCCTAGCTCTCACCTGGAACAGCCTCTGAAGTGAAACACTCTTTTTAAATGGGTAATATGGTAATTAGTTGAATAATTGTCAATGGAGACAATAATATTCGGAGGCTCTATTATAAAGAGATGGGATAATGAATATATATATTGAGTGCTACCACAAAGTTGTTACCAAGATTAAGTTGTACCATGTTCATGATTGGTATGTCTGGATTTTCGTTTTTTTTTTTTGATATACTTCATCTATATGTATAATATTAGAGTAAATGCAATTCAAATTGAGTATATCCGTTCTCTTATTAATGAGGTTGGTGGCTTGTATGTGTATCATTTCTAAAAATGATCGTTGGAATAGATTCGGTTCACTCTCACGAATCATGCTGTTTGTGAAATCAGGTTTGTAACAAGTGGAAAGACAATGATGTGCCAGAGCACAAGAATCTTTGTTTTTGTTAATATCACTACGATGTGAAGTGATTCTATTTTTCAGGTTACGAGAAGTCATACCTATATAACTTTTGTCACAATTGTTACAATCAATTTTATATACTAGGTTGGTCTTATTAAATTTACCTGTAACACCTTTTAACACCTGTAACAGCTTGGATATGTCTCCATATGCACTGTGTGTAATGGAAAAAACAGCCCCGAATGGTTACAGGTCGAAGACCTGGTTTCAATACTTTTAGCTCTTGAAACAGACGCACATAGGTTTGCTGCGATTTGTTGGGCAGTAAAGCATACACAGTTGGTACAACGTTACTGTACTGCACTCCATAGATGGCGTACAACTGACCAAATAAGTGTGGGGTTGTAGAAAATGTCCCGTCAGCAAACCAGTGTTCACAGTTTTCCATATAACTCAAATTTCTTTGCGGGGAAAATATCAAAATTCGTTCTTCACCGCTATCAAATGAAAGGAACGTTTCACCATTTTCATTTAGTGTGTACTCCTTAGGAATAACAAGTTCGGCCAAACTTCTTGGGTTTGTCGGAGCAGCCTCAATTTTTCTCCGTACACGTTGTATAGTTCGTTTCATAGATAGTAAAGAAGGTAATTGTCCTGCTGTGGCTATAGAAACTCCATCAGAAATAGTGGCCACGACAGCTTGGGTAGGTGATCCAACTTCTTCAGCCATTCGCTTCAGTAAATTACAAGCTTTCTTCGCTTCAACTTTCGCGATATCTACGACATGATTGTGGACCGTAATTTTTACAACGTCGTCTCCAACGGTGTGTGCTATCCCTGGACATTTGCACTTATTATAACTTGCACACTTCCAAACTAATTTATTCCCGATATATTTTCTTTTTTATGAATAACTCCATTAAATAGTAACATATTGTAACCTTTTTGGCTAACAACGAACGCTAAAACCATGTTTACGGTCTGAAAAGTATGTCTCAACTAACTGCCCTATGAAAAATTTACACACAAAGAGAAGGGTAAGGTATTAAATCAATGGATTGACGAATTTTACCCATTGGTCTGGTCTACAGGTACATTTTGTAAGAACGGTGACCTCACGAACCATTAACTCGCATTCATCGTCAACTGATGTATTTTACCATCGTTAATGTTAATATCGAGTAAACGACCCAGTCAAGATAACTATAACCTTCTTGGAAGAAAGCAAACCCTAACAATTGCTGTAACATAATAGTCAGCTGCCAGATTTACGTAGAATTTAAACATATCTATACATGCATAAATATCTATGCTACATTTACATTTTTGGTACGCGTCCTTTTGTCGCGCGTCCTGTTTTGATCGGCGTCTTTTTATCGCGCGTCCTTTTTTCCGCGTCCTTTTGTCGCGCGTCCTTGTGACGTAGATCCCTGCAGTGTATTCTCTAATTCGTTAATTATCTGCTGTTTTATGTATATGAGCTAAAAAGATATTTTCCAATTTTGAGGCATATTCTGGGAGTAAACGAGAAATTTTATAGTATACTACACCAAATTTATTAATTGTACAATGTGAATCCAATGAGTTGTTTACCTCTAGATCGTCAAAATAAATGGATATAAATTAAATTAATTTAACATTTGGTGTACCTTGAATTTCTTGCCAAAGAGTTTCTTTTAAAATGCTATCAATTTCGTCATTAGGATGTTCTTTAGTCGTATCTGCATGAGTTGTAATAGTTGAAAGTGCGTTTGGGAGTTCTAGAAAATTGTTTAAAACCTGTCGCATAGGAATAAATTGACTATTAGCATTATAGATATCTAAAACAGTACATTTTTCAGCAATTTTACTCACTGAAATTGGCGCAATAGGATGGCTTACTGGTTTTACTAAATAATTTTGCTTTCCAGGATTTAATTGTCGTAAATACTCCGAACTTATCTCAATAAACGGATTTCGAACTATATCTAAAATTTTAACAATTTCCGAATTATCTCTATATTTATTAACTAAAACCTGAGGTACTAATTCAAAACAATTATCAAATAGTTCCGAGACACTGTCAACAATTTCTTGAATTGACGCTCTTGAAATTTCTGAGTTGGAATACAGTTGGCCCAGAAAGTGAAATACGAATAATTTAACAGATTTTTATGAATTATCATCAGTATCAAGCGTTTCTAGCTTAGGCTGATCTTGTATTAGGGTTGAAAACGAGGACACCCCTCAACTCTAACAAGTATATATTGGCACTCTCTCCTACGCTAATTATAGTTATTCATTCGCCAGTACACGCTGTTGTGTCTCTTTTCACGGCTCGCGATCATTCTCCTACTCCTGAACCCGTTTCTGCCTTGTCAGCAATTCAGGGCCCCGGCTTGGTACAGGGCCGGCTCCTAACGTCCTAACGACTCCTAACACTTGTTTGTCAGTTCTTGAATGATTAGCTTTGTTACCATATCTAATAAGATATAATAGAATTATATTCAGTTGGATTTTTTGAAGATGTTTCACAGAAATCACTATTAGGCTGATGTTTTAAACGTATGTGTTTTTTTAGGCTGTAAAAATCTAAATGTTCGTAAACATTTAGGTTGTTTCCAGTTGACTTTTTGATAAAAATTACAGTTGTGCTTTAATCTGGTGTGAGCAGAAAGAGAGGTAGGGTGTTCTAATGCAAGATTACAATATGGGCAAAAATATTTCATTTTAAAATATTTTTCCCAATCAATTGTAAAATTTTATTTTCGTGTGGTTTGCTTTTGTCTTTTTCGGTTTTAAATTTGTTTAACTTGTTGATTTTCAGGAGGAAAATCTGCGTTCAACATAAAACATTTTTTAAAACATATATCAATTGCTTGCAATGAAGGTGCAAATCTATACCGTACTTTATCTACTACCACATAGAAATCTCTCACGGTCGATTAGTTCTCTCCTACAGCAGCAATGTATGGCTGCACAATCAAACCCCTATTGTACATCCGGTTGACTTTCTGTTGGTGTTGTTCATCGATGTTACTAGCAGTCCACAATTACGAAATCAATATAAATATTCCATATAATACTATTCCTGAGGTCAATTTAGAATTCTCTAAGATAAATGCGGTATTTTTACCGTTAAAAAAGTACATCAAATAAATCAACGTCGACATTAATTTCGGGCAGATGACGGGTGTTGTTAATTCAATGAACGGTTGTCCATAAATTTCTCTGTTCATTAAGTTACGATTTCTGTACATTGATTCAATGAACATTAGACATGGATCTATGTTGGCGGTTATTAATATGATAAACAGATATGCGTAGGTACGCTTATGTTTGCTATGCATGAATTGTGAGCATAGATCTAAGGTTGCCGAACGTTAATATTATGAACGACATATATTAGGCCTATGATTGCTGTACGATAAATTAACAAACAGTGAGCATGGATCTATGATCGCCGGTTATTGATAATACGAATGATCAACATTGGTTTATGATTGCTGTACATTAAATCAATAACTGGTGTTAATAGATCTATGACCTCCAATTATTAATATTAGGAACGACAGGCATTAGATAATGAATTCTGTACACCGATCTATGTTCGCCGGTTATTAATACTGTAAACAGAATTTATTCCTTGGATTTATAAATAATACTTCATTCTACAAAGATAATTAATGGTAATTACTTTTATAGTTTAAAAAAACTCTTGACGCAAAATTACTTTGTACGCTCACTAATTTGATATGTTTCACATCACTAGTAAAATATACCTATTGTATTAATATTGAAAGATGAAACATAATGTTTCTTTTTCTTTTTGTAGTTCTTTGTTACTTCTTTAACATTTGACAATAAAAACGTTTGTGAAGTAGCTAGGTACTTATATCTATATCAATGCATTTATTATTGAGTATTAAAGACCTATCAGGTAATTTACCTGAAGTTGCAGTGGCTTTTGACAAAATATTGCATACAGCGTTTCAGAAGTATTGGAACGCGGAAGGAGAAAAATTTTACTGATACCACTTTCTAATTCATCGCAAGCGGATTTTCAGACCAATAGACTTTTTCGTTACATCAATTTTTTATTCATTCAGAGTCTCACAAAGCATATGAACCCTTGGGCTTTCAAGTGACACGTTCCGGTTATAAAAAGCATTTTCTATGAAGTTCCAACACATTATACTTTCTTTTGAAAAGTCAAGATTAAAAACGTAAATAATCTTAAAGCATATATTGACGGCTTTGATGATATGGAAAAAATTGTAACGAATATCATCAAAATACACCCACATGTTTGAAATGTTGGAGATATCATCCCCAACGCACAAAATAAAAGGCTGAATTGCCGATTTCCTTGCTTTTAAATTTATTATATGCTCTTCACTTTCGTGCTGTGTTTTTGCCCAAAATAGAAACGATTCTTGGGAATCTTTTATTGGGAATGTTTTATGAGTTGTGTTTCCTGCTGAAGTTTTTGAACAAAACTTAGCCGATGGCACCAAATAACCGCGAATGGCCCATAAAATTGATGCATATTTTCCATCTGTAAAAAAAGAAAATAAAGGATAAGTAGATAACCTAGATTTACGCCTTAGAAAATGTTCGTTTCATGGCGTAGGAGGATAAAATCCAAATTTTATCAACACCTCAGGTTTTATAATATTAACAGTTGTTTTTATAACTATTTCTAGGTAAAACATAGTCCGAGTACGAAGTAGAGAACCAAAAAGACACATTATAATATTATTTAGAAACGAATATCCATTATCTAAAACAAAGCTTTAAAAAACTGTTTTTTTAGTGTGGAAGGTTCAGGAACAGCAAATTTTCCTTTTTGTTTAAATATGTAAATTAGAACTTACTTTAATTACAAGCATCGTCAAAAGCTTTATTCAGAAGGTCTCTAGTCGTTTTATCTTTGATATGTCCGTCTTTCTGTAAAAATGTTACTATCCGGGGAAAACATTTATCCCAATTACTGAACCCTTTCAGTACTGGGCCTTTTTTGATTGCACTGTTCCTACCGCTGGCACATTTTGGATTGTCTCTGCGCCTGATGACGTGTATGTACGTCACCATAATAAAAGTTAAAAAAAACACTTACAGGGAAAACCATACAGTGAAAAAACTTTAACAAATAAGAAAAATCCTAGATTTAAATGCTAAATATATATTTATTACGAAAAAAAAAAAATCTGGACCAAACTAAAACAAAATAGAAGTAAAAACATAACTTTCAAAAGTCAGCAACTTCGTGATATATTTTAAAACAGGGCACTGCACATAGCCCAACGTCACATTCTCTACACATGTAGCTGCTTTCCTTTCTTTTCCTTGATCCTGCCTTTGTCTGGGAGCAAACTCTGCATCTCCTAGTGGCGCTTTTCTTTCCCTCTTTCCTTGGAACCAATTGCGGAAAATGCCGTTCTGTCAGTCTTGCATTCCCTAGATCATAACAAACGGGCTTTGCTTCAACTGCTGAATATCTGAAAGAATGTTTTCTTCTATAACTAATAACTTCTAAGTGAAACTTTGCAACTGGAATTGTTTCTGCATGTTGAGTCAAAAACATTGCGTGGGCATTAAGTATGGTAAGATCCAGCGAATGAAAGAATAGGTTGACGTACCATTTGATTGACTTACGAGTGCAATCAATGCTAATAATCATCATGTCGGACCTGTCGACGGCATCCTCATGCCTGTTATACTCTACAACGCGTAAAGGTTTCTTTATGTTTTCCTTTGTAATTCTGCTTATCTTAAGGAAGTGTTACTATTTTATTTTCATACATTGTTGTTAGCATAACGACATCGCGGCGGTCTTTCCATTTCAGGGCCAACATAGTTTCGCTGCTTCTCCAGTCGACTTCACTAGTTTTTACCTTCTTTTCAAACAATGGCATTAGTTTTTGATTTTGTCGTATCGTGCCGCAATAATTTGACAGAGATGGACTGGTATAAAATTTATCAGTAAACAATGAATGCCCTTTATTTAAATAAGGACTTAATAGTTTAGCAACAACAGCTCGCGTGACACCCAGATTCTGTGTTTCTTGGTTTTCTACATTTGTTGTTTACCTGCGTATATTATGAAATCTAAAACGATGCCCGTTTCGCAATCACAAAGAACGTATAATTTGATTCCGAAGCGATGTCTTTTAGTTTTAATGTATTGTTCAAAACACAACCTTCCTTTGAACAACACCATACTCTCATCTATAACTGAGTTCTGGAAAGGATAAAAATGGTTCTGATTTCTTATTTTTAATTTTTGCAATATCTGGTAGATTTTATGCAGACGATCATTTACTTGCACTTCCTCGTTATTACTAAAGTGCAAATAACGACGAATTGGAAAATATCTGTCTCTTGACATCCTTTGACCAAAAGTCGCCGTATGCAATAAATTATCCTGAGACCAGTACTCCTTCATTTGTAATTTCTTGACGCGTGACATCAACATAGTTATTGCAAGAGAAACATACATTTCTGGACGATTAACATCTTTCCACTTTTTAGCCTCGTGTTGTACGGCATATCTGTTAGTTTCCATTACAATTATATTTACTATTTCTTCCGAGAACAGGCTCAGAAAAAAATCAACTTCTTTTGACTCTGGAGTGAGGCTATCACTCTTCAATCCACTTTCACTTTGGTCAAATTCGCTCTTGGTCCAAATAAATTCCTGTTCGCTTTGCTCCAAAATAGCTTCCAAATTCTTTGGTTCCTCATCTTGCGTTACTTGTTCGAGCTCGTGATTTTCGTCAATCGAAGAGACTTGAGAAATAACACTTTCACTTTCTGAATCAGGCTGGTACTCGTTACCGCTGTTCTGAAATGGCTCTTCCTCACTAAAGTACAAATCATCCCCATCCACAGCGGTTAAAATTTGTCTAATGTCGTTCTCGTCCAAGCCACAATAACTGGAATCTTGTTGTTGACGCTTGTGGCCACGCGTTGGCCTTTTGGAGGGACCAGGATACTCTTCCGCCGACATTCCAAGTAAGAATAACACAACACCAGAGCGGTGCCAGATGGTGTCAGACTTTTTCCCTAGATTGTAAACAGAAAATTCCCCAGATTTCCCTAGACAATTTTAACATTAAAGCGCATGTGCTTCGTCGAATTTTACCCTTGAAATCTGAAATTTGAATACTGAACTGAATGCCCTTGGAGGTTGAATTAAAAATACACCCAGGATTACATTATAGGTATTTATTAAAAACATAAAAAACCACTGAACAATTGATTACACATTAAACTTAAAATATAAGCACATACGTTATGTTACATATTAACAAAATATGAAAAAATAAGAAAGTTAATAATACACCTAATAAAAATAAGCAACCTTAGGTAGGTAGGTAGGTAGGTAGGTTAAAATTAAGATATAAGTACATAGGTTATGTTACATATTAACAAAATATGAAAAAACAAGAAAGTTAATAATACATCTAATAAAAATAAATAAGTTGTATTTCACCACTGGTCCAACACGCTGCCAAAATTGGAAGGGTTTCTATTTTTCAATAATGGCCCTCCAATACATCTCATATTGACGATATACAGTGGTCCTATCTATGTACTGCATACAACTTGTCTCCATCTACAATAGCCATGATTATGTCCGCAACAGCGTGACGAAACGTCGGCAGTAAATATTTAGCAACGATTGTTGTTTAATTTTTGGGGGTTTAACCAAGAACGTTCCTCGTTGAAAAATAAATAACCTTAGGTAAGTACCTATAGACAAATTTATTGATCATTATCTTCATCAATGGGTTCATACATATTGACTGAATTAAATTTAAGTAAAAGTTCTTTTTCCACTATAAAGTCGTGGCAGTTTGAGTTCCTAAATAGATATTTGGAGAACATGGTACCATTTAAAGTCTCGGTATTTAACCTATTTCTAATGTTTGTTTTATTTAGATTTATTTGCGAAAAAATTCGTTCTACTGTGGCGCTAGAGTGCGGAAGCGCAAACAATTCAAAAACAAAATTACATAATGTACTGAACATTGGAGTATCGTCACCTAACTTTAACTTTGAGCATTTTACCCAGATTTCTCTTATATCGAGATCATCAAAATGGGCGGTAAAATTAAAGTTTCTCAATAACCGCCATTCGCGATTCAATTCATTTCATTTTTCTCCCACAACCAAGTTTGGAAATTTTGCAGCTAGAGGTGCGAGAGATATATGATTTTTCCTTTTAACTTCTTCTGGGAAATCATGTTAAGAAGTTTTAAAGTAATTTGCACTGGATCTCTAAACCTGAATCTATTATATGTTTGTAGACAGCTTTCCACATAAAAATCTAAACATCTTGCAACGTTAAATGTACCAACGTTACCAAAAAGTTAGACGGTCTTAATAATGGGGCCCGGCTAGCTCAACTCGTCGGTGAGTGGTCGGGGATGAACTACCATACGACCAGATACTCGATGGTAAAGGGGCGCCAACAACTACAAATAAAGCCCGGTCCTGACTGATATCTCGAGCCCCCTCTAGTTGTTGAGGGGTGTCGATCAATGTCTCACAGCTATCAAACGTTTCACTTACCTTGACGAAGGCTTGAATAAATGCGAGAGAGGGGTTGAGGTTAGATTCGTTGCATAAAACTTAAGCAACTGTAGTGAATGAATTTAATAGTCAGTACCCAACTCTCAGATATGCAACCAACTTATCGTACAATCGATTTTCCCTAACCAGACTTTTGAAATAACTATCAACCTGTACGGGAGCTTGGCGACGCCGCCTATGGTCTACAGTTGAGCATCGGTCGGCTCTATCAGAGACGACGGGAGCGTCAACGGACCTTCTGCCTATCTCGGTCGAACGGCTACCTCCTGCCGGGATCGGATGATAGCTCGGACCCCCTGGATTGTTGAGCCTTGTCGTGTCTGGAGACTGGAGTCGGGACTCCTGGAGGGGTGCTGATGACACCGCAGACGACACCACGGAGGCTGACCTTTTCCGGAACGGAGGCTGGATCGAGTGATGGCTCAAATCCCCCCCCCCCCTGGGCTGGACGGCTGATACTTGGAGGTACGGCCTCTCGGACACCCGGCTGGAACGGCTGCGACTTCTCTGGGCCCCCTTTGGTCGAACGGCGGAGTCTTCGCGTTGGGAAGATGACGCCGCGGAGCTCTCTTGACAACGGAACGGTCGGAACGGAGAGACTCCACTTAACTGTCGCCCGTCAGCCCACGAAACACTGTTTGCGTGACCGATCGTAATGGGTTCCGAATTCCGCGCACTCACTGAACTCAACTAGACTTAACTCGGAGACCGGGACTGGCTGATGCTCACTCGAACTAACGATAATACTCTCCGTAACACCCGGCATACCCTTAACTTCTAGGAATAGATAGAAATTAATCAAATTATCCCTATTTCCTTTGGTACTGTTACTGTAGGGACTCACTATGTATTCCTAAAAGTCGCCCATACTTCCCACTAGATTTTGAGCCGAATTTTCCTAATTAATCTAACCTCTCGTCCAAAAATGTGTTCACAGAGGAAGGGAGATCAACCTAAGGGCTTTACCCCTAGTTATGGACTACGTGATAATCTATTATATCCCCTGTGAAGACATCCCGGGTACATCAGTTCTATTATCGACAATTCATTACATGTGTTATAATTGTAGGTTAGAATTCCTAGATTACCTTTTCTCTACATAGTCCACACAATCCTAGCTAAGATAAGTTCGTTCTTGTATCACTACCTATTCTCCCGGAGCCTTATCTGACGTTATTCGTGTTTAAGCTAGTTCGCTCACATAACCTCTCATGAACCAGAATAGTGTTCACAAAGGAAGGGAGACGACACTAATGACTTAACCCTTAATGAGGGACAACATGATACCCTATCCTTTCCGACACTAGTCCTGTTACACCGGCCCTATTCCTGATATTTAATTACATGTGGCCTGTTAGAGGTTAAAATTTACATTTACATTCACTATCTGAGTCCTGTTGGCCTTAGGGGCAAACGAGCTATGTCAACATGTTATTCTGGCTCCCGGGGAGGTGAATTGCATAAAATGTGTGAGCATAAAGTTAAGTGGAGTTGCTAAGTAAAGAGCTAAGTTGGTTGCATATCAAAGGGTCTTGAATAATTTCTAATCACCGGGCTATAGTTGTCGATTCATGCCTCTTCTTAAAAAAATAATGTTACAATCTTTTTCTAAATTGTAGTAAACCTAATTCGTTTAAGCCTGTGTCATTGCTTGAAATTAAAGTCATGATATGAGCCTCCAAATAAATGTTTTCAATTGGTGTGAAATTATCAGGATTTATAAACTGAATATTTTCTGTGTCTGTTTTTTGTAGGTATTCGTGTTTCAAATAAAAATCTGCTATAGTTCTGAATGTATTTTCATTTTTCGTATATAGTGTATGAATCTTTATTTTTTCAGATTGCATTTCTAGATTTAAATTTACGATAATACATAGTTTAAAAATTGTAAATACAATCTAACAGAGGATCTTTCAGTCCATTTAAAATTGGTTCTGCGGCCTGAATTTTTTCATTTGAATGTTCGTGTGTAAAAAATAAAATTAGTGCGTTATATTGTTCTAATAATCGCTGAACAACTGCGAGTAATGAAAGCCATCTAGTTTGGGAAATCTGTGAAATCTTATGCGGTTTAATTTTCACAAAATCATGAAATTCACTGTATATGCTCTGACGCTCAGAACTGTATTGCAAATAAGTATATATAGATTTTGCAAGTTGTTCTACCGATTCTGGTAACTTTTTAAAGGCGTAATTAGCACATAAACTGAAAGAATGACAGACGCATTTCATAACAAACAAAACAAACAAGTTAGGTATTTGTTCCTATAATTTAGTGCATACGCCCTTCTTAACACCCATCATAACACTTGCGCCATCTGAAGCAAATCCAATAAGGTTATCTTTATAATTAATGTTTAATTCAATTAAATGACTTGTAATGGCTTGAAATAATGATTGAGCTGTTCCTTCTGCAACAGGTATTAATCCTATAAATCAATCTTGGACAATGCTACACGAGCAACTAAAGCTAAGTGTTTAATTTGGAGAATGTTCTCGGGGAGCTGAGATAAAATCAGGAATGTTCTTGATAATCCCCAAAATGTTAACAACAACTAATTGTTGGAATATTTCACACTGCCGACGTTTCGTTCAAGATTCTGACAATATTCATGGCTATGTCATTAAGATATAAAACTTGACATGTCAAGTTTTCATTAAGTTTGTCAAGTTGTTGTTATTATTTTGGAGACTATCAAGAACATTTCTGATTTTTAATGTTTAATTGTTCCTTTGTCCGTTGATTCATCAATTATTAATGAAAATATTGTTTTCTGTAGTATATTAGTAATGACGTCGCTACTGTAGGTACCAATAACTTTATTAATAATTGTTCGTGTCTTTGTTCTTTTGCATTTTACATTCTTCGCAATTTCGGAATCTATAAATGTAGTATGTAACAATTCGCAAAGGTGATTCATTATATTAAATGGAAGATTGTGTTCTACGATAAACGCACTCAGTTTGATTTCTGCAGTTTTAACTTGATTGTGTAATTCATTTAATTTCGAAATACTGGACATTGAAGTTAAAGTTGGCTGGGAGGAGAAATGTTTCACCTTAATCATGTGATTCTTGCCTTTGGAGTGTTTTTCTATTTCGGATTTGGCGCAGACGAATTCCTTGTTGCAACATTGGCAATGAGCATGGGTTGGTCCTTTTCTGCTTGGTTTCAGGCACCCTTTAAATTCTGGTACGTCTTCTCAGTTCGACGTAGTCTTCTTTTTAATTTTTTTCGTAAATGCTGCCTTCCTCGGAAGACGATGGTGAGGATCTCGACTCCTTTGAAGTTGACGCCATCATGAACTACTGATTAAAAACTATTTGTTAAACTTATCTAAACTTCATAACTAAAATAGCATTCATTAGAAAATATTTAGAAATTTCGAAATATTAAATATGAACAAGTAAAATTTATCGCCAGTTAATAATAATCCGCGCTTTATTTAATTAAATTATTATGGTTTGAAGAGGTACTTACCAGTCACCACCAGGTTAAAATTTATTTTAAATTGTTATTAAATTTATTAATTAATTAATTAATTAAAATTATTTAAAACACTGATTATTTTACTTAAATACAATTTCACTGGTGCAAGCATGTAATTCACCGCTAAAATGCTAATGAAGAATGGCGCAAATACACTCTGGGGCAAAGTTTACAGAATAGAATAACAGTTACCCCACTCCGGCCTACACGGTTTTGAGTGGTAACGGATCCCTACCCTTTGTCGGCGCGATGATTACGAAGAAGCCGGCGTTTTTTGCGAGTGGTCGTAAAATCGGCATTCCCCTATACCGTATACACACTAGTGTGAAGCGATTCCTGCGATTCCCAGTATTTGCCGACTCGGTCGGCAAGTTCGTAGACCGAGGGAGGTGGGACGACGAGATGTTCGAATAGCGTAAATGACCATACTGCGTAGAATTATATATACCGTGACATCGGCTCAGACAAATTTCTCGGGAAAATACATATTTCCAAAAGAGTAGTTTAAAAAAAAATCCCCGACCCCGAAAATAATGTTTAGCAATATAGTTTTACTGCATTATACCTATCTTGGTTTGAGGACTAACTGGACAGATGTCGCTAGTAAACTTTAGCTCAGAAATTTTTTAGGGATAAAGATTAAAGTCTCGTGTGAAGTAGATTCAATTCAATCAGCTTTTTTTATGTAAAAAAAAACTCAAATTCTCAATTTCCCTTGATTCTGATCGAAATTGTTAAAAACTCCCTCTTCCCTGGTGAAGTGTAAAATCCCTAGATCTAGGGAAATTTCCCTAGATCTGGCATCACCGAACACTAGGAAAAAATCCGAGCACGAGGCAGAAGAACTACGTGCATTGCCGCCTGTCGTCGGAAATATTCGTCATCGTCTAAATATTCCGTCGCCCGGCTATGCGGTGAAGCTACGGTTGGCCTAAAATTGCGGCAATCGTTTGTGATGAAACGCAAGTTTCTGAAGGTGTAGCATCTATAAGTCAATAGGCCATTGGCTACGACTAAACGATGCCGGATATACCCGTCAGTAGGCCGGTGCGCACATTCTTTAACTGACGGATAAATCCGTCGGCCGTACTGAGAGTAATTCCCCATTTCCAAAACCAATCTCGTAGTCTATACTAACCTAAAAAAAATGTGTTATAAGTCATACAAAATTAAATATTTTCCTAAATAATTAGAAAAGAAAATAAAATTTTAAGACTACTAGTAACAGCTTTAGTTATCGCATAGAGCTGAGTGGAAATTTGCCGGTATGTTAAAAACGTACTGAAATATGCACCATGTTAAAAATGTCTTCTCTAGTGCTGACAATTAGGTTTCCTATATTGTCTAATATATCTAAATTACCTTGTTTCACTTTTCTTGTAACTCGTATAGGAGAACAGTTACCTTTTGCGTAAACTATCATTTCCACTCTCGACTATTTGACCTCAATGAACTTTTTGTTATTTATCTCTTGTAAAATTTTGACAGTAGGAACTTGAAATTTTATTATTCTTTTGGTTATTTTATAAAGACATTTTTATAACATTTAAAATATTTACCAAACGATATCCAAGTGGTTTTTGTATAAAAACCATTTTTGAAACACCTCAGCACTTCTTGGAATTGTTTTTGTCATTGAGCCTATATTGTGCACAGGCTTTCCAGTAGCTGCTAAAATCTTCAGCTGATAGATTTTCAAACATCAATGCGTTTAGACAAGCTTCTGCATCATTTTCTGTAACTAAAAAATGATAGGGCACTTTTTAGTAGGTGATATTGACAAGAAAAAATTACTATAATTTAAATTGTGAATTAATAGTAATGCTTGTTATATGTAATAATAGCATTATATGTAATTAACTATTATAATAATAATTATTATTACTACAATTAAAAATATATTATAGTATAATAATTAATATTATGGATTTTAGACAAACTTCAAAATCAGAATTTTATTTCAAATTTTGTTTTTGTAAAATTATTTTTATTACTTTATTAAGTCTCGTTTTTTGACAGCTTTGTCGGTTTTTGCAAACTCGTTTAATAAAAAAACAAGGAAATAAATCGTAATACTCAGCTAATTAAAACAAAAATAAAAATTCATATTTTGTAACATGAAAAAAGCTAATCACTTTCTTCAGAGTCTTTTTCCGACGCATTCGGCTCTGGTAAACAGTCTCGTATTTCTTCGCTACATTTCAAAGATCTGTAGTAGTTATGGTAAATCTTAGGTATTGTAAGATCGTTACACATCTTTTACAAGTCTTTAAACTTTGCATTGTAAATAGGCAGCTTATCGTTGTAGGGTTTCTTTAGTGTAACGTTTCTTGGCTGCCCTTTTTTGGAACAATTTACCTCCTTAAAATGTTCATCTGTATAACTTATTTTAAAGAAAGTTTTCGTTGGCTCATCCTTCACATAGCAAAGCCAGCAAACTTTGCGCCGTGGGATTTGATTCATATTGAATCATACAGGCTGTATTCCGAATGCCTTAAAATCGGAAAAGTCTTGGAACGTTAGGTTTTTGGCCACAAAAGGTCGTGGCCTTGTCCTTGCACTACGAATAATTTGCGTCCAACACAAAACAACACTTTCACTTGTATTTACAGTGCGCCTTTTCTGCACCGAGTCTGGTAGTCAGTGCAACGTGTTACACCGGGATTTATTGGTCAACAGTTGTTTGTGCGCGTAATGTGCCTTAGCCGTAGGCAACCGTACGTGCATGCTAAGTGCGTTTTGCGTGGCCCGCCTAACCGAAGTTCGCCACGGGTCTAACAGCGCCGCGAGGGACGTGTGTGTGCGTGTGCGTACTAAGATTATTAAGAGACGATTGCGAGTGTGATGCTTACCAGAGTAACACCTAAAATTGTCGTTTAACAAAAAATTTAAAGTATAATTATTATTAGTTCCCTTTACGTGAAATTCGATTAAAATTTGCGACATTACACAACAACAGTGTCATATTCTAGTTCTAGTTACTGTTTATGATCTAAAGATGACCAGCAATCCCGCAAAATATTTTCAGTTTTTGGAACTGGCTGAAACATTTTTAGAGAGTTTTTCACAGTGGTGGTGAAATAATGGACATAATTTGCAACAGAAATAATAATATTAAAATTCAAAAAATGGTGAACTATATTACAAATAATGTAGTATGTAATCTGGATGATGTACATGTAAGTTTACATTAAATTCAACGTGTAACGTTACTATTATGTATTGAAATAGTTCAAAAGTCATTTCAGAATGTCTCGGAAAACGTGTTATAGAAATTGTTTCTAGACAACTTTGCTGCAAGTTCCTTTTTTCCCAAGAATTACCTATCAGCTGAAACACACGTCTTAAGTTTTTTGTGGTTAGTATAATTTATATATATGATGCTTGGGTCATAGTGGAGTAGCATTATTTTTATATGTATATATAAAAATATTTTAGGTTTGCCGAGAGATCTCTCTGAACGCTTTTGCATGTCTATGTCTACATTCAGTGCCATACAAGAAGTAGTGATTAATTATTTCATTGATATTATGCCTACGGTAATTCATTTTCCTGCTACTGGGGAAGAAAAACAAAAATTTACATCAGAATTCGCCAAAGTAAGTAAACTATGTGCCGTCATCCTCCCCGAGCCGCCACTGAGGGTGATGGGACAAGTACAGAGTTCGGACACGGACAACGTGAGGGAGCCACAACGAGCGAACGGCAAAACGGAACGAGAAGAGGAGGAACGGGCAATAACAATGGCGACTGAGAAGAAGAGCCGTGTCGATGTTGGTCGCATTGGTTGTGCTAGATTATAGAGTGAATAAAGAGACTACATCAGAAGTGTGAGTAACCCAGAGACCCTACAGAAGTGCTTGTGACTTTCGATACATTGAAGATGCCGAAGGAATCGGAACGAAAACGTCGGAGGAGCGAGCGAGAGAGATCCAGGCGCCGCTGTCGTCAAGATCGCTCCGAGCGCGCGAGTAAGAGCGACACCGACAGCACGGAGGATAAGTCGTCGAGTTCGGAGGATGTGCCTCGTACGAGTCGACGACGATTGAGCAGTAGAAACCTTAAGCCCCAAAAAGAAAATGAACACCGAAGTTATACACCACCCATTACGATCAGGTCGGTGAGTACTCCGTCATTTTCTAATCCCATGCCAACTTGCAAGAACATTGAGACTGTTGCGTTCATACCCGAATTTGATCCACTAACCTCAAATATTGATCAATGGATAGAAGTCATCGAACACAATTCAAAGATTTATGGATGGTCTGATAATTTCACCATTTATCAACTATTATCCAAACTAATAGGTACAGCACACGCATGGCATGCCAGTTTTCTCCAGGAACAAACTGGGTGGTCTCAATTTTCTTGGAACCAGTGGATAACTATTTTTACAAGATACCTTTCGGAGTTCGAAAAACACTTATGACATTTTTATGGATATCGCCAATCACAAACCGGCGAAAGGCTCATCACTTTATGAATTCCATTTCGAACACATTGCAAAGATTAATAAATTACGGCAATGTCTAGACACCGAAGCAAAATTTGTAATTTTTGCAAAACCACAGGGCATATAGAGATAAACTGTTTCAGAAAGAAAAATCAAGGTCAATCTAGACAAAATTTAGCAAAAGTGGGATCAAGTAATATGGAGGTACAAAATACGGAATCTATTAGAAGAATAAAATTTACTGGCACTCAAAATAAATTTAATAAAATTATTTTTATCAATAACCAAAAATGTTAAGCATTTATCGATTTCGAAAGTGACTGTTCACTAATCTCGCAGCAGTTAGCTGAAAATCTTGGATTAGAAATTCAGGAACTTAAAGAGGAAATTACACTTTCTGGATTTGTGAGAAATTCTGTACCAGTAAAGGCAGCAGTGACAGCTAACGTCCGAATTGATTGGGTCACTTTGCCTATCAAACTATATGTTTTACAAGTTGACTGGAATTTGGAACTATTAATTGGAAGACACTTCACGGAAAATTTGGATATTGTGTACTACAGAATTGATGATACCCTAACATTTAAATACCGGAAAGATTTTTCCACGAATACAAAAACCGGATCTTTAAGTCAGGACCAAAATATGGACCTACAACGCATTTTAACCACATATGAAAACTGTTTTTTCAAATCATTGAAAAATCTAAAGATATCTCACACAGTCACAATGAAAATTGAAATAGCAAGTTCTACCATTGTAAAACATCGACCATACAGAGTAGCGGAAGCCGATAAGAAAATTTTTAGGGACATTATAAACGAACTCCTAGAAGCCAACACCATACGACGAAGCACCTCATCATATTCGAGTCGTTCTTTTCTGATCAACAAAAAGGATGATCAAAAACGTTTGGTCGTTGACTTTCGTCAAATCAATAAACTCACCAAGAAACGACCCTTTTCAATGCCAATCATTTAAGAAATAGTAGATAAGCTATCAAATAGCCGGTATTTTACTACATTGGATCCGCGTCTGGGTATCATCAGATCCCAATGTCAGAAGAATCAGTCCAGTACACCGCATTTGTAACCCCCGAAGGGCATTATGAATACCTTCGTTGCCCATTAGGATTGTGTAATGCTCCAGCTGTGTTTCAAGAAATGATGAGTGAAGTTTTACAACCACTGAGAAACTATAATATCATTCTATACTTGGATGATATTTTGATACCATCCGAGACAAGTCACCAAGGACTCCAACTGCTTGAACAGGTTCTAAAGATCAGTACATACAGTAGGGTTTCCTACTGTATGAAATTTCCTTGAATCAAATTTCACCCAGTAAAAACAAATTTTTTTTTCTCCCCCATAATTCTTGCCAGCAACGGAGCATGGGGGGCCCGCCTTCCTGCAACCACAAGCTGCGCCGCAATTGCTACTCTTGCACCCGCAAGCGATCATTTCCATCAGTCTTTCAGGTGCTGGTTCCAACTCCATCGTTACAGGTTCTAGGCCTCGCTGAGTTTTCTTCCATCCCTAATTAGTAGGCTCCAGAAAATGTCCAAGCTACGATTGAATTTGATAGTAAACTCTCCAATTGTGGAACTTGGCTGCATGGGTTGAAGGAGGTAAGGAGCAGAGGTTCACTTTCGTTTTCGTCCAAATTAGGACGAATTTCTGTAAACGAATTTTTGATAGCCTGTCTTCATGTGGACCCCCACCGTACATAGATGCGAACGCTGTTCGCCCTGCTCCTTTAATGGCTTGTGGACTGCAATGCGGATCATTGAAAATTCTCGGCGTAGCTTGTAGACTTTCACTCCTACTGAGAAGTGTGACAAGTTTTATTTTGCCCTGAGAGTATGAGAGTAAAGTGCCGATGTGGTGTCTGAGCCGGTGAAGGCGTGAATAAAAAGTACGTACGACTTCAAATTCTCAGTTTTAAAGGACTGTGACGAGTAAGTTCTTTCGGGAATATTTCCGTGGCACGGCTTCTTGAAGTAAGTCTTCTGATTATCGCTTCCCAACGCGACAAGCAAAACTAAAAGATCAACGTCTTCTCCGATGATTGTGACAGAGTCGTAATCCGAAGATTACTCTAGAGCTGTTTCGACGATCAAACGGTCCGCGTCATCAAAGGCCTGTTGGACTTCACAGCCGACAGCTTCGAGCTCTTTTCGGAGAATGCCAATGAAACGGTCCATGTTTTCGTTGTTGGCTAAGAAAATGTCTTGTGGCACTGTCACGACGTCGTGCTGTCAAACTCGATCGCCAGCGATGAATATTTGCAAGATCTTCGCATTCTTTCAGCAGACTTAGTACCACTTTCACTGAACTGTGCAGAATACCCATCGAGTATTTTTCGCGAATTTTTCAGTTGGATAGTGCTTTTGCCGGTACGCTACGTATTTGCCAGAAATGTCTGCAATATTCGTTCTTTGAAGCCACTCCACTTTGTGCAGCTAACCTAATTTTCGGCTGTGACATTTGCGGGGCTGGTTCTTTGGTATTTTTTGGTTCATTTTTGCCAAGAATCGGTATAAATTTCGTTCATGTTATTTCAATACAACACACTCGCGACGTATCGGTTGGTATCTTTCTAACTACTGAGTCTCTCGTCGAGTTGCCGTTCGTCCGTGAAACAGGTGACCGAAAGCTACTCAGAGAGAGTGCGAATATGTACTTTAATCCATTAATATTCCATTGCAATATTTTTAGCGCCTTCAATATGTGGTGCGTATGTGGCTTCTATGTATGAGAGAGTTTTATGGGACCTCTCTTCTACAGATAGGTTGGGGTCGCATAATATCTTGAGAAGATTGATATCCAAGTGGCCAACTTCCATCCCAGGGAGAGGTTGTGCCCCTGATGTCGACGGTTGAACCGCCTGGATATTATGACGATTCATAAAGTGTGGATATGTAATATCCATATCATTACTTTCATTTCTTCTCGATTGATCCATTTTTGTGGATCTTCTTTTCTTACTCTCGCCGAGGCCTCTGCATAGGATTTAAATCCGGGGGATTGGGTGATTGGAGTTTTTCTTTGTGATACAGCTATTACTGGGTTATTTTCCTTGGTTTTGACTTTAGGGAATTTATGATTTAAGGATATCGAAATTGGATTTGAAGAAATGCTGAATCTCGGGTTTGGGAAAATTTCGCTCTCTTCAAAATATTGTAACGTTTTTACTGTCTACTAAAACTAATCACTACGCGATTCGTCCTAATTAATTTATTTCTAAATTTAACATTTATAATTTATTTCACATACAGATGTTTATTTATTTAACGCGCGGCCTCTCGCCCGAATATTTACACTCCGATTCTTCAGCTGCCTCTCTCAGCTGTCGATCTCCCTTTTATGTCTAGCACCTCGCTTTCTAGAACATTCCGGATGGTTGCTGGAACGTTCTGGCCATTTCGGGAGAAGACTGTCGAATTCGAGGAACTCGTTATCGCATCGAACCTCCTCGACTCTTCTCGTCTGTTTGAACCGCCTTTCTCGGGATTGCGGATTCGGCGAACTTGAGTAGCTCCCGGCGTGTTCATCTCGCGGCGAACCGTTTCGTTACAATATGTTGTATTATCTACTGTCACCACATATCTAATAGTCTTTTGTCTAATAGACTCTGGACAGGTTTTGCTCGTACTGTAATGCCTGCTATTTTTACAAAAAATACAAAATTTATCACACTCACCCTCATGAGGGTCCTTGGTGCATCTAAAACAAATTTTCTTTCCTCTACATTGATTTTGACGTGCCCAAACATACAGTTTGCGCACTGTATGACAGGACTTATAAAGGGATATGTTCTGTATGGGCCTATCCCGTGTATTTTTACTTCCCTGGGAATTAATGTCCCCCTAATTGCACATACTACTGAGTATGAATGGGTGGGAGTGGGAATAAATTTGACCTGCTTAGACTTACGATCCCTTGTAGTCAATCGTCTAACCTACAACAACTTATTATCCATCATCGAATCTATCGTAATCTCTTTCATTAGCTGTTCCTCGGTTTCCCCAAAATTAGACAAAAACTTGTCTAATTAAAGATTTGCATGTGACCCTGTTGCAAGGTATGTAGCATTCATAGTTCAATTGTTTAATGCTGTCATCACTAGTTAACTTATTTGCAGATATTTAATTTGAAACTCTGACATATATTCTGTTTTTCCTTTGCGCTCTAGTTGTATTACATTCCCTAACTCTAATTTTTGGGTATTCATTGCTATACTTAATGCACATTAATTACCTATGTTTTGTCCACTATTACTGTTTATAAATACTTCGTATGAACCTTTATCTTTTTTTACTATATTGATAAATTGATTCGTTCTTTATTTAAATCATTTTTAATATCCATATTAGTATCCATCGATCCGATTTCCTCGGATTTTTAGAAAGCTTTCCTAGGAAAATAATAGTTATTTAAGCAACAAGGAATGTAAAGGCATGTTAACATTCGAGGCAAGTGAGTACGTGCCGAGGCGAAGCCGATGCTTGTCACTTGCCGAGTAAAATGGTAAATTCAAAAGAGTTGGTAACTATATTTGTAACCACTGTAAGATCTAAGAATGGTATGGAATTGTCCACTTCAAACTCTACCGTGAAAGAAATACACCTATGAAGGGAATTCAAGACATAAAAATTTGAAAACTAATACTTTGTCACCGTTAAATATAACAAAACAGTCATCTTCATATCTCGCATAAAAAACTATATTTAAGGCGAGAAAATGTGATAGAAATTGTCCCTCTAATTGCGCCATGAACATTTCAGCTAGGAAAGAGGACAAACAGCTACCCATAGCTAAACCGTTAGATTGTTTGAAGGATTTATGGTTGAACTGGAAAAAGTTTTGTTCTAAAACCACTCCGAGGAGAGTACAAATATATAAGGATATATGAGTATCGATATTGTTATTGAATAATAATTTTCTGATCAACTCAATACAATCCTCTCCTGGTATTCTGGGAAACAAGTTGATAAAATCAAAAGAGACCATTAACGGAGACGTCAGGAATTCAACTTTCAGCAGTTCATCGGTGAAATTTTTAGAATTCTTAATGGAAAATTACCGGTTACACTACCGGTCTTATTGGAATGTTAGGTTTATGAAATTTCGGTAAACCATAGAGCCTTGGAGGTTTAGGGTTCATAGGGACCAAGGACAATTAGTGAGACAAATTGAAACTCTGGAGTGTATCATTCACATTCCTTAGAACTGACTTAACACAGCAACGTGGGATCTGCATTTATACTCTTCCTGTTATCATCTTGCCACGAGTAACCCAATGTTACATTTTGGAATAACCAAGTTTCATCCAAATAAACAAAATTGAATGTGGATTCCTCTTTAATTTGTTGATACATTTTCAAAAATTGTATTCTTTTAAATGCAATATCTGGAAGTTCCATTAGCCCCCTTCGTGGATTATCCTTACTCCATTTGAAAACAATATCTCGTAAAAAGGTACGAAGTGATGATTTAAATCCCTCAAAGCGCTTCGTATTCTCAAGTTTTTGATGAATACTTTCAAGAGTAACAGTTTGCTCTGAAATAATTATCACTCATTGTATATTATATATGGTGAATACAATCAAAAATACAATGTAAAAAGACTTTCTTACTTATTTCATAAAGTTCGTAAATTTGATTGCGAATAGAGCCAATATCAAGTTGGTCTGGATTCGTGAGTCGCTTCACATGTGGACGGCTTTTCTTCGGCGACTTTAACACCACATCACCCTTCACTTTTTGCGAGGTTCTACTTACTGTACACACACTGATCTTCAGTGCAGCTTGTAACGTACTTTGTTCGGTAGGGAGCGTCGTCGGCGGCACGACGACTCTGGCGGAAAGTTACGTCACTTATTTGAATTGGCGCTTAGTGCGGAGTTCGGGAATTCGAGAAAAGGTTTAAAGTCGATTTACCTCAGGCACCAGATTTTTAAGGGTTCACTCCCTAAAGCCACGGGTGAGTTTAAACTCAGGAGAACGCCAGGGGCGTCCGTGAAAATAAAAAACACACACTACAGTGGAAACTACGGATGATCTATATTACGGTTATGATTTTACAACTGAAAATGAATTTAAATTAATAGTGACATAAGAATATCGGATCAATCATGTTGTTTACAACAACAATGGGGCGGTTCGGCAGCAGGTTGCAATTTTTTTCCGGTTACCAGACTTTCGGGGAGACTTGGCAACGGTGTACGCTCCGGTTTTACGGATTACTAGTGGGAACCGGCAACATTGCATGCCGCATTCGATCGATCGCCTGGACTCAACTGTTTCGGGCAAAAACGGTTTGTACCTATCTACACTTACGAGAATTTTTAAATAAATGGAAATACGAACGGAGAAAATACATTTAAGAATGAAAATAGAATAAACTATTTACAAAGCGGATGATCGCAAATTAATAAACTATAATAGAATATTAAACGTGCAGAGTCTGTTGAAGCGGTTAGATGCAAGCGGAAGGAAGAAATAGCTAAGGCGAGAGCGGAACAAGCAGGCAAGGGAGATATTGGGCCCTAAAGGGCGTGCTTAAGGGTGAAAGCGGAAATTTAACGTGCGGCTCTTAGTTTTCGGATTAGAATTAGTCCTTGTTGGGTTGCGGTTAATTATCGTAATAAAGACGTCCTGGGAAAAATTCGCCGAGAACGCCTTGCTACGAACTACTTTATGCGAGAGAAGGAGGGGCCTAACCCAAAGGGAGACAATATAAGCGGATTTTATGTACTCACATGTCGGTAGATTCTTTCGGAACCACTCGCGAAAGATGGACGCTTGGCACTGCAGAGATACTCTAGGAAATTACTCTCAAGAGCGACGGCTACACCAGATACCTTTGTGCTCGACTTGGGATATATTTATACCACTCATGCAATTAAAGACCGGTAGATTGTAACAGCGAAAGAGAAAACACTCGCGGCGGGTTGTGGAAGAACCTTCAGTGTAATGGGAGGATTGTTACAGTTTCCCATAATGGCACGGATTTACCATAGTGGAACGGAATTACTATATATAGTATTTCGGGTAGAGGGGGCGCTTCGTTACAAGCTGAAACACGCTAAAAATTCTTCCAACAAAGGCCATAGAAGCTTAATAACCAATAGTATCAATACTTCACCTGTCTAACGCAGTTTCACGGCAATAAGGGGCCCCCATGATCTCGTTCCAGTTCAAAGTAACTGATTAGAGACAACACCAGTTGCCGACACCGGCTATTCAATGGTTTAGGCAATATATTGCAATAAAAATCGAATATACTTACTCTCGAAAACACCCAAACACGGATTTAATTTCAAATTTACGGAAGCAAGCAAATATTCCGAAGTGCCGTAAAAGGTGGTGACTTCAATGATAATAAACTTTCCGAAGTGATAAAAATTAGGCAAAATTTGAAAAACGAAAATTGATAGTTTTATATCAAAATATAGAATCTAATGAAGAGATTCAGCTGAAAAAAATGTTTGTTTCGTTGAATAGACATGTCCTTTTTGTTAAAAAATTTTATTTAAAGTCACCACGAAACAGGGGTCACTTGAAATTTGCATTGTTTTACATTGATATTGTAAATTTGCTACTCTATAGGCGTCTTGAAATGCACACCATGTTTTAAAAATTATAACTGACTAAAAAATTTGCAACGAAATATTTAAAAATAAAATAAATATGAATGAACTCAAAGAAACGTTTAATATTTAGAAAATGAACAAAGTACAAGAACAAGAACAAGAAGTACAAGTAGAATGAGTTTCACTTTTCAAATTATTGCAACATCTTTGAATAGAAAAGTACCTCTACGCATCCTTTCGGGGATTTGAAGAACCTTTGTAATCTCATTTTTCCTGACTAGTGATTAATCTGGCACTTGGGGAAAAAGATAAATATTCTATATTTTACTACTGGGCCGGAGGAAAGAACATTGGAATGTGTCATCTTTCAGTACTTCCAGAATTTTCACCCCAAATTTATTCGAGATTCCTTTTGTTTTTTTTTTTATTTCAACTAATACGAAGTCACATTCCAAAAGCTCCTTGTGGGTGAAATCTTCATTCTTTCCTTTAGATGCTGCTTCTGCCTCTTGAAACTCCTTTGCAATCAATTCAATTCTTCTGAATTGATTTTCCTATTAATTTCCACTTGATCCAACGTTCTTCTCTCATCAGATGTTTCATCGCCCTGAATGTCCTCTTTGCTAGTTTTCTTTTTAGTTTGTTGATTGTTTTTCTTTTCTTTGGATGTAGACACCATAATATCGGATGCAGTAACACTCTGGTCAGGTTCAATATGTATCTTCTTTCTTCTTACAATTGTATCAGCTCTCTTATATCGTGTTTCATTATGAGTGCCCTTAAGAACATTCATTGCATATACATTGACATGCTCAGGTATTTTGGCAATTTCCCTAGAATTTCTGTTCTATCCAGTGGCACTAGCCCAGTTGACCTGAAACCTTACTTTATATTTTCCACAGAAGATTTTTCTATTGCTTGTCTCAATAAAGATGGAAATATATCTTTTCTGATGACACTTTTGTGAGTTCTCTTCCAAGCTTTTAGGACTTGTCTCCACTTTTATTGGCTTGAAACAACTCAGGTCCAAAGGTTGGCATAGATGAGTAGAATTTGGTGGTAACAGGATGAATTATATTGGACCTCGTCTCGTAAATAACAGACATTGTAATATCCCAATTCCTATGTTAACCATCACGAATTCAAAGCAACCGACAAAACAAATTCGCCCCTCTCTTTTCCTATTCCCTCTCTCCGTCTTTAGCTCGATCTGATTCACTTCTCGTTCTCGTGTTGACCAGATAACACAGTGTGTGGAAAACCGAGTGTACACTGAAAAGTGAAGAGTGCTGTTTTACCCAAAACCATGGGAAAACATTCAAAACGAAAGAGGAGTGAGAAATACGACTCCGAAGATGAGTACCACCTCCGGAAAGTCCTGAAGATAATTAAATACAAATTATCCACGCCGGACGATGACGCAGTCGAATCGGACAAGGAAAACAGGGGCAGAGAGAGAGGCGGGTGTGAGCGTAACGCATCACAGTCATCACACACGGTTTCGCACGGCGAGGCAGATTATAACTATTTTGAGGTTGGACCGCCACCATCAGAGTTCTCTAGCGTTGCAGCGATGACGGAAAGCGAAGGTAAAGAGAGGGGAACAGTACAGTACTAATATTGCTAATTGTTTTGAAAACAAATACCAAAGTACTAATTCAACTGTTTTGATAACAGTTGTGACTTGATGTCACACTAAAATTCATGATTGTTTTGACAACAAATACTGAAATAAAATTTTCCTTTTCCAATATGGATAACAGTTCTAAATATTACGTAAATAGCAAGGGTGGGCCTGATGCCATACCTATATTCTATTTGCCTTAATGAATTCTAGATTGTTATTTGCTGTTTTCATAACAGCTCAAACGGAAATATCGTGACTTGATGTCACATTTTCTGGGTTTTAAACTACAGGACTAGACAAAGACGAAGAGGGACAACAGGAGCCAGGCGAATTGAACCAGTCGGTGCCATCCCTACTGGGGTACGACACAGCCCCGCACAAGACACCTTCTCCGCGGATTCTGAAAGAACTATCTGTCAGTTGGAGGAATATCCTTCAGAAGGGCTTACCTGAAGAAGATCGAACCTCCCTCATCACAAACCACCCCCCCCCTCCAGATAATTGTCTTTTCCTACAGGGCCCAAAATTAAATCTGGAAATCGAAGCTGCTAACAGAGAGACTGTCAGAAAACGGGATGCCACAATTTTAGATTTTCAAAATCAGATCATTGCTGCTCTGTCAGCTTTGGTTTCAAAACAGTGAAGAAAACAAACAGAAAATCCATCAGATTAAATGATGATTCTAAGCTGTTGTTGGATTTTCATCTGAAGCAATCTAAAACAAGAAGAGAACTGGTTACGCTGAATTTAAAGAAGGAGGTTATGGGACTCTCGTTCGCAGCCCCCCTGATGCATGGCTTTTTGGCGAGAAACTTGGGGAGCGAATCAAGACCTCCAAAGAATTGGAACGATCCGGTCTAGAGCTAAGGCCCAAAGTTCTCAAGAAGCCAGCATTTAAAAGTAGTAACTTAAACTTCAAACGTCCACCCCGATTTCAGGGAGATTATCATGGTGAACAGAAACCATCTCCATTTTCTCCCACCAGCCGGAGGACCTACAATTACCGAGACAAGAAACCCCAAAGGAGCAATCCGCGGGATTCAACACAGGCCCAAGCATATCAGAACAGGACAAGGATAGCGAGAGGAGGCCGCAAATAAGCAGGGTGCGTAAGGTTTCCGGGCGTCTACAGTATTTTTCACAACAATGGTCGAAAATAACAAGGGATCAGACAATTTTGTCTTGGATAATAGGTTTTAAAATCCCTTTTATCAAGAGACCAATGCAGAGATCAGCCCCTAAGGACCAAATATGGTCCTCTCTAGGGAGACTTTCATTATAAATGACTGTATTTTGAATCTCGTACAATCAGGTGCTATTAAGGAAGCAAAGTTTTGTTTGGGACAATTTTTGTCCCGAATTTTTACAGTTCCAAAAACTGATGGTACCTATAGATTTATTCTTAACCTCAAGGGACTGAATAAATTCGTTAAAACTAATCATTTCAAATTAGAGGATCAAAAAGCAGTTGCAAAAATGGTTCAAATTAACGATTTTATGGCCACAATAGATATTAATGATGCTTACTTCTTAATTTCCATTGTTATTTCTGATCGTAAATACTTGCGGTTTACTTTTCAAGATAAACTTTATGAATACAATTGCCTGCCATTTGGACTAAACTGTGCTCCATTTGTGTTTACCAAACTAATAAAGCCAGTAATGGGCTTCTTAAGAAGTAATAATTTCAGATCTGTTATATATCTTAATGATTTTCTCTTGTTGGGACAAACATATCAAGATTGTGTAAGTAACGTTAATTTCACCATAAAGACACTGGAGAGTCTAGGGTTCTTGATAAATTTTAAGAAGACTAAGCTTGTCCCAAGTGAAAAAGGACAATGTCTGGGGTTTATATATTATTCTACAAATCTTTCCATATCATTGACTGAAAATAAGATTAAATCCCTTTAAAAATTCTTGATTAACTTCAGGAAGAAACAGGAATGTAAGATAAGGGATTTTCCCAAATTGAATGGGACTATGGTGTCTATATGCCCTGCAATCCCCTATGGCTGGCTACATGTAAAACCTTTTGAAAGGATCAAAATTAGGACTTTACATGAATCTCAAGGGGATTTTGATAAAGACATGCTTATACCAGACCGTCTATCCGTTGAATTTAAATGGTTAAGAAAAATTCCATCAACTAAAAATTTTTTAAATCACAAAATTTTCATTTAACCATTTTCTCAGATGCTTCCTAACTGGTTGGGGTGTATTTTGTAATGGGCAAGTCTCGCATGGATTTTGGTCATTACAAGAAAGAGGTCCACCAATCAATTACCTGGAACTCAAGGCAGCCTTTTTTGGTCTCAGATGTTTTGCTTCAGATCTAACAGATAAACATATTTTTTTATTACGAATTGATAATAGAACAGCTATCGCCTTCATAAATAAGATGGAGGGAATTCGTTTCCACAAATTACATAACTTTTGTCGCAGGATCTGGGACAGGTGTGAAGAAAGAAACCTATTTATTTTTGCTTCTTATATTAAATCCTCTGAGAGGAAGCGGACTCGGGGTCCCGCCAGATAGAAGTGGAAACTGAGTGGAAACTAAATAAGATTTATTGTGACAAAATCATAGAAGCCTTTTATAAACCAGATATAAGATCTCTTCGCAAGTAGAATTATTCGGAAATTGGAAAAAATTGTTTCTTGGCGTAGAAATCCTGAGGCTTATGACGTGGACGCTTTCACCTTAAACTGAGAGCACGTCAATTTTTATGCCTTCCCACCTTTTATCTTAATTCTAGAGACCTTAAGTAAAACAATTACTGACAGGGCCACTGGGATTGTGGTAGTACCACAATGGCCTACACAACCGTGGTACCCGACTTTTCCTTCACTATTAGTAAAAGAACCTCAAATCCTTACACCAGCTAAAGATTTGCTTTTCTCGGTTGACAGGTCACCTCCACACCCCCTTTGGAGGCAGCTTACCCTGGTGGTAGGAGTCTTATCCGGCAAGCAAGCACTTTTTTTAGGCGACATTCCGGATACAGCCCTTAATGTCTGTTTGGCATCCATTACTAACTCTATCTTTAAGCAGTATGATGCAGCATTAAAACTTTGGTGGAATTTTTGTAAAGAAAATGATATTAATGCTCTGGCAGCCTCGGCCCTGAAGTCTTACTCTTTCTGATGTTCTGTTTTAACAAAGGAGCCTCCTACGGTAGCTTAAACTCTTACCGTTCAGCAACAAGCCAAATTTTGGGCTCTGAAGTGACTCAGGTTCCTAGAATCAGGAGGTTTTTTAAGGGACTGTTTCATTTAAGACCGTCTGAGCCAAGAAACGTAAATACCTGGGATCCTTCAATTGTTCTGCAATTTCTGAAAACTCTCAAGAACGATTCTGTCTCTTTTGAATACCTTATTTACAAGTTGGCTATGTCGCTTGCTTTGGCCACAGGCCAGAGAGTGTAGACATTTGCTCTTATTGAACTTAATAATATCTCAGAAACACGAAAAGGAATTGAAATCAAAATAGAACACAGAATTAAAACTTCGGGGGAAAATAGGCTACAGCCTTTGTTAGTGCTACCGTTTTTTATAGAGAAGGACATATGTGTAGCCACAACGCTTTTATTTTACTTAAATAAGACAAAGGACGTAAGGTTCTCTAACTTAAATCATTGTAATAACCTTTTTTTAACATTTAAGAAACCCTACCATAACGGTTCTTCTCAAAGTATTTCTAGGTGGATTCAGAGAGTCATGTTTGAATCTGGAGTAGATGTATCTCCATTCAAACCTCATAGCACGCGACATGCGGCTACATCAGCTGCTTTGAGAAGAGTTGTCAACTATGACACTATTAGATTAGCATCGCCCTATCCAGAACCAGGCTGAATTTACTGAGGCAGTCTTAGACTCTCAGTTCCTGGGTTAAGTTTAGTTGTAAGTTTGCTTCTTTTGGACTTTATAGACCTGTATACATTATTTCTCAATATACTTCCTATTCGACTGAACTAGTCTTCCTCATTTGAAGAGTCAGAGTGGAGGAATTTTCCGTTGAGGCTTTGATCCAAAAATGTCTTATTCTTTAAACATCTACAACGTCTGTTATTTACGAGACGAGGTCCAATATAATTATGAGATCAAACGAACTTACCTAAGTGATGTTCGATCCTAATTATATTGGACCTCGTCAAAGTGAATAATACCCACCGGTACCCTAAAAGTAGCAGCTTATAACATTAGGTACTTAACATTTTTAGAATTTGCTTTAAAGAAGTGAATCAGATCGAGCTAAGGACGGAGAGGGGGAATAGGAAAGGAGAGGGGCGAATTTGTTTTGGTGGTTGCTTTAAATTCGTGATGGTTAACATAGGAATTGGGATACTACAATGTCTGTTATTTACTTCGACGAGGTCCAATATAATTAGGATCGAACATCACTTAGGTAAGTTCTGTTGATCTTATAATTTTATGTCGTTTGCTTGGCATTCAATTATAACTTTTAGGAACAAACGACTGGCTACATTATCTCCTAATGGAACTTTCAGTCCTCGGGGCAGCTTTTTAAAGTAATACAGAGCAATGGTTAAGAACCAGTTTTTAAATTAATTTTGATCGAATCATCCAGACTTACTTTTATTATACCTGGCTCCATTTGGATCACGCTCTGTCCACGTTTGCCATATATGATCCGCCTTGTATACAATATAAGGGGGTAACACCATCCCTGAGGCAGCAACTGCGAACATCACTGATTTTGCAGATTTCGAAGTGTTACGTCACGTTTTTCGAAAATCCCGAAGTAGCGACGAATTGAATTCTCATGTTATTTTAAGTACTTCGGAGTAACGCTGCACGACGTCTTACTCTCTATCCCATTTAATTTGGATCGGAAAAGGATTCAAAGCTGTGCTCACGGCGGGCCGATTGTTTGTGTACTGAAGCTTACGTGGAGACATTGTATTCGAACGGCCGCGACAGTGTGTCGCCGGCGATCTAGTGAATAAAATACCAAAGATGGATGAATGAGATTTTGAGCGATTGTTGGGATAATGTGTGAGTTCAGATCCTGTAAATTTGATTACGAATCTCCGATTAGTTTGGTCGTTATCCAATGTGTGCATTTATCGCAAATGTGATATTCCGTCTCTCTTTGGCTGGAATTGTTTGATGGGGGACTTCCGGTCGCAACATTCTTAAAAGAAGAAGAGTAAGAGAATCGTACGTGACCGACGTCATCAAGAAGTGAGAATTTTAGAAGGCCGGGATAGGTTAGAATTTTAGAGAGTAGGAAATTTGAAACTACGCTATTGGTGATGTCATATCCGGTCGCGTAGGAAGGGGTCAATTGGAGAGAAAGTGAGTGTGAAAGATGGATTAAGCTCCGAGCTTCGAGAGAGTTAGGATGGCTGGATTATTGTTGGTTTTTGGATATTAGTTTGGAAATTAGTATTGATACTTTAGAATAAGTTCAAATCGGTGGTCTTGACAAATTTTTGACTAGTGTACCCCAAAATTTGAGGGGCCCCTATTCTTAACCTAAAGCCATTGTGAAATCTGTGCGCTGGAACCTAGAGCCGGTACGGAAAACTACGAAATCGCGAGTGAATTGGTCCGCGAAATACGTATAGGTGCTCCCGACAGTCCCGGTTCAGCGCCCTTTCACTGTGCACTCCGTCCCGGGCTTCCGATCGTCCCAGTGCAGCGCTAGAGAGACGGGCCTTCCACCTGGAACGGACGACAACCCAGCTCGGTGCCTCCAACAGGCATTTCGCCTGTCGACGCCTCCTCTTTGACGAGGACACACCACGGCTTATTAGTCTCCGTCTCCGTGTGTAGTGCTTGTGTGAAGCGACAGGTATTTGTCACATAATAGGCCTATTATTTAAATAACTTGTCCACAATCGATCGCCACTTGAATCAAAACGATTTTTGGTAGATTTTTTGTTAATAATCTTAAGACATTAAGTAAGTTACTTCGTTAAACGTTTTTATAATTTAGTTTCAGTTTAACTGGTGAGTTTTGTTGCGAAATAAATAATATTGTCGTAATATTTTGGCGAACCTACTCGGTATACCTAGTGATAGGTAAATTAGTTATCTACGTAAATATTGGATTTGACGATTTTATTTAAATTGGTATTTCGGCGCTTTTTTATACGTACCCAGTTAAAACAGATGTAATCTGATATTTGAGTTTCCTTTCAACCACCCTTGAGTATTTTTTTGTGCTAGCCAGCCAAAGGATATAAGAGAATAATAAGTCGTCGCAGAAATTTGTCTCGTCGTAATTTACGATGCATTTTGGTGGAATGCCATTCAAATTTACCTCCAGTTTATCAAAATATTTATTGATTATGCTGGGACTAATTTCAGCACGACTGGTTTTGATACACTGACAATCTAGGAGATATTCCTGGGTGTCGCTACAAAAAATTTTTATACCAGGTTTATTTTCAGTAAAAATTGGTATGCGCTACCTATCCTATTGAGATAAGATTAGACAAAAATCCTAACATCTTCGGGTTCAAATGGATAATCCCACTCCGTAGTAATAACTATGGCTTCCTCTATAGCACTCTCTTCCTCTTTGGACAGATGAGTTTGTCCACCAGGTTCGTCAACTTATTTACCCAACTATTTATTTGGCGAAGACGTGGTGTTTCTCTTTTGTCTACATTACCATGCCCAACTTCGAGACGCTGGACAACCTTCGGTCGTTAAATAAAGCCGGTCCTGTTTTTTGTTCATAATATTGAAAGACGTAGAAGGGTTATAATCTCTATCCGATAGTATGCGAAGTCGTAAAATAAATATTACTCACAATTGTACTTCTTGGGTTAGCCTGTACACATGGAAGTATTCACCCTTTATATTTAACAAATATCAGATTAATAATATTAATTTTTTTCTCAGATGATCGATCAATTTTAACCGGTTGAAACGCAGTTAGTTTAGGTTAGGTATACATTTACATGAAATCGACAGAAACTGGAGCTTCCACTACTCACTTACTGATGTCAGTAGAGGTATCAATAAAATTGTGTAGAACGTTTCAAGAGACCCCCGGTATTTCAAGTCACCACATTTTACGGTATGCGTTTATAACCTCAAAATTATAACAAAACTTTCGTACGAGACGAGGGACGGCCCGAGCCATGCCGACGTTGCCGAATGTACCTACATCGTTTTGACGGTGAATTTAAAATCCATTTTTTTGCAAACCAATACGTTTTACGGGAGGTTTGAAAATACAGTTATGATTTTAATGGCGTAAGTATTATTTTATTCTTTAGAATATGGAACAAAGTAGAGCTGACAATACGAAAATGCGCAACCGTCATGCTTTGAAAAAATTAAAAATTGAAACATTGGTAGGTATTACAAAAAGCGTATTTTCGTTGTATTGCAGGCTGCAAATCCAGAGCCCTTATATTTACTACTGATTCAATAAAACTGCAAAAATATTTTGCTTGAAATATTATTCTATACTTTAATGTAGGAATAATATACATTGTAAAATTTTGAAATAATCAATACCTATTACATAATATTTTATTTGGGCACTTGATTTTATACATACTATTAATCTATATCTTACTAAAATATGACCTTCATATATCATTATAATTTTATTATACATAGGTACTTAATTTTCATCAACAAAGAGAACAACTTCAAATTCAGAAATGTTTACAATAGTCATGTCCTGATAATGGTGAAGTATAAGTATGGCTTACAGATTCTCCAGGGGCATGTAAAAGATTTTGGAAGCATAGCTTCCTTATGGCGGGCTTCGCTCGAAGCGCTGAGTCGGTGAGAGGTGTGATCGCCGAAGAACCGTCACTATCGTCATGGCCAATTATCGCGCCGCGCTAACTGTTTAGTAGCAACTCGCGTTACAATTGTTTTTGAGTTGTCGGTTGCCTACTCCGAGGTAACGCCTTCCGTATAAATCTCGCAACTCTGCTTGTAACTACTTTACCCTTATTTCATCCTGTGCTGTGTCAAATTTGACGATCAGTCCGGGAAAACGCAAAAAACGGATTTGTCTTGTAAAGTGCTGCTATGGAAACAACAGTAATTAATCATCACAATGACAATTATTTTATTATTAATTATTATTAATTTTGCACATGCTTCTGCAGATTTCCGTAAAAAGACCCCGCACATTTTATATGAAAAACGGTCTTCCGGTGAAATTTTCTAAAAATTTGGGAAAATGTTCATTTTGTCCCCCTGATCAGAAGTCTCAATGGGGTCGAAGTTCAAAATGCCCATCTTTAGGCTCTAGGGCAATTTTTAGTGGCCAAAAACGGCAAAAATTCTTTTTTTTAAATATTATTTTTATTGCTGGGAAATTGTTCGTTTGGTACCCCTGATCAAAAGTCTCAATGGGGTCGAAGCTCAAAATGCCCGTCTTTAGGCTCTACGGCAATTTTTAGTGGCCAAAAACGGCAAAAATTCATTATCATGTTTAATGCTTTGGAAAAACTTTGGCAACTCTTGGGAACTCTGAAAAAATACATGAGAGTTCCGAGTTAATTGAAGGTTATTAAAACCACAAAATACTATTGAGACGGTGTGTATGAAATCTTGTAAGTAGTATAGCTACTGTGTTTCTGGAGCAGTTTTGCTGAGTCATGGTGCATTTTAACACGGGTGGCGATGGCACTCCGGAGCGACCATCGTGAACGTACTCGAGTGGTAATTTCTGCTGAGTCATGCTTCTTGTAAATTAGTCTGCAAGAAGCACTAATTAGTCTGCAAGAAGTACTAATTAGTGCTTAAATTATCTATTAATTAGTAATTAAGATAAGCGATACGCAGTGTTTCTGCCGAGTCGCGCAATTAGGAAGAGATGCAGGTCAATACCAGATGAGGATGCTCAGTTGTGCCAGTGGGCGTGGCCAATTACCTGAGCGTGATGTCACCACACTCACCTGAGGTCATTTACCTGTGCAGGTGCCACACCCTACCTGCCTCACCTGTGAAGCCAAAGGGGGATGTTGCCTACCCCGTGGTGGATGTAAACTAGGGGTGGCTTCTTAGTGCCCTTTTGGCACTTTGCCAGTTGGGCCTAAAAACCCATGGAAAAACATTTTTTTAATCTTTAACACTCCACATGTCGCACACCCGGAGCCCTAGAATCTTTTGTTATGAAGCCTGATGATGACTGTTAATCAGTCGAAACCGGTCGCTTAGTCCTTATTAAATAAATTCGTTGGCGAAGACTTAGTGTTTTCTCGGATACTTAAGAACATGGCCAACTTCGAGAGTTTGGACAACCTTCTGTCAGGTAAATACTTTATTAATCAAAAGTAGATAACATTGTATACAACACACACACATATATTGATGCGATGCAGATCCTCTCTTAAAAGAATTATTTCATTAAATTTTTGTACTATGGTATATTCACATATGTTAGGTTCATTTCAGTAGTTTATACATATTTTGCTCTCTCCTTATAGGTTGAATAGGTTACAGACATAACTAAACACATTTTTAAAGAACGAAATATTGTATTGTGCAACATACTAGACAGAAACATTTATATTCCGATTTTGATTCGTCTGGTACACATACAACGTTGTTACATTTACAACAAAATCTTAGAATTTTTAAATTTTCAGTACATAAAACATCTTCCCTTATTTCTTCAACTATCTTGATTTCACCCCATCCATCGATTTCGAGTATTTCTTCTGCCGTTTCTTTGATTAGGACTCGTAGCTCTTCCAGATCATTTTGACACAATGCTTCGATTGTTATTGCATCGCTTAAAATTTGAAGCTCCTCATCGATTTCTATTTTCATTCCATCGACCAGGTCCTCTTCATCATCATCATAGTTCAGGTCCTCTTCATCTGTCTCCATCTTCTCCTTCGAAAATAACGAAGCTACAGTTATATCATCATTGAGTAGCAACTCCTCACCTGTGATCTATTGAATAATATATAAATATAATGTTTTCAATTGTATTATAAAATTTACCTGTATATTCTGAACCATGGATGGGTATATTTTAACATCATAAAATATCATCTAAAATGGAAAAATAAAATTGACAAAACGAATTAACTTTCACAAGTTGGATCATAACCCCATGGTAATGTGTCAGTTGTTAAATAATTGACATTTCTTTTGTCATCGAACGGAGAGAGAGCTATTTTTGTTTGAGCTATAGTATAAACTAAATGTTAGTGAGACCTAATGAGATTTTGAGTTTTTTCAATTATATTCTTATCAAATAGACATCTGTAATAATCTTCAAAGTGTATATTTTTTAATGATGCCTTTGTTACCCCTTTTGCTTTTTTCACAACAGCATCTGTTATCAATTTATAAGCGTACATTTTTGAGCGAAGACCAATGAATTCAGTCATTATAATGCCATTATTTTCATCCTTCATAAGTCCTAAGACCTTCTTGTTTTTCAACGGCATGTCATAAGGATTTTGTGGTGAATAGTCTGATGTATCGAATAAATGAATATCTGTTTTCATATTCATATAAATGTCCTCACAGAAAAATTGGCAACTATATTAATGAATCAGTGTCAGAATATTAAAATATTGTGTTGTGAGGATATTTCTCTTTTATATAATTGTAATGAAAATCGTAGAAGTATGTTTTTGAAATATCTAGAACAGAGAAGCCGACATAAATCGGCTTATTACAAACAATATCAGATTTATTCATTTCTATTAAAATAAAATCTTCATCAAGAATGACACAATTTTTAAAAGTAGGTTTGGAAATGTAGTATCTCGTCCCATATCGTCCTGACCATTTGGTAACTACTTCCGCATCTCGATACTTTCTCACGTTTTCCATCGTTTTACTAAAAACTGCATTATTCATTAACTTGTAGAAATTTTTGTGAAAATTGTTGCTACCCTTCGCTCGCATAGTAGTATTTAAATCGATGTAAGGTTTCATCCATGGACTTTGTTTGAATTTCAAAACTTTATGAATCTTTTGAATTTGCAAGCCCAAGTGAACAGCTTACTTTAAATTTAGAAAATGAATACTGTAGTTTTTTTTAGGCATGAGTGTAGTTAGCAATTTTTTGTGTTCACTTTGTGATGTTGGTGGCTTGGTACGTTCAGGACACAACGGTAAATCTTTATGAGAATAATGTAGTTTTCTCGGATAATCCAAATCTACTTCTAAGATATAACCGAATTCATTGTCGTCAGGAATTTCTAGAGTATTTACAGAATATGGATCAATCCATTCTAAACCTCCATATGGTAAAGAACATGAAAGGGCACACCCATACAAATTATTAACATCGTAATACATAAAAAAAGATGTTGGTAGGTCTTTATTGAAATCGTTACCCATGTACTTATTGTTCGCTTTAGCATATCTATTCGAACATTGTGAAATACCTCCTCGAATACCGTCTTCTGTAAACATAAACATATCCACATCTGTTAATAATTTCAACTGAATATGTGTAATTTTAAGCATCGCATCAAAAGCTAATCCTGGAGCTGTGTAATAATGCAGTGCATCCAATTCATATGTTTTCAAACACACTTCACGAAAATTTTCAAAGATATCTGCTAAAAGACATACGTCTGTTTGCAAATACAATTCAGCGTATTGTTGTATATTTTGAATTTGGAACGTGTTCCATACTAACTGTGCATGTCCGTACTCCTCCTTACTGATTGTATCATTTGAGAGAGAACTAAAAAATTGTTCAATAGGTGGTAATTCTCGCGTGTCCTGTAATTTTTTCCAACTATCAAGATTTTCGTAAGGGAATACACCTTTTCTTTGCAACAATTCAAATTCTATTTCGTTTCGACACAAAGATTTGGTAATAATTTTTTGGGAATTGTTTAAATAACTTGATAACTTTTCAATACTACTAGGCATAAATCTAAAAGAATCTAAAAATCTAAAATTTACCTTTGTTCCAGCAATGTACTTGGTAAACGATATATATTTTTCCTTGTTGATAGGTAATAACTTTATGGAACCTTTGACCTGTGTGCTTAGAGCTTTTATAATGAAGTGACTATCATAACCTGATAGATTATGAAAAATTACAGGTATATAGTGTTCATCCTTGTAGTTGATATTACAACCCCTATGAGAACTACCCCTATAGTTACCATTCAAATGTGAGTGGTCACGATGTTTAATGTCATTGTCCATAAAAGGTTTACAACAAATGTGGCACTGAGTTGATGTTAAAAAATTTTGCTCCTCTTCGAAAGACAACGGTTTCATAGGAACGGGATTACAATAGATTTCATTAACATTAATAGCGATGCTTTTTAATTCGTTCACAAACCAAATTTCTGGATTTTTTCCTGTATATAGGTTAAATTTGGAGAGGGAATCATCGTAAGAACACTTCAAATAATAGGCTATGCTAAACGCTTCATGTTTTTGAATTTTTTTAGAACGCTCCGTTTGGTCGTATCAGTAAACGGTAGTAGTATACTTTCGATATCTGCATAAATGACAAAAGGCACTTTCTTTTTGTTTTTAAAATTTTTAAATTTTAATATACTCTTGTCTGCTGTTGGTAGAGTTATCTTCGTGTTGTTTCTTAATTTACACCTGAAGGAATGTTTTATTAATTGTTTGTTACTATAAAACCAATTTAGACATCTGTCACATATCCATTTTTTGTGAAAAACACCTCCTAATTGTCGACTTAACAATCTTGATAGATTTGTGATCAAAGCGAAATGATAACGTTGTCGTTCGATTTTATTTGAATCAAGTGAAATTTCTGTGGGTAATACTAAAATGAGTAAATTTATTTTAGTGAGATTTTCAGATTGAGTTAGACAAACCGGTACTATTTGTCGCTTCCTTTCGTCACATGCAAAAACGTTAATCGCTACATTATTCATTTTTTCAAACCTTGGAATATCTTTTAGAATGATAGGAAACTCGATTCCATCGAATTTAAAAATCTCTCTAAAATGAGGGTACGAACTAGTTCTATTTTTGTTATATGAAACAGGATGCAGAGCTGCTACACAAGACCACATAAAACAAAATTCATCATCATTTCGGATATTTAAAACGGCTTTTTAAATATTCAAATTTCATACAAAGCCCATCATTCTCCTGAAACTCTTCCAATTTGGTCAAAATTTTAAATTTAACATTATTTGAATACCAGTCTTTAATATTAGTATTGTTATCTATAATTTGATTATTTGTAACGAAATGTTTAATGTCAATCTCTCCATTCTGTGGTTTTATAAACTTAGCATAAAAACAACGTTAACTTTCAGTAAACACTTTTTTAGAGCACTTCGGATCTGTCGAGCGAAACTCCTATATGCACTATCGAAAAATGTTGAAGGGTCTTTGATATTAAAATTTATTATAACACCAGATCTAACATGACTTTTGAAACATGATTCAACATCCTGCCAAACTACGTTTTGTGATCTAGCTCGTTTACAATTTTTAATAGAAGTTTTATACGAATTTTGCATTTTTTTTAAATAAGATTGAAACATTGTCAAATTCGCTTCGATAGTTGATGTAGCACGCAAATCTCTATGATAATTTTTTTTTAGATATTTCCGTAATAAATGTATATTTCGATTAAGGTACTTGATCCACTTTAAAAAGCCTTCATTCGTTTTTATCAATTTACTTACATTTTCCATTTTTCGAAGTATGGCAGTCGAACACTCTTCGATCGTGGTCATGACGTAGTTGGTTCTTTAACAACGGTAAGCTGTAGATGTACTATAGTTTACACTAAACGTGAAAAACAACAAAGTGGAATATGGAGTTGTACCAATATGTAAAATGATAGATTAAACGGTGAAGTGGTGGAGATTTCTAAATTAATAGTAAACGTTTATCACCACAAAGGTGGGAAGTCATATAAACCGAATTTGACACTAGGTTAGCAAAAATGCATTTTTATTGATAAAACTTGTTTTCGTCAGATAAATGTTTATCATCAAGAAGGTGGGAGGTCATATAAACCGAATTTGACACTAGGTTAGCAAAAATGCATTTTTACTGATAAAACGTGTTTTCGTCAGATAAACGGTTATCATCAAAAAGGTGGAAAGTCATGTAAACCGAATTTGACTCTAGGTTACCAAAAATGCATGTTTCCTGATAAAACTTGTTTTTCCAGTATGCAACATGTGTTTTTAATTTTACTGTGGTGTCGTGTTCATATATCGGTGGAAAGTTAGTTTATCTTTAAATTACGTACGTATATTTTTTTACTTTATACTATATAAGATCGGGCAATTTTAAATGTTACAAAATGGCGAACGTTCGGTGTACGATTGTAGTGGCTGTGACTGATCTTGTGAAGTTGCCGATAAAAACGGCACACATAGTGATCAAGGAGATTTTCATGTAAGTTTTTTTAATTCAACATCCCTTTTTTGTTTTTTAATACTCTTGCTTTCCTTTATTACTCTTGCTTTCCTTTATTATATCACTTTTTAAATGGTTTTCAGGTTTGGTGTGAAAGAAACAAAAATTGTAGGGGAAAACAAAATCTTGATTCATCTGAGTTACACCCCCAAGAAAACAACCTTAGAGAATAAATTTGGAAATCTACCACTAGCCTATCACAGAAGCCAGTTGGGAATGGAAGAGGAGCTGACCATTTTCGCAAAGGTATTAAAAGAGTTTTCCTTCAATTTAACGGACGACGAGGGTGAAGAAGAAGAAGATGAAATTGAACAACTCGAAGCGGAACCAGCCCCAAAGAGGTTGAAGTTGCCAGCTCCGAAGAAGTTGAAGGAGGTTGCCTTATTGCCTGGGGAAGCGGATGAGGGGGAGGATTAAAGTAGTACTGTAAGTTATTTAAACACATTCAAAAACTTTACTGGTTGTATTCACACCAAAACTTTAATTTATTTAAATTATTTCAATTAAAGTATTCATACCAAAAATTTAATTTATTGAAATTATTTCACTTAAAGTATTGTTAGTGACTTACTATAACACGTATTAAAACATTTTTTATTTTATTTGAATACGTGGAATGGCTGAAGTTAGGAGAGACTGGGAGGAGGAGGCGTAGGAGGCCAATACCGATAGCGATTCGACTGTTGAAGCGTATTCATCTGAAGATGAAAATTGTGTCAGCAGTTCGACGGTTGTGATTCAAGTGGGCTACAAATGTTCAAGATGTCGTTTTGCTATGGATTTACCTGATACACATTTGGTGGACGCGTCATAAATTGTGTAATTAAAAGTCCACAGTTTCAAAGAATAAAAACTTTGTGCGTTTTTGAGAAGAGGAGTGGGCAAGCATTTTTGCAAATCTACCATTAATACTTTGGCATTTTGACCACCACAGGTATCTTTATCTTCCCTTTTAAGTTTGTACCGATTATCAGCATCGAGAAGATGTGCATCATAATAGTTTTCTAATTCTTTTCTTTCGTTTTTGGAGCAAGAACCTTTAAGTTTTATGATAAATTCATCGCAAGTATCACAACTGTCATTTCCAGGTTCTTTAAATGATAAATTAAATTCTGAGTTAACGATTTCTCTGTACAACCATTCCTTTGGAATTTCTCTCGTAGGAATCTGATGGTCCAAAGATTCTTCATAAAAAAGTCGATACATCTGTGAAATGTTAAGATAACTACCTAAATACTTTTTTTCGACTTATTTCGAGAATAGTGCGACTCAATGCATGGAAATTTTTGAATGTGCCCTCGAATGCGATTTCTAGTTTCTTGGCCAATTTTGTTACTTGGTTCGTGTTTTCCTCTTTGGTCAGAAGTTACGATTCCGCTAGGTTGTCTTTTTGCTAGAGCAAATCTTACAGACGTTTGTGATATACTCAATGTATTTAGAAAAAATGTTCGACACACATCAATTTTTCTACCATTCACACTAACAGAATATTTCAATGATGCCTCTCGTTTACCTGTACGCATTCCAGTTCTAACTCGTACCCTCTCTACGGGAAGTTTCCGGATGGAGCTACAAATGAATTGTCTCTTCTGGTCTCTGTTTATCCCGCTGGTCCAAAATTGGAAATAGATCATTTGTCGATCATTTTCTGAAATTTTTTCAGTACATCTCATTCGACATCCGTTACATGGTGGCTTCATCTTTCTACTTTTCATAACTTTGTCTGTAGTTGAAATGTATTCCTCGCCAGCAGCTCTTTTTTGAACCCGTACATTTTTCTTCCAAGTTTCAAGATTTCTTTGCCGTTTTTTTCCTCGTTTGATTTCAATAGTTTCCTCTTTTTCTGTTTCTTCGTTGTTGCTTCCTTCACTTTCGGATCTAATGCAATCATAGTCCTTTTCATCCGCATTCCCCTCAAATTGGGGTGTAATTGTAACTGGAATTTCATGTGCAAAGCAATTTAAAGGAACTCTACTTTCGTTCGAACCAGTTGCGAGAATTTGAACGCATTGTTGATTAATAGTTTCTAGGTAATTACCTGGCTGCAGTTCAATGATGACTACTTCATTATTTGTGTCCTGTAATACATCACCTTAAAAGAAAAAAAAAAGAATGTTTTGAAGCAAAAATAGGTATTGGAAACGAAACAAAATAATTTATTTTTGGCTAGGTATTTAAAACCTATTCAAAACAAAACAATAATATATCGTTCTAAATCGTATGATAAACTTACAAAGTGTATTTTGTGATGTTGAATATGTTTCTACCTCCACCGGTTGAACGTTTATCGGATTATTTATTAGTACGTTCTGTGAAGGGGGTTGTATAATTCTGTTATCTTCCTGATTATTATTTGGTTGGTTTTCGTCTGAAATGAAACCCTCATGTTGTCCAGTTTCTACACCTATGCCTAAAAAAAATACTGCTTACTTAATTCCGAATACCGGACAGAGTTACTTTACTTCAAATGAAACGAACACGACAAAGAAAAACTACTTACCATCTGTCGTAAAGGTATAGCATTTAGTAACACTCTAAATCGATTTGCAAGAATCCGAAAAGTGTTTTCAACTACACGCCGAGCTCTACTTAACCTATAGTTAAAAATTTGTTGCTCTCGAGACATGTTACGCAGTGGATATGTCTTTAGGATGTAGTTTGATGAAGCAAATGCAGCATCAGCCACTATCACATGAGGTACTGGTTTCACTGTTTTAGGGAGTGATTTGTCCTCTGGTATATTTAAGGTATTCATTTCAGTGGCTTCTGAAAGATCACTTTTCCAAAACACACCACCATCGGATAATCGTCCATTCATCCAACGTTAATATATGTGAAGTTATATTTAGCATCCACAAGGGGATACGGACATTTCGTCCCCGGATTATTCGTCCCCGGACATTACGTGCCCAAAATTTATCGTCCCCGGACATTTCGTCCCCCATATTTATCCTCCCTGGACATTTCGTCCCCCAAAATTGTCTCCGGACATTTCATCTTCGTTAATTACTTTTCGCGGATTTATCGTTTTCGACCCAAAATTACGATGGTTCCTTGAGTTGTATTATGAATTTTTCAACAATCCCTGAGAACGATATTTGGGTGTGTGAAAAGCGAGGAGTTTGTAAAGCGCGTGTTTGGACTAAAGCTGGCGAATTTGATGTTAGAAAGGTGGTTACGGAACACATTCACGCAGCACAAGCTGCGCGATCTGTGACGTTAACAACGAGTCAAACAATAAAAGAACAAGCCAAATCTTTTGACCAAAGTGCGCAGAATATTCTTGCCACTGGTATTCAAGGGCTTTACGAAAACACACTGATTCTCCTACCTAATAAGGAAACTCTTAAACGAAATATTCGCCGCATAAAAAAAAAACAACATGGACTATCACCACTTCCACTCAGAGTGGAATATTTGGTAATTCCAGAGGTGAGATTTTTACGTGTTTATATTGTTAATTCCTCATTTATGTAATTTACGAGGTAAATACTATCCGGCTTCCCGAACAGCACAATAAACCTTATTTGTTATATGTAATATTTCTATTCTTTTTTCCATAGGAATATCAGCAAATAATGGTGAACGGCGAATTAAAAATTTAGATGTTGTTTGATTCGGAACCCGTACAGGATCGAATGTTCAGTTTTTCTACAAATTACAATTAGTAACTGTTGTCGGAAAACTACCAGTGGTTTTTAGATGGCACCTTTAGCACTGTACCCAAATTGTTTCAACAATAATTGTTTACAATACATGTAAGAAAACATGTATGATATGTTCCTGTTATGTACGCTTTATTGACCAATTAGACACAAACTACATTTATACGATTATTTGAGCATTTGAAAACGATACAACCAGATGTTCAACCGGTGAAAGCAATGACTGCTTTTGAAACTGCCGCGATGCAGGCTCTGCAAAATGTGTTTCTTCTATTTGTGTCAAACTGTCTGGAGAAGAGTACAACTGGAGGGCTTAAAGGCTGGTTAAAAATTGATAAATTATTGTTATACTTATTACTTTTTTCACACAAAATCTTACCGTTTCAGCAAAGGTATCAACAATTTCATGAATTTGCATTATGGGTTAGCCCTTTCACTCACTTTTTATTTTCGCTAATAAAAATATAAAATTCAAGATACGGTTAAAATGATTAATTTTAAGATTTTACACAAATATAAAAAATTTAAACTAAGGTCAGAAAAAAAATGGAGTGTCCACAATTATTGTGGTCATTGTGAATTTATGATGTATGAAATTTATAAAAACAATTATTGGTTTTTGTTAGACATAAATGCACTTTACGCTTGCAGCACATAATTCGAGATTTTCCCTTGCAGTTTGGAAATTTACGTGTACCAAATTCTTTATCTGAATATGTTGGTAAGTGACCAATGTTATCTAGCCTTACATCAGTCTGTGGTCTAGATTCAGCGTTTGAGCGGTTTTTTTGTTCAGCCTCAATGTGTAGATCCGGTGTACTACTAGAAGGCCTTCCTCGTTTTTTATTTACTGTTTTGTTAGCCATAATCAGTGAATCAGCGACTGCTGCGCGAAAATGAACTAAATCCAAGTTCTTTTTTTGAGTACCCAATAATTTTGCATGCTTAGTATTGTCACGAAGTGACCCCAATTAGGCGAAACCAGGTTGGGTCGTATCCATGTTAATGCAAGTCAGCATGGAACGGCTCCGACAACCTTCGGGCGGGCACGTTTGTCAACAAACGAGAATTATTTATACGGATCGATCAGATCGATCAGGGGTTCAGTCGATCAAGCACCCGCAACCCGTGTCGCCGCCCGTGGCCCTGCCGGCCACCCCTACGGGGGGGGGGGTTGTCCCCCCTGGTGTTCGCCATTGGGAGACCCTCGTCCCTCTCCAGGCTCCCTAGGGATTAATGTAAGCATTGTACCTTTACACCACTCTACTTCTGCCTTTTTTGTATTGTTAACTTATATATTTCTCCTTATCTTAATTAATTAATCCGCCCTTTAATAAGGGCCCACTCTCTCTCCCCTGTATGTTAGTCTTAAATAAACCTTATTAGCATTGCCCCTGTATTTTTACCATCTCTACCGAGCTACCACCCCCAACCAGAGCACTCCCTTCGGGCCCTAGGTCCTCAGGCGTGTGACAGTATATTCGATCCAAGAATTTACACATGCCAAATCTATGGCATGTGTGAACATACGAAGTGTCCATTTCCTTGATCTGATAAATGTACGATGAATGGTCACCAAGAAATCTATTTTATCCACTCCGCCCATATGTGTATTATAAGCTTTGATAACCTAAGGTCGATCAAATGTATTTCTTTTCTTTTTTATCTCATCTTTTGCATGAGACTTGATCGCCTATACCTAAGTAATTTGAAGCCATTATGACTTACCACTTTGTTAAAATTACCTCCCCATCGTGACTAATGATTTCTTCAGAATAACCACGACCCCTTTGTTTCATAACTTTGTCAGAGGAAAATGTTGGATAATTGAATCTATTTGGTGTTGCTGTTCATACTGCATATATTTGTTTTGATCATAAATATTGAAGCAAATTATAATTAGAAGAGAAGTTATCAAAGAATAAATTTATATTTGGCTCTGATATTCGATCTGCGAGTTATTAAACTACTGCTGCTCCCTGTCCGAAAACCGCCAAGTGTACTGGATCTAGTCCCGGTTTAGCACCCTGATATATAACAAAGTCAAACATTTGGCCACTGGTACCACATAATGCAAATAGCTTTATTCCCCATGTTTTTTTTTCTGACATATTGATTTATGTTTAGTGAACAATGAACAGTGAACATATGAAAAGGAACCAATTGTTCATCGTGAAACAATTGAGACTCTAGAGGCAATGAAAGTAGTCGAGAACGAATTGCATTATATAATGGTCTTATCTTCCACAATCGATCTTTTTCATTCTGATCTTCTTGAACATTGACAAAATGTATGTTTTGCCGTAATTTATAAAATCTATTTATTGGCATGCAGTTTTTTATTTGGGGAATACATAACTGCGGTTCCCAATAAAATTTTATTCTGGGATAATGCAAGTTTCCCATTATTATATGTATGCCTACAAAAGTTCGCAGGTCTTCACTATTTGTGGGCTCAAATTTTACATTGTTTTGAACAGCATAAAGATTTGTACAGTAAGCCATTTTTTTCAAACAATTCTTTGGTAAAGTAATTTTGAAAAAATGTATTGGACCTTGCAGTTCCAGAGGTGTTTGAGTACACACAGTATGCCAAGTGATTTTTGGAGTAATATACCTGTGCGCCATTTTATCTTTCTTTGCTGTAAGGTCATTATTTTTTAGGTAATCTAAAACATTAATTTTTTGTGGCAAAGAAGTTTCCTCTGGTTCAGGCTCAACTGTCAGTCCTTCAGGTTCTGACAAAACAAATTCAGATTCAGCTGTCACATATTTGCCATCTGATGTATTATATATCATGCCATTTTCATCTGCCTGATCCTCATCTGACAAATTTATAAGTCAGGGATAAGTAAAAAAAGTAATTATACAACCTAAAATCTTACCATCTTCTATTAAGCCCCCGTCACTTTCCCCATCATCTGAGAGAGCTTCTATATCAGACAACCCATCTTCAATCAACTGCAGAAGCTCTTCGTTAGTCAATGGTCGTTTTTTCCATCTATTATTGCTTATTTTAATCCTAGGAAAAATACCACTCTACTCACAGTGACCACATATGAGTACATTAATTAAAAAAAAAAGTGCTATCATAATACATCTGTACTTACTAATCAAAAAGTACACCCTGTGAGGCAGTTTATTAATACCTGCAACCCAAAACACAATAGAGGCACTGTTTCTTTAGCGCATCTGAAAACTTCGTAGTACAAGCTTTGGTACAAGGCTTATAAACTGGCATTTATCAGCTGTAACAAACGTTTCATATTTTGCACAGGTGGCACCACTTCTGCTCTATTAGCTGTCTTATGGATGTCTACGTATAACGACAGCATGAGATAGCGCGTAAAATTTATCAAACTTGTATTTAAAAATGTATAAAGTTAGTGTCCACAAATGTGGATGCGGTAAAAGAAAGGGTTAAAATGATACCGGTCCTAGCATTTGTACCACCTCAAGATGTTGAAAATGCTTTTGAACATCTCAGGAAATATGAAGATTTTCCACCGGAGGCGACGCGAATCGCAGACTGCTTTGAAGTCACACATATTGGAAGACTGAGTAGAAGACAACGACGAGGAGTATTTTTTAACATTCCTGTGTGGAATATGTACGAGAGAACCATATATGGTGATCACAGAACAAATAAAGTAGTAGAAGCACAGGTAGAAGCGTGACATCGTGGGTTTCAAAGCGGGAGTCATTTCCTAAATATCTGTAAATTTTTAAATGATTTGAAACGACAGAAATCTCTACACCAAATGGAAATTGTTCATGAAGTTGGAGGTGACTCCACGAATAGATGCAATAAAATGTACATGACAATAAACCAAAGAATAGAAATAATTGTTGACGAATACGACCAGAGAAATGTTATGGACTACCTCCGTGGAATTGCACATACTTTTGAATTCTAAATTCAAATACTTTGTATTTTGATTTAACATTTTTATTGTAATAAATACCGTTGTGTAATTTTCATTTTTATCAATTTCAATTGTACCTATATAAATGCAAAATACTGGGGACGAACTGTCCGGGGGCGAAATGAGCGGGGGACGATTTTGTCGGGGACGGACTGTCCGGGGACGGAATATCCAGAGACGAATCGCCGGGGACTAAATGTCCTACACCCTCAACAAGTGCTAATAAAATAATGCTGTATTGTTTTTTATAATTGAAATATGTTGTGCCTTGATCTGTGGGTGCCTTAATGACGATGTACTTCCCATCAAGTGCGCCAATCACATTTGGTGGATTCCATAACGTCTCGAACTGTTTGGAGATGTTCAACCACTCTGCTGCCGTTATTGGAACCTAAAATCTGCACAATTTGTATGTAAAAAAGTGAACTGCGACTAGTACTTATGTACATTCCCACCTTTAAATATTCCTCCTTCAGTTCGTCATAAATGGCTTTGCATACTACAGGAATAAACAATGATAGGGTTGACTCTGAAATCCTATAGTTGAACATTAAGTTGCGATAGCTTTCACCAGTTACTAAAAACCTTAAGGTGACGATGAACTTTTGTTCTGGTGTAATCGCACTTCTTCGTAAAGAGCTCTTTGTTATCCTGTGCCTTCTTTATTCAAGAGATTATGAAACGTTTCTTCATCCATCCTCAGAAAATTGGAGAATGTTTCCTGGTCGGAATTTACAAATTCCTCAGTCAAAAGGATGTTCCCCTTCCTCCTATTCAACCAAAGTCTCACCCACCACCACAGAATTAGAGGTTATATATCAGAAATGTTCTTGACATTCCTCATAGACTTCAATACGTTGGTACACATGTTGCAATTCATAGTGAGTTGCCTATCCTTGCACAACTGTGAAACAACTGACAAGTTTCATTGCATGCAAGAATTTGACCTTGCAATCCCTTGCTGCAATTACTTGCACATTCCATTGCATGACTGTAAAGCGGCTATTATACTGTGTAGTGTAGTAATATTAGTCTATAACATAGTAAAATAATGAGATGTATATTACTTCTATATTGTAACGTTTTTACTATTTACTATAACTAAACACTACGCGATTTGTACTAATTAATTTATTTCTTACACTACACTTATAAACTTAACAATCCCTTAACTTAATTTATATTCGCACACACAAATGTTTATTTATTTAACGCGCGCGGTCTCTCACCCGAATGTTTACGTTCCGATTGTTCAACTGCCTCCGCCTTTGGTCCGGCATTCCTAATAAACGCAGATAGAAGCCTTCTAGACGTTAGCTGGAATATTCCCGAAGTGTCGGGAGATGATTCTAGAATTCGCGGAACTTGTTATCGCGTCCAACTTTCTCGTCTCTTCTCGTCGGCTTCGAACCGTCCTTCTCGGGATCGCAATTCGGCGAACTTGGGTATTTCCCGGCGTGTTTACCTCGGGGCGAGCCGTTTCGTTACAATATGAAACAAGTTCTGGAACTTTTCTATGAACTTCTTTGATATGTTTATCTAGAGTTGATTGTGAGTTAAATACTTTCTCACATATATGACACGAAACCGACATTTTGCCTGGACTTTTAACTGCTTTTGTTGAACAAGTAAAATATCAACCTTAACACAACCACAACAAATCTATTAAATCCATAGATTAAATCAATGAACAAAACGAAATACCCTAACCAAACTTTTTCATAATGCATACATTCGGCAAGGTCAGCATGTCTTGGGCCGCCCATCGTCTCGTTATGGCTAGCCCGGTGGCACTAGCGGCTTTGCCACCGGCACAAAATGCCGCGGCTTGCAGCGGCTTTGCAGAGGAATTAAACTCGACTCCACCAAACAAGCCAGTGGGCATGTATCGGCGGCTCTCGGGTTGCACAGTTGATTGTTGTCCTTCATCATGTTTGCCGACGACGACATTTTATTAGGGTATATGGCCCTAAAAATTATAACCAACAAAAAAAAAAGGAAGCACAGGTATTGGGTACGGCCTAGTTTAAACAAAAATCCTCTAAATTCGGAAAGTAAGCTTTTAAATGATTTAGGAAGAGATGATTGTGATTTAGTGCGTGGCCATAGTATTAGAAGCTCTTTTCAGAATTTTGTTAGGATGAGCGCAACAGATTTTGAGGAACTAATTTACTTAATTGGATCAAAAACTGCTAAATGTGACATAAACGACAGAGATGCTATACCAGTTGCAGATCGATTAGCAGTAACGTTGCGATTTCTAGGCATAGGTGATTGATATGTCAGTTTAAGCTGCAGTTTTAAAGTATCAAAGCAATTAATTAGCGTTATTGTACCTGAAGTGTGCAAAGCAATAAGAGAAGTTCTGAAGGATCAAATTAAAGTAAGTATCCGGTATTTTTAAAGATTTCGTATAAAAAAGGTTAAGAAAAATACATATTTCAGTTTGTTATAATTTAGAGACCATTTTTGGTGAGAACAGTAAAAAAGAAAAAGAAAGAACGTCAAATACAAAATTAGTCCTAAATATTTTTAACATGTATAAGTCTACAGCGATAAAAAAAGGGTTATTGGATCTTGATGTATGAGCCCGGTTCTGATGTATGACCCCGTTCTTTCGATGTTACATTCGTGTTAGATTCAGTTGAAGAAGATCCTGGAACCCATTTTGCTGTTTGTCTATAATTTGGTAGCTGCTGGCAGGTAGGGGTGATAGGGTACTGTTGGTTTGGCGCATGGTCATACATACCAAGGCTTGCTTCAAAAAGTATAGTTTGAATTTTGTGTTTAACCGTACATCCCGCATAATTTGTAGGCAACCGACGAACTTTTAGCTCCACTTCTTTGTCTAAGAGTGAAAACTCGTCACAAGTCTTGCAACACTCATACATCTCTTTAAACATTTTAAAAGTTTCATCTTTGATATCTTCTTGCTCTTAGTGCCTTCTCTTCGTACCTTTTTTTGGGTAAATTATTTCCAATTTTCATGTTGTTATTTAATGTTTGCACTATTTCTGGATTTGTATTATTATGAGAATTTTCTTCTTGAGTATTGGTTTGTACTTGAAGTTGAGTGTTACCTATTGTTGAACGTTGTTAGTTGAAGCCTCTTGGTCCAAATTATCTCCTCGGTAATTCTAAAACAAAAATAATTATTTATTTTTCTGTATCCTTAAACCTAATTAAGTTAGTAGTTTATTTAACGAGCATATAAAATAGCTTTATATGTGAGTTAAATACACTATTTTATCTACGGCTGTAATAATAGTTTATATTTTTGTTTATAAATAGGACAATGACTACAATAAGTCAAATTTTATCCCTTATAAAACATCGATTTTTACGATTTTGCGTCGTCTAACTCAGTCATTTTGTGATCAGGCAATAAGGCTAATAAATCAAAGAAAGCACCAGGTGCTCAAAAACAAATATAATCCAGTTACCTCTGAAACCATTGGCATTGAAAGTCTATTTAACTGACATGTATGTGTGAAATATGTAATCAGTTGATTTGTTCTTCCATAACTGTTTCATTAGGGTTATAGTTCAAAAACAAATATAATCCAGTTACCTCTGAAACCATTGGCATTGAAAGTCTATTTAACTGACATGTATGTATGAAATATGTAATCAGTTGATTTGTTCTTCCATAACTGTTTCATTAGGGTTATAGTTCAAAAACAAATATAATCCAGTTACCTCTGAAACCATTGGCATTGAAAGTCTATTTAACTGACATGTATGTATGAAATATGTAATCAGTTGATTTGTTCTTCCATAACTGTTTCATTAGGGTTATAGTTCAAAAACAAATATAATCCAGTTACCTCTGAAGCCATTGGCATTGAAAGTCTATTTAACTGACATGTATGTATGAAATATGTAATCAGTTGATTTGTGCTTCCATAACTGTTTCATTAGGGTTATAGTTCAAAAACAAATATAATCCAGTTACCTCTGAAACCATTGGCATTGAAAGTCTATTTAACTGACATGTATGTATGAAATATGTAATCAGTTGATTTGTTCTTCCATAACTGTTTCATTAGGGTTATAGTTCAAAAACAAATATAATCCAGTTACCTCTGAAGCCATTGGTATTGAAAGTCTATTTAACTGACATGTATGTATGAAATATGTAATCAGTTGATTTGTTCTTCCATAACTGTTTCATTAGGGTTATAGTTCAAAAACAAATATAATCCAGTTACCTCTGAAACCATTGGCATTGAAAGTCTATTTAACTGACATGTATGTATGAAATATGTAATCAGTTGATTTGTTCTTCCATAACTGTTTCATTAGGGTTATAGTTCAAAAACAAATATAATCCAGTTACCTCTGAAGCCATTGGTATTGAAAGTCTATTTAACTGACATGTATGTATGAAATATGTAATCAGTTGATTTGTTCTTCCATAACTGTTTCATTAGGGTTATAGTTCAAAAACAAATATAATCCAGTTACCTCTGAAACCATTGGCATTGAAAGTCTATTTAACTGACATGTATGTATGAAATATGTAATCAGTTGATTTGTTCTTCCATAACTGTTTCATTAGGGTTATAGTTCAAAAACAAATATAATCCAGTTACCTCTGAAACCATTGGCATTGAAAGTCTATTTAACTGACATGTATGTATGAAATATGTAATCAGTTGATTTGTTCTTCCATAACTGTTTCATTAGGGTTATAGTTCAAAAACAAATATAATCCAGTTACCTCTGAAACCATTGGCATTGAAAGTCTATTTAACTGACATGTATGTATGAAATATATAATCAGTTGATTTGTTCTTCCATAACTGTTTCATTAGGGTTATAGTTCAAAAACAAATATAATCCAGTTACCTCTGAAACCATTGGCATTGAAAGTCTATTTAACTGACATGTATGTATGAAATATGTAATCAGTTGATTTGCTCTTCCATAACTGTTTCATTAGGGTTATAGTTCAAAAACAAATATAATCCAGTTACCTCTGAAATCATTGGCATTGAAAGTCTATTTAACTGACATGTATGTATGAAATATGTAATCAGTTGATTTGTTCTTCCATAACTGTTTCATTAGGGTTATAGTTCAAAAACAAATATAATCCAGTTACCTCTGAAGCCATTGGTATTGAAAGTCTATTTAACTGACATGTATGTATGAAATATGTAATCAGTTGATTTGTTCTTCCATAACTGTTTCATTAGGGTTATAGTTCAAAAACAAATATAATCCAGTTACCTCTGAAACCATTGGCATTGAAAGTCTATTTAACTGACATGTATGTATGAAATATGTAATCAGTTGATTTGTTCCTCCATAACTGTTTCATTAGGGTTATAGTTCAAAAACAAATATAATCCAGTTACCTCTGAAGCCATTGGCATTGAAAGTCTATTTAACTGACATGTATGTATGAAATATGTAATCAGTTGATTTGTGCTTCCATAACTGTTTCATTAGGGTTATAGTTCAAAAACAAATATAATCCAGTTACCTCTGAAACCATTGGCATTGAAAGTCTATTTAACTGACATGTATGTATGAAATATGTAATCAGTTGATTTGTTCTTCCATAACTGTTTCATTAGGGTTATAGTTCAAAACCAAATATAATCCAGTTACCTCTGAAACCATTGGCATTGAAAGTCTATTTAACTGACATGTATGTATGAAATATGTAATCAGTTGATTTGTTCTTCCATAACTGTTTCATTAGGGTTATAGTTCAAAAACAAATATAATCCAGTTACCTCTGAAACCATTGGCATTGAAAGTCTATTTAACTGACATGTATGTATGAAATATGTAATCAGTTGATTTGTGCTTCCATAACTGTTTCATTAGGGTTATAGTTCAAAAACAAATATAATCCAGTTACCTCTGAAACCATTGGCATTGAAAGTCTATTTAACTGACATGTATGTATGAAATATGTAATCAGTTGATTTGTTCTTCCATAACTGTTTCATTAGGGTTATAGTTCAAAACCAAATATAATCCAGTTACCTCTGAAACCATTGGCATTGAAAGTCTATTTAACTGACATGTATGTATGAAATATGTAATCAGTTGATTTGTTCTTCCATAACTGTTTCATTAGGGTTATAGTTCAAAAACAAATATAATCCAGTTACCTCTGAAACCATTGGCATTGAAAGTCTATTTAACTGACATGTATGTATGAAATATGTAATCAGTTGATTTGCTCTTCCATAACTGTTTCATTAGGGTTATAGTTCAAAAACAAATATAATCCAGTTACCTCTGAAATCATTGGCATTGAAAGTCTATTTAACTGACATGTATGTATGAAATATGTAATCAGTTGATTTGTTCTTCCATAACTGTTTCATTAGGGTTATAGTTCAAAAACAAATATAATCCAGTTACCTCTGAAGCCATTGGTAATGAAAGTCTATTTAACTGACATGTATGTATGAAATATGTAATCAGTTGATTTGTTCTTCCATAACTGTTTCATTAGGGTTATAGTTCAAAAACAAATATAATCCAGTTACCTCTGAAACCATTGGCATTGAAAGTCTATTTAACTGACATGTATGTATGAAATATGTAATCAGTTGATTTGTTCTTCCATAACTGTTTCATTAGGGTTATAGTTCAAAAACAAATATAATCCAGTTACCTCTGAAACCATTGGCATTGAAAGTCTATTTAACTGACATGTATGTATGAAATATGTAATCAGTTGATTTGTTCTTCCATAACTGTTTCATTAGGGTTATAGTTCAAAAACAAATATAATCCAGTTACCTCTGAAACCAATGGCATTGAAAGTCTATTTAACTGACATGTATGTGTGAAATATGTAATCAGTTGATTTGTTCTTCCATAACTGTTTCATTAGGGTTACAGTTCAAAAACAAATATAATCCAGTTACCTCTGAAACCAATGGCATTGAAAGTCTATTTAACTGACATGTATGTATGAAATATGTAATCAGTTGATTTTTTCTTCCATAACTGTTTCATTAGGGTTATAGTTCAAAAATAAAATATAATCCAGTTACCTCTGAAACCAATGGCATTGAAAGTCTATTTAACTGACATGTATGTATGAAATATGTAATCAGTTGATTTGTTCTTCCATAACTGTTTCATTAGGGTTATAGTTCAAAAACTAATATAATCCAGTTACCGCTGAAACCATTGGCATTGAAAGTCTATTTAACTGACATGTATGTATGAAATATGTAACCAGTTGATTTGTTCATCCATAACTGTTTCATTAGGGTTATAGTTCAAAAACAAATATAATCCAGTTACCTCTGAAACCATTGGCATTGAAAGTCTATTTAACTGACATGTATGTATGAAATATGTAATCAGTTGATTTGTTCTTCCATAACTGTTTCATTAGGGTTATAGTTCAAAAACAAATATAATCCAGTTACCTCTGAAACCAATGGCATTGAAAGTCTATTTAACTGACATGTATGTGTGAAATATGTAATCAGTTGATTTGTTCTTCCATAACTGTTTCATTAGGGTTACAGTTCAAAAACAAATATAATCCAGTTACCTCTGAAACCAATGGCATTGAAAGTCTATTTAACTGACATGTATGTATGAAATATGTAATCAGTTGATTTTTTCTTCCATAACTGTTTCATTAGGGTTATAGTTCAAAAATAAAATATAATCCAGTTACCTCTGAAACCAATGGCATTGAAAGTCTATTTAACTGACATGTATGTATGAAATATGTAATCAGTTGATTTGTTCTTCCATAACTGTTTCATTAGGGTTATAGTTCAAAAACTAATATAATCCAGTTACCGCTGAAACCATTGGCATTGAAAGTCTATTTAACTGACATGTATGTATGAAATATGTAACCAGTTGATTTGTTCATCCATAACTGTTTCATTAGGGTTATAGTTCAAAAACAAATATATTCCAGTTACCTCTGAAACCATTGGCATTGAAAGTCTATTTAACTGACATGTATGTATGAAATATGTAATCAGTTGATTTGTTCTTCCATAACTGTTTCATTAGGGTTATAGTTCAAAAACAAATATAATCCAGTTACCTCTGAAACCATTGGCATTGAAAGTCTATTTAACTGACATGTATGTATGAAATATGTAATTAGTTGATTTGTTCTTCCATAACTGTTTCATTAGGGTTATAGTTCAAAAACAAATATAATCCAGTTACCTCTGAAACCATTGGCATTGAAAGTCTATTTAACTGACATGTATGTATGAAATATGTAATCAGTTGATTTGTTCTTCCATAACTGTTTCATTAGGGTTATAGTTCAAAAACAAATATAATCCAGTTACCTCTGAAACCAATGGCATTGAAAGTCTATTTAACTGACATGTATGTATGAAATATGTAATCAGTTGATTTGTTCTTCCATAACTGTTTCATTAGGGTTATAGTTCAAAAACAAATATAATCCAGTTACCTCTGAAACCAATGGCATTGAAAGTCTATTTAACTGACATGTATGTATGAAATATATAATCAGTTGATTTGTTCTTCCATAACTGTTTCATTAGGGTTATAGTTCAAAAACAAATATAATCCAGTTACCTCTGAAACCAATGGCATTGAAAGTCTATTTAACTGACATGTATGTATGAAATATGTAATCAGTTGATTTGTTCTTCCATAACTGTTTCATTAGGGTTATAGTTCAAAACCAAATATAATCCAGTTACATCTGAAACCATTGGCATTGAAAGTCTATTTAACTGACATGTATGTATGAAATATGTAATCAGTTGATTTGTACTTCCATAACTGTTTCATTAGGGTTATAGTTCAAAAACAAATATAATCCAGTTACCTCTGAAACCAATGGCATTGAAAGTCTATTTAACTGACATGTATGTATGAAATATGTAATCAGTTGATTTGTTCTTCCATAACTGTTTCATTAGGGTTATAGTTCAAAAACAAATATAATCCAGTTACCTCTGAAACCAATGGCATTGAAAGTCTATTTAACTGACATGTATGTGTGAAATATGTAATCAGTTGATTTGTTCATCCATAACTGTTTCATTAGGGTTATAGTTCAAAAACAAATATAATCCAGTTACCTCTGAAACCAATGGCATTGAAAGACTATTTAACTGACATGTATGTATGAAATATGTAATCAGTTGATTTGTTCTTCCATAACTGTTTCATTAGGGTTATAGTTCAAAAACAAATATAATCCAGTTACCTCTGAAACCATTGGCATTGAAAGTCTATTTAACTGACATGTATGTATGAAATATGTAATCAGTTGATTTGTTCTTCCATAACTGTTTCATTAGGGTTATAGTTCAAAAACAAATATAATCCAGTTACCTCTGAAACCAATGGCATTGAAAGTCTATTTAACTGACATGTATGTATGAAATATGTAATCAGTTGATTTGTTCTTCCATAACTGTTTCATTAGGGTTATAGTTCAAAAACAAATATAATCCAGTTACCTCTGAAACCAATGGCATTGAAAGTCTATTTAACTGACATGTATGTGTGAAATATGTAATCAGTTGATTTGTTCTTCCATAACTGTTTCATTAGGGTTACAGTTCAAAAACAAATATAATCCAGTTACCTCTGAAACCAATGGCATTGAAAGTCTATTTACCTGACATGTATGTATGAAATATGTAATCAGTTGATTTTTTCTTCCATAACTGTTTCATTAGGGTTATAGTTCAAAAATAAAATATAATCCAGTTACCTCTGAAACCAATGGCATTGAAAGTCTATTTAACTGACATGTATGTATGAAATATGTAATCAGTTGATTTGTTCTTCCATAACTGTTTCATTAGGGTTATAGTTCAAAAACTAATACAATCCAGTTACCGCTGAAACCATTGGCATTGAAAGTCTATTTAACTGACATGTATGTATGAAATATGTAACCAGTTGATTTGTTCATCCATAACTGTTTCATTTGGGTTATAGTTCAAAAACAAATATAATCCAGTTACCTCTGAAACCATTGGCATTGAAAGTCTATTTAACTGACATGTATGTATGAAATATGTAATCAGTTGATTTGTTCTTCCATAACTGTTTCATTAGGGTTATAGTTCAAAAACAAATATAATCCAGTTACCTCTGAAGCCATTGGCATTGAAAGTCTATTTAACTGACATGTATGTATGAAATATGTAATCAGTTGATTTGTGCTTCCATAACTGTTTCATTAGGGTTATAGTTCAAAAACAAATATAATCCAGTTACCTCTGAAACCATTGGCATTGAAAGTCTATTTAACTGACATGTATGTATGAAATATGTAATCAGTTGATTTGTTCTTCCATAACTGTTTCATTAGGGTTATAGTTCAAAACCAAATATAATCCAGTTACCTCTGAAACCATTGGCATTGAAAGTCTATTTAACTGACATGTATGTATGAAATATGTAATCAGTTGATTTGTTCTTCCATAACTGTTTCATTAGGGTTATAGTTCAAAAACAAATATAATCCAGTTACCTCTGAAATCATTGGCATTGAAAGTCTATTTAACTGACATGTATGTATGAAATATGTAATCAGTTGATTTGTTCTTCCATAACTGTTTCATTAGGGTTATAGTTCAAAAACAAATATAATCCAGTTACCTCTGAAATCATTGGCATTGAAAGTCTATTTAACTGACATGTATGTATGAAATATGTAATCAGTTGATTTGTTCTTCCATAACTGTTTCATTAGGGTTATAGTTCAAAAACAAATATAATCCAGTTACCTCTGAAACCATTGGCATTGAAAGTCTATTTAACTGACATGTATGTATGAAATATGTAATCAGTTGATTTGTTCTTCCATAACTGTTTCATTAGGGTTATAGTTCAAAACCAAATATAATCCAGTTACCTCTGAAACCATTGGCATTGAAAGTCTATTTAACTGACATGTATGTATGAAATATGTAATCAGTTGATTTGTTCTTCCATAACTGTTTCATTAGGGTTATAGTTCAAAAACAAATATAATCCAGTTACCTCTGAAATCATTGGCATTGAAAGTCTATTTAACTGACATGTATGTATGAAATATGTAATCAGTTGATTTGTTCTTCCATAACTGTTTCATTAGGGTTATAGTTCAAAAACAAATATAATCCAGTTACCTCTGAAATCATTGGCATTGAAAGTCTATTTAACTGACATGTATGTATGAAATATGTAATCAGTTGATTTGTTCTTCCATAACTGTTTCATTAGGGTTATAGTTCAAAAACAAATATAATCCAGTTACCTCTGAAATCATTGGCATTGAAAGTCTATTTAACTGACATGTATGTATGAAATATGTAATCAGTTGATTTGTTCTTCCATAACTGTTTCATTAGGGTTATAGTTCAAAAACAAATATAATCCAGTTACCTCTGAAATCATTGGCATTGAAAGTCTATTTAACTGACATGTATGTATGAAATATGTAATCAGTTGATTTGTTCTTCCATAACTGTTTCATTAGGGTTATAGTTCAAAAACAAATATAATCCAGTTACCTCTGAAATCATTGGCATTGAAAGTCTATTTAACTGACATGTATGTATGAAATATGTAATCAGTTGATTTGTTCTTCCATAACTGTTTCATTAGGGTTATAGTTCAAAAACAAATATAATCCAGTTACCTCTGAAATCATTGGCATTGAAAGTCTATTTAACTGACATGTATGTATGAAATATGTAATCAGTTGATTTGTTCTTCCATAACTGTTTCATTAGGGTTATAGTTCAAAAACAAATATAATCCAGTTACCTCTGAAACCATTGGCATTGAAAGTCTATTTAACTGACATGTATGTATGAAATATGTAATCAGTTGATTTGTTCTTCCATAACTGTTTCATTAGGGTTATAGTTCAAAAACAAATATAATCCAGTTACCTCTGAAATCATTGGCATTGAAAGTCTATTTAACTGACATGTATGTATGAAATATGTAATCAGTTGATTTGCTCTTCCATAACTGTTTCATTAGGGTTATAGTTCAAAAACAAATATAATCCAGTTACCTCTGAAATCATTGGCATTGAAAGTCTATTTAACTGACATGTATGTATGAAATATGTAATCAGTTGATTTGTTCTTCCATAACTGTTTCATTAGGGTTATAGTTCAAAAACAAATATAATCCAGTTACCTCTGAAGCCATTGGTAATGAAAGTCTATTTAACTGACATGTATGTATGAAATATGTAATCAGTTGATTTGTTCTTCCATAACTGTTTCATTAGGGTTATAGTTCAAAAACAAATATAATCCAGTTACCTCTGAAACCATTGGCATTGAAAGTCTATTTAACTGACATGTATGTATGAAATATGTAATCAGTTGATTTGTTCTTCCATAACTGTTTCATTAGGGTTATAGTTCAAAAACAAATATAATCCAGTTACCTCTGAAACCATTGGCATTGAAAGTCTATTTAACTGACATGTATGTATGAAATATGTAATCAGTTGATTTGTTCTTCCATAACTGTTTCATTAGGGTTATAGTTCAAAAACAAATATAATCCAGTTACCTCTGAAACCAATGGCATTGAAAGTCTATTTAACTGACATGTATGTATGAAATATATAATCAGTTGATTTGTTCTTCCATAACTGTTTCATTAGGGTTATAGTTCAAAAACAAATATAATCCAGTTACCTCTGAAACCATTGGCATTGAAAGTCTATTTAACTGACATGTATGTGTGAAATATGTAATCAGTTGATTTGTTCTTCCATAACTGTTTCATTAGGGTTATAGTTCAAAAACAAATATAATCCAGTTACCTCTGAAACCAATGGCATTGAAAGTCTATTTAACTGACATGTATGTGTGAAATATGTAATCAGTTGATTTGTTCTTCCATAACTGTTTCATTAGGGTTATAGTTCAAAAACTAATATAATCCAGTTACCGCTGAAACCATTGGCATTGAAAGTCTATTTAACTGACATGTATGTATGAAATATGTAACCAGTTGATTTGTTCATCCATAACTGTTTCATTAGGGTTATAGTTCAAAAACAAATATAATCCAGTTACCTCTGAAACCATTGGCATTGAAAGTCTATTTAACTGACATGTATGTGTGAAATATGTAATCAGTTGATTTGTTCTTCCATAACTGTTTCATTAGGGTTATAGTTCAAAAACAAATATAATCCAGTTACGTCTGAAACCAATGGCATTGAAAGACTATTTAACTGACATGTATGTATGAAATATGTAATCAGTTGATTTGTTCTTCCATAACTGTTTCATTAGGGTTATAGTTCAAAAACAAATATAATCCAGTTACCTCTGAAACCATTGGCATTGAAAGTCTATTTAACTGACATGTATGTATGAAATATGTAATCAGTTGATTTGTTCTTCCATAACTGTTTCATTAGGGTTATAGTTCAAAAACAAATATAATCCAGTTACCTCTGAAACCAATGGCATTGAAAGTCTATTTAACTGACATGTATGTGTGAAATATGTAATCAGTTGATTTGTTCATCCATAACTGTTTCATTAGGGTTATAGTTCAAAAACAAATATAATCCAGTTACCTCTGAAACCAATGGCATTGAAAGACTATTTAACTGACATGTATGTATGAAATATGTAATCAGTTGATTTGTTCTTCCATAACTGTTTCATTAGGGTTATAGTTCAAAAACTAATATAATCCAGTTACCGCTGAAACCATTGGCATTGAAAGTCTATTTAACTGACATGTATGTGTGAAATATGTAATCAGTTGATTTGTTCTTCCATAACTGTTTCATTAGGGTTATAGTTCAAAAACAAATATAATCCAGTTACCTCTGAAACCAATGGCATTGAAAGACTATTTAACTGACATGTATGTATGAAATATGTAATCAGTTGATTTGTTCTTCCATAACTGTTTCATTAGGGTTATAGTTCAAAAACAAATATAATCCAGTTACCTCTGAAACCATTGGCATTGAAAGTCTATTTAACTGACATGTATGTATGAAATATGTAATCAGTTGATTTGTTCTTCCATAACTGTTTCATTAGGGTTATAGTTCAAAAACAAATATAATCCAGTTACCTCTGAAACCAATGGCATTGAAAGTCTATTTAACTGACATGTATGTGTGAAATATGTAATCAGTTGATTTGTTCATCCATAACTGTTTCATTAGGGTTATAGTTCAAAAACAAATATAATCCAGTTACCTCTGAAACCAATGGCATTGAAAGTCTATTTAACTGACATGTATGTATGAAATATGTAATCAGTTGATTTGTTCTTCCATAACTGTTTCATTAGGGTTATAGTTCAAAAACTAATATAATCCAGTTACCGCTGAAACCATTGGCATTGAAAGTCTATTTAACTGACATGTATGTATGAAATATGTAACCAGTTGATTTGTTCATCCATAACTGTTTCATTAGGGTTATAGTTCAAAAACAAATATATTCCAGTTACCTCTGAAACCATTGGCATTGAAAGTCTATTTAACTGACATGTATGTATGAAATATGTAATCAGTTGATTTGTTCTTCCATAACTGTTTCATTAGGGTTATAGTTCAAAAACAAATATAATCCAGTTACCTCTGAAACCATTGGCATTGAAAGTCTATTTAACTGACATGTATGTATGAAATATGTAATCAGTTGATTTGTTCTTCCATAACTGTTTCATTAGGGTTATAGTTCAAAAACAAATATAATCCAGTTACCTCTGAAACCATTGGCATTGAAAGTCTATTTAACTGACATGTATGTATGAAATATGTAATCAGTTGATTTGTTCTTCCATAACTGTTTCATTAGGGTTATAGTTCAAAAACAAATATAATCCAGTTACCTCTGAAACCAATGGCATTGAAAGTCTATTTAACTGACATGTATGTATGAAATATGTAATCAGTTGATTTGTTCTTCCATAACTGTTTCATTAGGGTTATAGTTCAAAAACAAATATAATCCAGTTACCTCTGAAACCAATGGCATTGAAAGTCTATTTAACTGACATGTATGTATGAAATATATAATCAGTTGATTTGTTCTTCCATAACTGTTTCATTAGGGTTATAGTTCAAAAACAAATATAATCCAGTTACCTCTGAAACCAATGGCATTGAAAGTCTATTTAACTGACATGTATGTATGAAATATGTAATCAGTTGATTTGTTCTTCCATAACTGTTTCATTAGGGTTATAGTTCAAAACCAAATATAATCCAGTTACATCTGAAACCATTGGCATTGAAAGTCTATTTAACTGACATGTATGTATGAAATATGTAATCAGTTGATTTGTACTTCCATAACTGTTTCATTAGGGTTATAGTTCAAAAACAAATATAATCCAGTTACGTCTGAAACCAATGGCATTGAAAGACTATTTAACTGACATGTATGTATGAAATATGTAATCAGTTGATTTGTTCTTCCATAACTGTTTCATTAGGGTTATAGTTCAAAAACAAATATAATCCAGTTACCTCTGAAACCATTGGCATTGAAAGTCTATTTAACTGACATGTATGTATGAAATATGTAATCAGTTGATTTGTTCTTCCATAACTGTTTCATTAGGGTTATAGTTCAAAAACAAATATAATCCAGTTACCTCTGAAACCAATGGCATTGAAAGTCTATTTAACTGACATGTATGTGTGAAATATGTAATCAGTTGATTTGTTCATCCATAACTGTTTCATTAGGGTTATAGTTCAAAAACAAATATAATCCAGTTACCTCTGAAACCAATGGCATTGAAAGACTATTTAACTGACATGTATGTATGAAATATGTAATCAGTTGATTTGTTCTTCCATAACTGTTTCATTAGGGTTATAGTTCAAAAACTAATATAATCCAGTTACCGCTGAAACCATTGGCATTGAAAGTCTATTTAACTGACATGTATGTATGAAATATGTAATCAGTTGATTTGTGCTTCCATAACTGTTTCATTAGGGTTATAGTTCAAAAACAAATATAATCCAGTTACCTCTGAAACCAATGGCATTGAAAGTCTATTTAACTGACATGTATGTATGAAATATGTAATCAGTTGATTTGTTCTTCCATAACTGTTTCATTAGGGTTATAGTTCAAAAACAAATATAATCCAGTTACCTCTGAAACCATTGGCATTGAAAGTCTATTTAACTGACATGTATGTATGAAATATGTAATCAGTTGATTTGTTCTTCCATAACTGTTTCATTAGGGTTATAGTTCAAAAACAAATATAATCCAGTTACCTCTGAAACCATTGGCATTGAAAGTCTATTTAACTGACATGTATGTATGAAATATGTAATCAGTTGATTTGTTCTTCCATAACTGTTTCATTAGGGTTATAGTTCAAAAACAAATATAATCCAGTTACCTCTGAAACCAATGGCATTGAAAGTCTATTTAACTGACATGTATGTATGAAATATGTAATCAGTTGATTTGTTCTTCCATAACTGTTTCATTAGGGTTATAGTTCAAAAACAAATATAATCCAGTTACCTCTGAAACCAATGGCATTGAAAGTCTATTTAACTGACATGTATGTATGAAATATGTAATCAGTTGATTTGTTCTTCCATAACTGTTTCATTAGGGTTATAGTTCAAAAACAAATATAATCCAGTTACCTCTGAAACCAATGGCATTGAAAGTCTATTTAACTGACATGTATGTGTGAAATATGTAATCAGTTGATTTGTTCTTCCATAACTGTTTCATTAGGGTTACAGTTCAAAAACAAATATAATCCAGTTACCTCTGAAACCAATGGCATTGAAAGTCTATTTAACTGACATGTATGTATGAAATATGTAATCAGTTGATTTTTTCTTCCATAACTGTTTCATTAGGGTTATAGTTCAAAAATAAAATATAATCCAGTTACCTCTGAAACCAATGGCATTGAAAGTCTATTTAACTGACATGTATGTATGAAATATGTAATCAGTTGATTTGTTCTTCCATAACTGTTTCATTAGGGTTATAGTTCAAAAACAAATATAATCCAGTTACCTCTGAAACCATTGGCATTGAAAGTCTATTTAACTGACATGTATGTATGAAATATGTAATCAGTTGATTTGTTCTTCCATAACTGTTTCATTAGGGTTATAGTTCAAAAACAAATATAATCCAGTTACCTCTGAAACCATTGGCATTGAAAGTCTATTTAACTGACATGTATGTATGAAATATGTAATCAGTTGATTTGTTCTTCCATAACTGTTTCATTAGGGTTATAGTTCAAAAACAAATATAATCCAGTTACCTCTGAAACCAATGGCATTGAAAGTCTATTTAACTGACATGTATGTGTGAAATATGTAATCAGTTGATTTGTTCTTCCATAACTGTTTCATTAGGGTTATAGTTCAAAAACAAATATAATCCAGTTACCTCTGAAACCAATGGCATTGAAAGTCTATTTAACTGACATGTATGTGTGAAATATGTAATCAGTTGATTTGTTCTTCCATAACTGTTTCATTAGGGTTACAGTTCAAAAACAAATATAATCCAGTTACCTCTGAAACCATTGGCATTGAAAGTCTATTTAACTGACATGTATGTATGAAATATGTAATCAGTTGATTTGTTCTTCCATAACTGTTTCATTAGGGTTATAGTTCAAAAACAAATATAATCCAGTTACCTCTGAAACCAATGGCATTGAAAGACTATTTAACTGACATGTATGTATGAAATATGTAATCAGTTGATTTGTTCTTCCATAACTGTTTCATTAGGGTTATAGTTCAAAAACAAATATAATCCAGTTACCTCTGAAACCATTGGCATTGAAAGTCTATTTAACTGACATGTATGTATGAAATATGTAATCAGTTGATTTGTTCTTCCATAACTGTTTCATTAGGGTTATAGTTCAAAAACAAATATAATCCAGTTACCTCTGAAACCAATGGCATTGAAAGTCTATTTAACTGACATGTATGTGTGAAATATGTAATCAGTTGATTTGTTCTTCCATAACTGTTTCATTAGGGTTATAGTTCAAAAACAAATATAATCCAGTTACCTCTGAAACCAATGGCATTGAAAGTCTATTTAACTGACATGTATGTGTGAAATATGTAATCAGTTGATTTGTTCTTCCATAACTGTTTCATTAGGGTTACAGTTCAAAAACAAATATAATCCAGTTACCTCTGAAACCATTGGCATTGAAAGTCTATTTAACTGACATGTATGTATGAAATATGTAATCAGTTGATTTGTTCTTCCATAACTGTTTCATTAGGGTTATAGTTCAAAAACAAATATAATCCAGTTACCTCTGAAACCAATGGCATTGAAAGACTATTTAACTGACATGTATGTATGAAATATGTAATCAGTTGATTTGTTCTTCCATAACTGTTTCATTAGGGTTATAGTTCAAAAACAAATATAATCCAGTTACCTCTGAAACCATTGGCATTGAAAGTCTATTTAACTGACATGTATGTATGAAATATGTAATCAGTTGATTTGTTCTTCCATAACTGTTTCATTAGGGTTATAGTTCAAAAACAAATATAATCCAGTTACCTCTGAAACCATTGGCATTGAAAGTCTATTTAACTGACATGTATGTATGAAATATGTAATCAGTTGATTTGTTCTTCCATAACTGTTTCATTAGGGTTATAGTTCAAAAACAAATATAATCCAGTTACCTCTGAAACCAATGGCATTGAAAGTCTATTTAACTGACATGTATGTGTGAAATATGTAATCAGTTGATTTGTTCATCCATAACTGTTTCATTAGGGTTATAGTTCAAAAACAAATATAATCCAGTTACCTCTGAAACCAATGGCATTGAAAGACTATTTAACTGACATGTATGTATGAAATATGTAATCAGTTGATTTGTTCTTCCATAACTGTTTCATTAGGGTTATAGTTCAAAAACAAATATAATCCAGTTACCTCTGAAACCATTGGCATTGAAAGTCTATTTAACTGACATGTATGTATGAAATATGTAATCAGTTGATTTGTTCTTCCATAACTGTTTCATTAGGGTTATAGTTCAAAAACAAATATAATCCAGTTACCTCTGAAACCAATGGCATTGAAAGTCTATTTAACTGACATGTATGTATGAAATATGTAATCAGTTGATTTGTTCTTCCATAACTGTTTCATTAGGGTTATAGTTCAAAAACAAATATAATCCAGTTACCTCTGAAACCAATGGCATTGAAAGTCTATTTAACTGACATGTATGTGTGAAATATGTAATCAGTTGATTTGTTCTTCCATAACTGTTTCATTAGGGTTACAGTTCAAAAACAAATATAATCCAGTTACCTCTGAAACCAATGGCATTGAAAGTCTATTTACCTGACATGTATGTATGAAATATGTAATCAGTTGATTTTTTCTTCCATAACTGTTTCATTAGGGTTATAGTTCAAAAATAAAATATAATCCAGTTACCTCTGAAACCAATGGCATTGAAAGTCTATTTAACTGACATGTATGTATGAAATATGTAATCAGTTGATTTGTTCTTCCATAACTGTTTCATTAGGGTTATAGTTCAAAAACTAATACAATCCAGTTACCGCTGAAACCATTGGCATTGAAAGTCTATTTAACTGACATGTATGTATGAAATATGTAACCAGTTGATTTGTTCATCCATAACTGTTTCATTTGGGTTATAGTTCAAAAACAAATATAATCCAGTTACCTCTGAAACCATTGGCATTGAAAGTCTATTTAACTGACATGTATGTATGAAATATGTAATCAGTTGATTTGTTCTTCCATAACTGTTTCATTAGGGTTATAGTTCAAAAACAAATATAATCCAGTTACCTCTGAAACCATTGGCATTGAAAGTCTATTTAACTGACATGTATGTATGAAATATGTAATCAGTTGATTTGTTCTTCCATAACTGTTTCATTAGGGTTATAGTTCAAAAACAAATATAATCCAGTTATCTCTGAAACCATTGGCATTGAAAGTCTATTCAACTGACATGTATGTATGAAATATGTAATCAGTTGATTTGTTCTTCCATAACTGTTTCATTAGGGTTATAGTTAAAAAACAAATATAATCCAGTTACCTCTGAAACCATTGGCATTGAAAGTCTATTTAACTGACATGTATGTATGAAATATGTAGTCAGTTGATTTGTTCTTCCATAACTGTTTCATTAGTGTTATAGTCCGTGGAAGCTCTGCAAAAAATATAATTATTTTGGTAACGGGTACATATGGTGTAGAATGTTTCCTTACCCAAATAATTCACTCACAGCACATTCCAATCTTGTTAGTGTATCTCTGTTTTTTACGACAATGATTAATGGGGACCTTCTTGAATTTCTGAAATTGAATTTTAATTGGAAAATTTTTTTTTCTTCCTCAAGGATAGGTTCAGCCCCTCGGAAATGGCTTTCAAAGAACACTGTTGCATCGATTTTCAGATCGTCAGGGAAAAATAGAAATTCTGTCTGCCAACACCTCCAATCGTGCATAATATTCCAATTCATTGTAAATTATTCTTGAATTGAACACATTATCAGCCATTTTGTTCGCACTTTTCGGTCTCAACCGTAACTGCCGCATTTCGGCCCAATTCACTAGACTCTGCTTATCTGAAAGAATACGCAATTTTTTTTAAATTTTTTATAACTTGCGACAACCAATTGTATATTACCTTTGACCATGTCAGACTGTATTTTTTGCCCCCACCAAAGATCAAAACATAACCCCCACTGCGTTGAACCACAACCTTGAAGCAAACGAACGGAACGAACCTAACGAACCAAACAGCTGACAGTTGACCTGACTGACGTTGCTCACACGATACCAACACAGCCAACACAAAATACCCGCTTAAAGGAGCTGTGTACTGTGTTGCATATGCCATTAATTTCAGAAATGTTTTTATTTAGCAGATTATCCATTTGAAATTCACCAGACGTAACAGACAAATATCAATGTAAAATTCCTGGATGCATAAGGACGAAATCAGACTGAACAACTAGACCCATCGTCCACGGCCGACCAAAATTCCAAACCCTATGAAATGATACACAGACTCAGATTGCTTGATTGTTCATCAGTGAGACCGATCGACCGCCTCGGTCGACAGTCATGGAATACTAAATAAAAAATATTTCTTGTTATATAGTGTTTTGTGCAGTTTTGAGAAACTCAACCTTACTTTTTCGGCGAGTATTGATATGTAATTTACATCCTTCATTGTCTAAGATATGTATTGGATGCAAATAAAAAACTTGTAATAATGGCGGCTGAAGACGGTAATACTCTGGGACTATTAATATTACGAAAACGAATTTAAATTATCTATTGCAGTAAATATGTGGAATGTCTCAGACATCGATCATCTGAGTTGTGTTTTTGAAAAGCTTGTTTTATATGATCAGTCCCAGGCGGGGTACTCAAATCGGGAGCTAACCAATTCCCTGTGGAGTACCGTAGCCAACAAGCTTAAAAAACCAGGTAAGAAATTATTTTTACGCAATCCTATTATGATTTAGTTCCCGTTTGTGTTAAAAATTGGCAAATATTAAGGGTCGGTTACAGGAAAAGACATCATGATCATGCTGCAGTTTCTGGAAGTGCAGCAAAGAAAATAAAAAAAATGGACTACTTTGATCAACTAAGTTTCCTAGAATCATATATGGAAGACAGACAATCAAAGTCAAATGTACCTCAAAGTGCTGTTGAGTCGGAGATCTTGTTACCTGAGAGCTGTCGGAGTAGTCCTGTTTCAACTTATGAAGTGGACGAAGAGGGTTCTTTGGGAAACCACTCTTATGCAGATGGGGAAACTATAAGTTTATATGTGGAAGATGGAGAAAATTAACCACCTTCCCACCCTACATCCAAGAAAAAAACAACCAGAAAGGATAAGGTTCATCATGAGATAGTTGAATACATACAAATCCTGAAAACCAAAGAAATGAATACAAATTCCCGTAAACAAAGCTCAACAGTTATTCCTGGCCAGTTTGGTGAATGATGTAGACGCAATGCCACCCAATAAACAACGGATTTTTAAACTGAAAATCCCTCAGTTAATACAGGAATTATTTATGGAATGAATATGTATTAAAGTTTCGTTGAAATATGGATTAGGTACAATAGTTTGGTTCAATAAAACAAATTTTCACAGTTTATTTTGTACATTTCATTCAAAACCAAATTTTAAAAAAATAATGAAAAATGTAGTTAAAGAAAGGAATAGAACATAATTTAAAAAATTTTGATAAAATACTTATTTAACCATCATTATCTTCATGACTTATAAAAATCTTTTCGTCTTGCCAATTCAGTTTCCCTGTGGAACAGAAATATTCCGCAAAAAGATCTCTTACCCTTCTAGCATGGTTTGTAGACTGACTAACATTTCTATTTGTAATTTCACTAGGTAAACTATTACTCCAAAGCCGCACTACAGGCGGGTGGAGGGAAGCTTGGCGAGTAGAGAGTGAAGGTCAATGGGTAGAGGGTGAATATACCTTGGCCGCACTATTCGACGGAAAATTATCGTACCAACTTCAATCAAGTTCAGTTGCGGGACGTTTCAAAATGGGAAAGACGACAGTATCGGAAATTATTATCGACACATGCATGGTTTTGTGCATTGAGTTAAAAGATGAGTACATGCCACATCCCACGAAAGAAAGGTGGTATTCAATTGCTGATACATTCTATGAAAAATGGAATTTTCCTAATTGTATAGGATGTATTGATGAAAAGCACATAAGGGTAAGAGCCCCACCCAATAGTGGATCAAAATATTACAACTATAAGCAATATTTTTCTATTCTGCTCCAAGCCGTAGTAGATGCCAACCGTAAAATAATTGCTGTTGATATAGGCACTCCAGGAAGACAGAGTGATTCTGGAAATTTTAGAACATCATCTCTGTTTCATTGGTTAGAAGCACGGGAACTTGTCACTGTTAATTAGAATAAAATTTTATTTCTCTCCAAAAATACTTTTATATTTTCGTATTTGTGTGTTTCCTTTTCGAGATACATAAATAATTGTAAATAAGTTTTTGTATTTCTCCGGTCCCTGTTCGACGACCTCGCAGGTGTTAGTCGTACGAATTGTTTTCACGGCCGATTGGGAATAAAATAATTTTCGGATTTTCTGTTTTTGAACGTGTGTTTCATTTTTACGGACAACCCTGGTAATCTCCTGAGTTCGTAAATTACCCAGGCATAATCCCGAGGGAGAAAACCCTTAAAAATCTGGCGCCCGAGCAAAGCCGTAAAACCGACTCTTAAAATCCTTTTCCGAACTCCCGAAATCCGTCCCAGCGCCAAATCTCACAAGTAACCGCAGCAAGCGCGTTACAAATTCGGGAAGGAACTTGAATAATGCCAAAAGAATATTTAATTACCGATTAAGTCGTGCAAGAAACAGCGTCGAATGTACTTTTGGTATAATGGCAGCTAAATGGAGACTGTTGCATAAGGCAGTCGAGACCAGCGTAGATCATGCCTTCATCATAAATGGTGAAGGCAATTTGCATTTTGCATAACTACGTTCTAACACGTTCTGGGTACGAAAGTAGTATAAACCCAATACGGGTCCCAACAACAGGCAGTGGCGAATGAGACATGGTACCGGTCAACCATTATTTTGCAGCGGTTGCACTTTGAATACGGAATACATTTATGAATTTTGTTTGATGGAATTGGCTCTATTCCATGGCAAGAAGTTTATGCATTTCCAGAAAATATAATTCAGCGTTACAACGCAAACTAATATATAATAATAATTTGTGTATTTTGTTCTAATACACAAAGATGTAAATTCTTTAACTCTGTATAAATAATGTACTTATCGTTTATATCAACTTCTTTAGCAACTTCTGCCCACAATGTTTTTAGAATTTTAGAATTTTTTCGTAATTCGTCTGCTGGGTCCCATATCGCTTTTGGTTCATAAACAGCCGAAATTAATTTTTCTTCCATTACGCCTTGCGCCTGGCTAAAAATCTCAAACACGACTGATTCCCTGGTGGTTTGCTTAGCGAGTCGCTAGACTGCTTAAGATGCTGGGGGATCGCAGTGCGGCTGGATCAATTAAATTGCTTGTTACGGAAATATCCCTCGGGGGTTACTTGGAGGAGCGCTTGGCGCCTTGCTAGCCGCTACCCACCAGGTAATACGCTTGCACTGCGGCCGCAGCTTAAGGCTGGATTTATAAACTTGACGTTCCGTTGACGTTGGCCGTTCGATCGGTCGACGGTCGTAGAAACATTTGTTCGGTATTTATAAACTTGACGTCTGACGTTTGCGTTGGACAAACATAACCTTAAAGTGACGTAGACCCGTAGACGTCACCTCAATTGCGTATCTTGACGTGTCGCTGACGTAATGAATTCAGAATATTACCAAACAATGGGAGCTCTAGGGCTCACTTTGTGTTTGTACACAGCCCATAAGCTGCAAAGGAAACAGGGTCCGAGGGTGAGGAGGTTTAAAGTGAGGCCCATTAATCGTCGTCGAAGATGTATTGGCAACTTCAATTATTACAAAAGTATGAAATCTTGGGACGTGGACCAATTCTTTAAATTCACCCGAATGAGTGTACCTGTTTTTGAGAAGCTGCTGCACATGGTGAGACCCAGAATTCGAAGACTATCGGTACTATCTGATGGCGTATGCCCAGAAGAAAAACTGGTTATAACCTTGCAGTAAGTTATTTCATTAACATTTAGTGTATGAAATAATTTAACGCTTTTTTTGTTGTAGATATTTATCTCAGGGCACCTCAATGCAGAGCTTGGCATGGACATTTAGTGTTGGACTCACCACAGTACATAAAATTATCCTGGAGACCTGTGATGCCCTGTGGGATGTTTTGAGTCCTCAATATTTACAAACTCCCGAATCAGAGGAAGAGTGGTTGCGTATATCCAAAGGATTTGAGCTCGATGGAACTTCCCTCATTGCATAGGCAGTATTGACGGAAAACATATAAAAATAAAAGCTCCAGCTAACAGTGGATCTTTGTATTTCAATTACAAAAAAACATTCAGCATTGTTTTGATGGCTTCTTGTGACTCGAAATACAAATTTACATCTGTTGACATTGGAGCCTATGGCTCACAAAGTGATGGAGGAGTTTTCAAAAATAGTGTTTTTGGGCGAAGACTTGAGGATTCCACATTACAGATAGGATCGGATAGGAAGTTGCCTGGATCAAACACTTCCATGCCTTACTTTTTTGTGGCAGATGAAGCGTTTCCTCTCAAACAATATATCATGAGGCCATATCCTGGAAGAGCACTTTCAAAAGCCAAAAAAATATTTAATTATCGATTATCCAGAGCTAGGCAAGTTATAGAGAATACGTTTGGTATTTTAGTGGCTCGTTGGAGAATTTTGAAAACAACTATTAATGCCAACGTTGAAAATGTGGACAAAATAGTGAAAGCAGTTGTTGCGTTGCACAATTTTTGTCTAAGTGAACTTTCTGATCCCGAGGATTTGAACGTCTACTGTCCTCCGAATTATGTGGATACAGATGGTGAGCGAGATGGTACCTGGAGATCAGAGCAAGACCCTTTACAATCTGTTAGCAGGTTGGGGGTTAATGTGTCAAAAAAATCTGTTTATTTAATGAGAGATACACTTGCCAAATACTTTGCATCTGAAACAGGCAAGGTTTCTTGGCAAGAGAGGGTGTTGAATAAAGACTTATTATAAAATTGATGTGCCTGTGTTTTTGTTAATTTTCATGATTTCGTATTACTAATACATTCTTTCAATGCAGTTAAAATACAACTTATTATCGAAAAAAAAAACTACAACTAAACCAGAGATTTATGTATTTCAAATATAACTTTGAAATTTATTACTCAAATATTATGGATAAAATTTGTTGCCGCTTCTCCTTTGCATCCCTCTCTGGAAGTTTTGATAACTCGTGATAGATATACTCACAAAATGTCGAATTAACATCTTTTGGTATAACACCTGGCATACTATCAACTATAATGCAAGCTATACCCATAGCTTCATCAATTTTTAATTGGTCGTCCAACGTTTCATTTCTTTTCCTCTTTCTTGCACCTTAAAAAATGCAGTGATTGTTAAGAGATCAGGAATTCTGTAATATATTTAACTCACTTGTTGGTGTGGCTGACGTAGATTTAAAACATGGCTTTTAAAAGCTGTCGAAGAGGAGGAATTTCCCGACAGAGTAGATCGGCCACTTGTAGGTCCTGCCGTTGGTGAGTCACTTGCAAACCCACCAGGGGTTGATAGCCCGCCACTCGACGGAGACGATAAGTCTCCAGTGGTACCAATATCCACTGTCAGCTGACTCCAAGCAGAAGTACTAGCGTTCCCTACCGCTTTTGTTGCAGTGTATGTACTATAAAGAAGAACTTTCTGCATCTCAAAAATAATTACATGAACAACGACTTACGATCTTGGCTTTGTAAATTTTTTATAAAATAACATGGCCTCATAATAAGGCCAGTTTGATTCTGGGGCCTCTGACCCAGAAGGTACTTTTTTAATTTCTTTGACAAATCTATCCCTTAAGTTCCTCCAAGACTTCATGCAATCCTCAACTGCAACAATATAGATATAGCCTCAGCGCCCCAGCCTCCTATTGTCAATGACCACTTACCACTGCTACGAAGAATTTCGGAAATCTGAGCCCATGCCTGACTTTTATTCTTCGTATCTATATATCCTTTATGGGACATATCATATATATATATATATATATATATATATATATATATATATATATATGGATACATTTGTATTGCTTCCAACAATACACCGCAGTCAATCGTTCCACTAACTGGAAAACAGAAAAGTATAGGATATGTGCTAATTTGAGGATACCACATTTTCTGATGAAAATACTGAGTGAATACAAAATGGCGAAACATAACATCAAAAACCGTACCATCTGAAGCGGTCTCCACAGCACTCTGCTCCGACAAATCTCCATGATACATATTATCCATATTCTAATAATAACAATATTTAACTTCTTTCCACGCTTTTCGCTTTACGATTAATTAATTACAACAAACAACAAAATAACACAATTACAATAGACAGTATACAAGTGACAGACAACGACAAACGACAACACAACACAAATACACAAAACACAAAACATATTTTCACGAGTCACAAGAACTCAACACATCAACGCGTCGGCGTGGCTGGCAGTCACGTGACGAAGAAAGTCGGAATCCCATTGGCTCCGTCCACTTACTACGGTCGCTTCTACGAACGGCGAACGGAAAAAGATGAAATTCGTTTATGTCGAACGGAAACGAACGGCAAGTCGAACGCTAGACGGGACCGGCAACGGCATTTATACATCATCCCGTTCTTTTACATGCTTGCCAACTTGTACCGTCAAACGTCAACGCATAACGGCAACGGAACGTCAAGTTTATAAATCCAGCTTTAAGGTTTCTAAAGCACCTGACCTAATATTTATTTGTGTTTCATCATTTTCCTCCTGAAGCTTGTCAATAGTCATTATCATGTTGATAAGCACTATAGCACTTTGTACAATATCATCTACTTTCTCTGGCATCGCATTGATAATATTTTCAAATATCCTAAATTTAGAAACTAATATTCCAAATGCACATTGAACTTGCAAAAGATAATCTATAGTTAAAGATTCTCTTTTGTTTATTAAGTTGTCTTCTAGGGTAAGGCTTCATATACCGATAAATACATATGGGATTGACGAACCATCTTCTTCAAGAGGAGAGTCATCAGGCAAATCAATTTGATTTCTGTTAAATATTCGTCCAAAATCACTGTTCTCAAATATTCCTCCATCACTGCTTCGTCTTAAGGAACCAACATCCACAACTAAATATTTATAAGTGACGTCCGCAACACTTAATAAAGCTAAGGAATGATACAATTTTTAGTTATAATAAAGAGAACCACAATTTCTCGGCTTCCTTATTCTAATATGCTTTCCATCAAAAGCGCCCACACAGTTAGGAAAACATTTCTTTTCCTTATATCCTGCCGCAATTCTGCCCCATTAATTTTTTTTCAGGAAATTTTAGATATTTATCCATTAGAAATTCATATAGCAGTTTCAACATTTTGTGAACTATAATTGAAATTTCGTTTGGGCTTATTCTAAATCGATATGATGCTGATGAAAGAGACTCCCTTGTTACTAAAAATCTAAAAAATAAAATAGTTAAATATAGTGACATATTTACAATAGACATAAATTCTTTTTTTTGCGATGGCTAGTTTTTATTAATCACTTACACTTACCTTATAGTCACAGTCACAGGCGTTCCAAAAATCCAATACTTTTTCGACAATTTGTGGACCCAATAGTAAAATTTGGCTCTACTAATATCACTAGATTTTGAAAACAAAACTTGCTCATTCTATTTCGGTCTGCCCAGATATTTTTTAATAAGTGCATTAAAAAGGAAACGATTGTTCAAAATATTTTTATTAATCAACAGTATCATAAACCTACAAAGTCATGTCCATCACAAGATGGGAGAGGAACATACGACCAATCTTTTGGTAATCCCAACATAATTAAGGGTTTCACGTAACATTTTTCACAGTTTAACCTACGACTGATCTCATAAATTAAATCGGGTAATTTTAAGATGTCTTCTCGCTGTTTCCCGGGTCGATCATTTTTCTTTACTCTACAAGGGTTGTCGGGTAGTGGGATCCTCCATTCTGTGGGAATGTCGAGATCTTGGAGCATCCGAAAGAAACAGTTGCTGCAACGTGCCTCCTCTAAAATAATGTCAATTTCCTCAAGTAATTTTTCCGTAGTTTCCAGAAAGATTAGTGGCAAACATTCGTCATCATCGATTTTAGACCAATCGTAAAGGTTATGACACGCCATTTTTTATTTGCTGTACTACGTTTATGATGCAAAGTACTGACAGGATGACTGCAATGTACCAAACTAACATGCGTACTGATGAACTGCTGTAGATATTGGTAATGATTGGGGTTATGGTGGGGGATGTGTAAAATTTTTCCACGCGCTGTCACCATGCGTATGATTCTCATAAATAATTCTCAATTTGTATTGTGTAGTTCTATTCAATTTTGCTAATATAGTTCGTTAGCAAAACACACGTCAAGTGAGGAATGAAAGCTTCTGAATGCACAATCTGTGGTAATTGGTGCAAAGTTTCATAAAATTAAGGAATGTGTCCAAACTTTTTTCTGCGACTGTATCTACATTTTGACAAAAAAAAAAACATTAATCTTGGATGATGAGAAAAGAAGCTATCATATATTAAAGTTTATCAGAATTTTAGGTGTCCCGAATTTTTTGTCCGTGAGTGTATTTTTTATAGACATACTTTAGTCTATCCTTAAATAAATAACAGAATTAGCGGGGTTTGCCATAGCAAGGAGTAGAAAACAAAGATTAATTGAAACAAATATTATAATGAAATAGGTAAAAATGAAATTTTATAATTAATAAAATAAACTTTAAAGAATCATCGAAAAATGAAAAAAAAAATAATACAGCCCTGTACTGGTTAATAAACATTTTTCTAACCGTATAAAAAATAGCTCCACAATATGATGCCTACTTGAAGTTAACAATATATTATTTTACTTTCAGTTCCCAACGACTGAAGAAGAATGGAGAGACATTGCCAGTGGTTTCGAAAAAAAGTGGCAATTTCCTCACTGTGGATGGAAAACACATCAGAATTGTTCCTCCAGCTCAAAGTGGCTCTTATTATTATAACTATAAGAAGACACACAGCATCGTACTTATGGCAATTGCAAATGCGAATTATGAGTTCGTTTATTGCGATGTGGGCACCAATGGCAGAATATCAGATGGAGGCGTTATTGCCAATACAGTTTGTTTTGACAAGTTACTACGCGGAGACCTGAAAATTCCCAAGCCTGATAAAATGAAAAACAGTGATACTATTCTCCCTTACATTTTTGTAGGTGATGAAGCTTTCGGTTTACGTTGGGACTTTTTAAAACCCTATCCGAGGGATAATTTAAATAAAAATAAAAGAATTTTTAATTATCGATTACCGTGAGCTCGACGTGTCGTTGAAAATACGTTCGGTATAATGGCATCCCGTTTCAGAGTGTTACAAACTGCATTTAATTTAAATGTAGAAAACATTGACACAACAGTTCTTACTTGTTATGTGTTACATAATTTTTTGAGAAAAATGTGTGCTCTAAGTTATACGGCTCCTGAGGTATTAGATCGGGAAAATATTGGAGACGGGTCCGTGGTATTAACAGAGAGGTGCAATCCCGATATGTATTATACATAATCTTCAACTGGGCAAACGCGGGTCAGTTATGTCAGATGCAAAAGTAGTGAGAAATTCGTTTGAAATGTATTGTTTATCGTTATTGTTTTGACTGTAAATGAGCACGATACACTAGAACTAACACGTTTATTGAGGTAGTTTGTACAGAGATAAGGTAAAATGAAACCCGGTGCGTATCGTTCGCCTCGAGGTGTTAGATCGTACTGCCTTGGATGCAGTGTTGTTGGATGGCGTGGTGGGGCGAACTACTCGCCCCTATTAGGCGCGCTCCGGCTCTTGGTAGACAGGGTCGGAACATGTATTTTAATAATGAAGGTTCAGTGCCATGGCAAGATAATGCTGTTTAGTCTATAATTTGGGTCAAGTTTCGTTTAAAGGAAATCCAAAATATATTTTTTTGCATTAAAGTACCTCCTTTAACAAAACATTTACTAGTAAAAGTAAAAACAATTTTGCTAGTGTTTTTTTTTTGTAAGTGATTTCTGCTAAACGAAGCTTGGGCCTATAATTTATACAATGTACCAGTATAGAAATTAAATGAACTTTAGCTTACCTCTTGCTGTTGTGAATTTTGTTAGCCTCGATGTTACTTATCGTTGTCCTTGCAGTTTCTTGATCATTTAAAAATGAAAGCAGGTTGAAATACCAAAGTGATGGTTTATAAATGTCATCCGTACCCGCACCAGATCATTATGATTTGTTTATTTTTTGTAGCTCCTTTCGATAAACAGATCGAAAGGAATTTATTTTTTTGGTGACAGTCTCCTTCGTCGCAGCATGATCCACCTTCTGGCATTTCTGAACCAAAACAGCATATGCTTGATTTTTTTCTCTGTCACTATATTCGCTAGATCGAACTTTCCATAGGCATGGGAAACTTCGATATAGTCCAATAAATTCCGTGAAAAAATCACGGGACCATTGCCGTAAGTCCGACATGTTTTAATGCGTATAGATACTACCGGCTGCCGAACATTTGAAAAACAATGGGTGATCCGGTCAGTTCTCTAGACGGTCTTCCGTCTTCAATCAGTTCAAGTAAAACGTCAGTTTTTCTGTCTACACACAAGGTTTTACTTGATCCGTGTTAACTGAACAGGCAAGTAAGGTAAAACGTTATGTCTGGACCAGGCTTTACGCTTATAGGTTAGCGTCACTTACGCTCTCGCGGAACGCACACGCGCTCCGAGAGTTACCAAAATCTCGCCGTCTCGGAACCATGAATTAATTACTACCAGTAGTAACGCGCGCGCGCGTGTGGTGTGTGTGTGTGTGTGTGTGCGCGTGGGCGCGTGTGCGCGTGTGCGCGTGTGCGCGTGTGCGCGTGTGCGCGGGTGCGTGCGTGCGTGCGTGCGTGCGTGCGTGTGTGTGTGTGTGTGTGTGTGTGTGTGTGTGTGTGTGTGATTTTGGATTACTCATTTTTGAGATTCAATATCAGGTGAGTTATTTTGTACTAGAGACTGTTTTATAAATGAATTTCTGTAATGTGTTACTAGTTCCTTCAAAAGTACTTCTCTTCAGCACTTATTTTATAAAATTTTTGATGAGTTATTTTATACTGTTTGATTTTTTCATAAATAAGCCTTGTTTGGTTAACTTTAAAAGTCTTCTTTAACTTTATGGTTTGATCATTATTAAAAATAAAAACTTTGTAAATATAATCCCTTTATTTAAATGTTAATCATGGAATAATGTTCAGAGGTATACAATTATACAAAACAAATATATACAAAAATATAATATAATATATACATAAAAAAATATATTTAAAATTAAGTACTCATTCATACAATAATAACAAATTTATAAATTATAATATATATACAAAAAAATATATTTAAATTTCTGCATTCATTTAATCAATAATAATATCATTCATACGACCACCTTTTTCTAACATATTATCCAATTCATTCACACCTTTCTCTAAATGTTTAATTTTCCTTTTATACTTTTTAATTTTTTTAATCAGTTCGTTACACTTTCATTATATTTTAAAAAATCTTTCACTCTCTTCACATATTCTACATCCTTTCGCCTCTCATCCCTTATTTCTACCACTGTCACGTCCAAATCACTATCACCTCCAACACTCGCATCACGCTCGTCCTCTGTCACATTTTCGTATATTGGGTTTGGGATGTGTCTGTAGGGTGTCGACATATCCACAGGTTTCCAGTGGGATGGAGGCGTTAGTTTGACATCCTCGTGGATGATAACTGCTGGCTGTGTTGATGTCGATGGTTGGCTCACGTGGTATGTCGGTACTACCTTCGGGGTGATGACGTACTGCATACCACTGACTCCTGGAAGTTGCAGGATACTCAGGGCTGCTGTTGGTGGTGTTCGGTTTGCCCCAGGTTGTGTTGGCGGGACACTCAGGGCTGCTGGTGGTGGTCCTCGGTTTGCTCCAGGTTGTCTCGTTTTGGTGTGACGACCTCTTTTGAGTTGTTTAGAAGGCTCTAGAGTTTGACTCTTCTTCTTCTCACCAATAGGTCTTAGAGATGAGAAAGAGCCTTCCAACACCTCAAAAGAGGAATCAGGAGCCTCCTGTTGAAGCTGCTTCAACAGGGCTAGACTTTTACCCGCTAACTCACGTTTGCACACTACTGTCTTCATTTTATTATGTTTGTTTTGTTTTGCGTTGTTTATACAGCAATACCAGTAAGAATGAATGAAGTGTAAAAGGAGATCCTCGTATATAAGTACAGTATCCCCCCACCCCAAACTACCAATATTCTGATTTACAATTTTCAACCTTAAGGGTAAGATATATTACGAACCTATTTCTACCTATGTATATATTTTAAACAATGCAACTTCTATAATAATAACTTTTGATAAATTATGTTTAAATAAAGCGATGTACTTTATAAGCAAATTTTTTATTTTTGTAGATCAGAAAACCATATACTAAATAAATTTTATATGGAGACATTGATTATTCTCAAACATATTATCTATTATGTAGATTATTTCATGCAAAATAAACACCTTCTGAAGTAGGTAAAAAATATTACACACAACTACATCATAATTGTTTCCTTACATCTTATTTACCAAGACCAGAATTTTTGACATTATACCCGTGGGGTAGATCTGCTTCGGTAGAATTTAAATGTGGTTGTACATAATTAATACAATGTGTTTCAAAATGATTACCATCTAGTTGGTGTTGGAATTTCTGTGCATCTAATTTTTAATGTGTTGCGTTCTATTGATTTATACCTATCTAATTCTGACAACAAGTGACACTTCGAACATTTTTTGTGAAACTGGTGATCAGTACTGTTGGTAATTAACAGCCCTTTTCAGGGTCAAAACAAATACTACAAATAGACAAATACTCAGAATTCGGTTTCTTTTGACAGAGAAAAACCAGAAGTTAAAACAGATTAAGTAGGTTATTTTGAGGTTATGTATAGCTAGTAGAAACTCCTATTTTCGCAAGGCGGGTTTTTTGGGTTTTGGAAAAATGGATAATATATATTCGTTATATATGTGTTATAACTAAAATTACGTTTATTACATAACCTATTATTAAAATTACATTTTGCATTATATGTGTCTTGAGTAGGAGATAATTAAACCCTTAACCCAAGTTCAATGTCCTCCTTCTCCAGACATTGAACTTCGGTTGCAATTTTCTGCATTATAATTGAAACTGTATTATTATATTTTTGCATTTTGAAATTACCACATAAAAAAAATTTACTACCATTATAATTATATACCTCTTCATACAAACGTCAGAGTAGTAATTACACCAATTTTTATAACGTCCCAACACAATTACTCAAAGTTGAAATTGCATAAAATTACAATCTTTTTATTAATCCACCTGTTATACTCGCTTTAACCCAACGCAATTACTCGACTCGGTTGAAAATGTGAGTGCATTATAAGCGAAATTGCCTCATTATATTATGCATTTCTTGTTTTGCAAAAATTTTTTAAGTGCCGCTGGATGAAAGAGAATTTACTACCATTATAATTATATACCTCTTCATGTAAACGTAATTTCACAAATTTCACGCCAACACAATTACTCAAAGTTGAGATTGCATGAAATTATAATTTTTTGCGAGTAAGATTTAAGATTACATTTTGCATTTTCGATGTATAAAAATTATTTGAGACAGTACCAACAGATGAAAAGTAATTTGTTACCGGTATAATTATATACCTTTACAGGTAAACGCCGGAGATGCCTCCGCTCGAAACATATAATTAGGTGGTTATGAAGTGGACCTCGGTAACATATAATTATCCTTCTACATGGTTGCTGCATAAATAATTCATATTCTTACATTGTAACAGATAGATATAATATCGCCTTTCTTTAGTACTTTGTATTACACACAGTACCTATTTAAAAAATCAGATATTCTTCTTAAGAATAATTGTAATAATAATCGTAATAATAATGAGCGAATTGATTACTAGCCAGTAAGGGATTAATGGTGAAAAGGGGTCTTAAGTTAAAGGTTAAAGGTTGTTGTAATGGTCAGGAGTCATCAGTTAAAGATTGGTGGTTAGGGGTGGGAGAAGTGGGAGGGGGTACCGGAAGTGGGTGGGGTACCGGAAGTGGGTGTGGCTGGGGTCAATAAACTGGAAGTGGGCGTGGCTGGGGTCATTAAACTTGAAGTGGGCGTGGCTGGGGTCAATAAACTGGAAGTGGGCGTGGCTGGGTTCAATAAACCGGAAGTGAGCGTGGCTGGGGTCAATAAATTGTAAGTGGGCGTGGCTTGGGTCAATAAACCGGAAGTGGGCGTGGCTGGGGTCAATAAACTGGATCTTGATCTGCACAGCTTTCTTATTTCTTATCTACTACCATCTCTCATAAACAGCAATAAATGAAGAGAGGACGCGTGCGACGGATTTTGCCTGTGAAAACCGGCCGTACTCAGAATATTTAAAATGCAACAGTATTACAATATTGAAAATAGTTTTTGGATTTTAACAAGAATACGTTATTATTAAACCCCATGAGTAAGTAATCCATCCGAACATTTTTGAACAAATTTCAGACATTTCAACAAAATAAGAACAAAAAACGCAGTTCCAAAAAAAAGTTTAAATTAATTGTTATATCATTAACTTGCATTTCGCAAGTAGCACAGCTCCACCTTCCTTTCTTTCTAATTCAATAAACGTTTGACAAACTTTTCATAAAAATTAATTGTTTTTATATTCACTTTAAATATATTCTATCTTCAGAATAGGAAGGTGATAGGTGGGTAAAACGGTGTCCCGTTTAAGAAGATTTGCAGGTAAAATGTTACTTCTTCTTTCTGTTTGAACAATGTACGATTACCTGGTTTGGGAGCGTGATGGTGTGTGTTGTCAGTTGAGATTATAGTCATTATATGGATAATTCGGGACCCGGTGATATTTAGCTCGGCACCTGATTGGCTGTAGGTAAAAGGTTAGGTAGCATTTGCTTGGTATCAGTAACAGTTGAGGAAAAGGGTGGAGGTAGGTATTAAACAATACCTATTCTCAAATATACAAGAATTTTTCTTTTCATTTTATCTTCGACTCTCGTTTTTCGTCCCTGCTGCATTTTAAAAAAGTCTTTTTCAAGACTATTTACTTCATCTGCAAAGTAAAAGGTATGTATCTATAATTATATATTAATTAAGTAATGGTAGTATGTATTTCGCCTTCCACCATATCATTGCATTTTCAACCCAATTAAAATGATTTGGTCGGAATTAAATGCTTATATTAGGCAACGAAATACTGCCCCAAAATTTAGTCAAGCAACGGTGGATCTAATACAAGAGGAATGTAATAAGATTACAAATAAATATTGGTATAATTGTGTGCAACATGCCATCAAAGAAGAAAATTTTTATAGGGAACGTCTAGTTCCTGATTTAATAATTCATTTGGGCGAATCATCGGAATCAGAATCAAGTGCTTCAGAATGAAATCTCATTTAACTATATTATAAATGTTACATTTGTTTTTAGTGAATTTGATTTTTGTGATTTTGTATTTAGTTAAGAGGCATTTTTGTATGGTAGTTGTAAGTTTAATTTTTTTTTTCATATTCTAATTTTTTTAATTCAATTAATTTCATTTCATTTGATTTTTGATTTTTTAAATCATGTTAATAATTTAAGGTAAAGATTTGTGAAGTTTGTGATTTTGTATTTAGTTAAGACATTTTTGTATGGTTGTTATAGGTTTTATTTCATTTTTAAATATTATTTCTATTTTTTTTATTTATTTCATTTAATTTCATTTCATTTTTGATTTGTTAAATCTTGTTATAATAATTTAAAGCAAAGATTTTTTTAAGAACGTGTATTGTGTTTTATTTATGTACATAGATATCTATTGCAATTATAGGTACTGCATTTCATTTATACTTTCGTACATCGCTTTAAAAAGTTACTGAAATAAAAACTTTGAGTGGAATAATTAATTATTTTAAATGAAAAGAAGTTATTTCTTTCCATTGAAAGATTTCACTTAAAATTTTCGAATACGGTCCTTTCGGGACGGATTTCGCCGGCGGTTCTCCAAACACTAATCCTCTAAATTATGCGGTTCGCAACGGGGGTGCTATAAACAGATAGATAAGAAAAAACCATAAACGCCTTATATCTTTTGGAACGCTATATATCAATGTCAATTTCGGTTCTACTAGATTTTGTCTGAGGACCCTTGAGTAACTGGGTTTCTTCAGAACCGGGTGGTTCTATAGACAGGAGTAAAGTGTCATCTCTGGGAGTGCAGTTCGCAGTGAAAGGAACAGAAACGTGGAGCTGCATCATCAGCTTTTTTAGAGCACATTTGAACTGAAGGACGGTGGGATTATTGTTGCAGCCGAACATGCGTCTAAACAAGGCGAAGAATGTTTCCACGTGATCTTGGGATATTTTATATGTTAGAAGGAAGGACACGACAGATTTGGCACGCAGGCGTTCAAACAGAAAGATACAATTCTTCAAACGAATAATAAAACACAAAAACCCCGTCTTCGCAGAAGTTTTCAGTATACACACAAATTCAGATTCATCCTGGCAATTTTTTTCGGATGATACTCGTTTGTTTTGGACTTTGATTCGCAGGCCTTTGATATATTTGATCAGTTCCTCGGCCTTTTTCGTCAAATGTTCAATATTTTGGTCAGAAATGGCATAGCGCGATACGCTCTTACTGTAGCGATTTCTCGAGTTCAGGATATTTAAGTACGTCAATAATTGTCTAAATGTAAAATCCACGGAAAATATGCAATATGTACATAAATCATAGTAATAATAACAACCATGCAAATCATAAAATAATATGATTATAAAACAATTATGAACAATATGCACAAATTAGCAATAAAAACAAATATGAACTAAATGAAGACAAATAAAAAATGTGTATTAACTACTACTAGGTATTATAAAAAAATACATCGAAACTAGTAACAAAACATAACTGTAAAGTAACTATATAAAAATAATATTATTACTGAAACTAATTAACAAATTTTTCTGTTGACACCACACCACAACATAATGAACAAATTAATGCATAATTTTCAATGCCTTAGATGAAATAATATGCATGGAACCTGACCAAACACTTCAAAATATGGAATATTTAGATTGATTAGACAAAGAGATAAATCTAAATATTTCTTAAAATATTTAATTTTGAATTTTCTTTGCGACTGACGGTTTTGAACGCTCGATTTGCATACTTTAATATATAATATATTCTCACACGGGTGTACAAACGTAATAAATAGTCTATTGGAAAATTAGGACAAGGGTAATTGAAACTCACCTTTTTAAATTCTTTAATGAGATAGTTACCTACACCCTGATATGCGCAAATTTTATTAAATATTAACACAAATATGTCTTCTACTTTTAATGTAAATAAAGAAAAAACGGTAGGAGGAACTGTCAACCCACTAAAAGGCCCAGATTTGGTTTGAAATGCCTTCAGATGGGAGAACAAATTGAAAGTGTCAACCTCTTCATTTTGCTTAGAATATTCTAAACATATGTCGCAAGTATGCACTTCTAAACATTGTTTTAAAAAGTATCCTCCGACATAACCTAAAGCACTCCTCTGTAAGCCTTCCTCTGTAAATAAATCTCTATAATCGAAGGTTGATTTTTTTAA